>CM038222.1:81490346-81629591 GCA_021442155.1 Cymbidium sinense
TGGAGTTTATTTGATTTGATTTGATTTGACCTATTAGGTCAAATTGGGTTAGGTTGGGTCAACTTGGCCAATTGGTCAAATTGGGTCAAACCAAGGTTGGGTCAAGTTAACATGACTAATTGGAGTGTATTGGTGTCATTGGTTTGGTTCAATTTTCTTTGGATTTTATTATGGTTCATTTGGGTTCATATAGGTCAAATGGGTCAAGTTGACCAGTTTGATCAATTTAACCAAATTGGGTTAGGTTAGGTGTTGAGTCAAGTTCAATTGGATAATTGAAAATTTTTGTAGTCTTTGGCTTGGTTTAATTTAGATTCAATTTGAATTTTGACTAATTTGACCCTTTAGGTCAATTTGGGCTAGGTTGGGTCAAGTTGACCAATTGGTCAACTTGGGATAAATTATGGCTTTGGTCAAGTTCAATAAGTGATTTGGAATGAACTTTAGCCATTGGTTACAATCAATTTAGATCAAATCATGATTTGACCCATTATTACTTTTTAGGCCAATTTTGGTCAACTTGGATCAAATGGCCAATTAGGCTTAGTTTGACTCAAGTGAAAGTTTGGTGATGTTCAATCATTGACTATGAGTTGGTTTGAATCAATGGTTTTAATAAATTTGGCTTATAGTGTATTTTGGTTAGTTTGGGTTTCATTAAGGCAACACTACCTTTGTTGGTCCCAAGTCCGGATGTGAAAAGTGGAGGGTTGCATTAGGTAGTTGATAGCCATCATAAAACTTGTCAAAATAATCATGACATGAATCCTTTAAATCATGTGTTAATGCTAGGGCATCCCCTAGAAGCGACGCACTGCATGGTTTGAATACAATGAAAAATGTACAGAAATTTTTGCGGCCTTCAGTGCGGTGTTAAATAAGCAAGGTTTTATGGATGGATGTGGGCAAGAAGTTAGTCCATGAAACTAGAATTAGGTTAGGATCTTGGAATATAGGTACTCTTACAGGTAAATTAATGAAATTAGTAGATATTATGATTCATAGAAAGATAAATATTTTATGTGTTCAAGAAACTAAATGGGTTGGGGAGAAGGTCAAGGAGATTGATAGTTTAGGTTTTAAACTTTGGTTTTCAGGTAGAAGTCAACCTAGAAATGCTGTAGGTGTGATTATAGATAAAAGTTTGAGGGATAATGTTATTAATATTAATAGATGTCGAGATAGTATTATATCTTCAAAGATTATTGTAAGATCTAAGATTATGCTAAGTGTTTATGCTCCTCGAGGGTTTGGATGTAAAAAGAAAATTTTGGAATGAATTAGAGATTAATACAAAAGATACCTCTTGAAGAAAAAGTATTTATTGGGAGATTTAAATGGACATGTTGGTAGAGTGGTAGAAGATTTTAAAAGTATTCATGGTAGCTATGGATTAGTGACTAATGAAGAAGTTAGGTATATTAGATTTTTCCTTAACTTATGATTTTGTAGTCGCTAATACTTTATTTAAAAAAAGAGATAAATATATTATTATATAAAATGGATCTAGTAAAACACAAATTGATTATTTTTGATAAGAAAAATAGATCGTTTAGATTGTAAAGATTGTAAGGTCATTCAAGTGAAAGTTTAAGTACCCAACATTGTTAGTTTTAGATTTTAAGATGAAAGATTGTAAGAAAAATAAATCAAATTATTATCCTAGGATTAGATGGGGACACTTAAAGAACAAAAATAAAAATATTTTTAAGAGCAAGCTACAAGAGCTTAGAATATGGGATGTTCATAAGGAAGCTAATGTTATGTGGGAAAAAGTAGCAAGTGAAATTAAGCAAGTTGCTAAAAATATGGTTGAAGAATCAAAAGAAAAACTTCTTTTAATAAAAATAGTTGGTGGTGGAGTCAAACTATGCAAGAAAAGATAAGAAATAAGAAGCATTGTTATAAAACTTGGTTTAGATGTAAAACTTGAAGAATTGGGAAAGATATAAAATGACCTATAAAGATTCTAAGAAAGTAATATATGATGCAAAAAAATAACTTTTAGTGATTTATATAGTAGATTAGATATCAAAGAAGGTGAAAGATGTATGTATAAGTTAGTCAACCAAAGAGATAGGAGAAGTAAAGACCTAGTTCAAGTGAAGTGTATTAAGGATGAAAATAATAGAGTGCTTTTGTTAGAAAAGGATATTGAAAATAGGTGGATGAGGCATTTTGATAAACTTTTCAATGAAGGATCTGAAAGTACAATTGATTTTAGCAACCTTAATACCCTAAACATAACTAAAGAATTTTATTTTTATCATCATATTAGTAAATAAGATGTTAGAGAAGCTTTAAAGAAAATGAAATGTAAAAAAAATAGTAGGAACTGATGATATTCTAATAGAAGTGTGAAAATGTTTAGGAGATAAAGGAATTTCTTGGCTTACAAATCTTTTTAATGTTATTTTAAAAGACTAAAAAGATGTCAGATGAGTGGAGAAAGAGTTTGTTGGTTCCTATATTTAAGAATAAAGGTGATGCACAAGAGTGTGCAAATTATAGAGGAATTAAGTTAATGTGTCATACATTAAAATTATGGGAGAGAGTAATTGAGCATATGTTACAATGTGATACAAAGGTTTCTCACAATCAGTTTGGTTTCATGCTAGGTAGATCTATTATGGATGCTATACATTTGTTAAGAGGTTTGATGGAGATGTATAGAGAAAGTAAGGAGGATCTACATATGATATTTATTGATTTAGAGAAAGCTTATGATAAAGTTTCAAGAGATGTTCTTTGGAGAGTTCTAGAATAGAAAGGAGTTAATATTGGTTATATTCAAGTAATTAAGGATATGTATACTAGAGCTGTTACTTGTGTCCAAACACAAGGAGGATTGAGAAAATATTTTCCTATTTCAGTTGGATTACATCAAGGATCAGCTTTAAGCCCTTATTATTTTGCTTTAGTTATGCATGTTCTTACTAGGCATTTACAAGAAGATGTACCTTAGTGTATGCTTTTTGTTGATGACATTCTTCTTGTTGATAAGACTAGAGAGGGAGTCCAAGAGAAACTTGAATTATGGAGGTCAACATTAGAGTCTAAAGGTTTTCATTTAAGTAGATCTAAAACTGAATATATGGAGTGTAATTTTAGTTGTAGAAGTTCTAGTGGTTGTGTTGTGACATTAGGTGAATAAGTCATTAATAAGAGTGAGAGATTCAAATATCTAGGCTCTATTATTCAAAATGATGGTGAAATAGATGGAGATGTTATTAGTAGAATTCAAGTTGGATGGTTGAAGTGGAGGAATGCATCTGGCTTATTGTGTGATAGAAAAGTTCCACTCAAACTTAAGGGAAAATTTTATAAGATGGTGGTAAGACATGCAATGACTTATGGTCTAGAATATAAGCCAATAAAAGAGAAGCATAAGATTAAGTTAAGTGTTACAGAGATGAGGATGCTCAGGAGGATGAGTGGCTTTACTCATAGAGATAAAATACGAAATGAGTATGTTCGAGAAAAAGTTGGAGTAGCTCTAGTGGCAGATAATATTAGAGAGAGTTGCCTTAGATGGTTTGTCCATATAAAGCATTGACCGTCTGATGACTCGGTTAGAAGAGTAGATGCATTAGATTTTCCTTATGTTAAGAAAGGTAGAGGTAGACCTAAAAAGACTTGGTTAAGATGTATAAAAAATGACCTTAGTATACTTGAATTAAATGAGAATTTGACACATAATAAGACACAATGGAGATGAAGGATTCATGTAGCTGACCCCACTTAGTGGGATAAAGGCTTGTTATTGTTGTTTATTTATTGTTGTTGTTGAGTTTTATTAAGGCTAAGTGTTGACTTGGTCAATGGGCTAGGTTGACTTGGTTTGACCTAATTCATGACAATTGATTAACTTAGGATGATTGTTCATCATATTGTGACATTTGGATGGGTTTAATTCAATCCAATTTGGGTTGGATTAGAACTTGGCTCAAAAAAGTCTTTTAGGTCACTTTGGGTCAAGTGAGCCTAAATGAGTTAATTGGTCTGATCATGACTTGATTCATGTTTAGTTGAACTCACACATGAGCCTAGGATTGAAATATAAATCCAATTGCAAGTGGTTTGAAGCCAAATGGATTTTGGTTCATATGACAATTTCAAGTCAAAGGGCTAATTTGGGTTTGACTTGGGTTTGGTTTGAAAGAAGGAAGTAATGATTGGGTTTAGGCTATAGGGTAGGCAAGTCCTCCTAAATCCCTAAGGCATAACTTATTCCTATGGCTAACTCTTCTAAATCTCTAGGGTTAGGTTAAGTGTTCACCTAATCACTAGAAGTGTCTTAAGACTAAGAAACTCTTAGTGTCTATAAGAGTCCTAGATCTATGGTGAGGAAGTTGAGAGCTCACTCCAAAAGTCAAGTCAAAAATGTCATTTTCATTTTAATCTTCTTCTTCTTTCTCTTTAGCATAGATTGAAGATCCATTTTCTACTCTCTTTTGAGATGACTCTCCTTCATAAACATCGAATTCAGGTTCAAGCTCACCAGTATTCATGTTGCTGATGATGTTGAGCAGAAAGTTCATCTATATGTCTCATCATATCAATAACTTCTACTTCCATAGTGTCCTGTTCATCGTCTTCTTCTTGCACATGAATTTCTGATCGACGCTTCCAATGGATCTTTAGTTCATTGTAAGGAATAGACATTTCTTCCATTGGGGGACTACGATCATAGTCAACTTTTTCCCGTAGGGGTGAATCTGATTAATGACGGGATGCCTTAGAGGATTCTCCAAGGTGTCGACCATCATATCTTTTATGAGTGATATCCCTTCTTTAATGTATACACTTATGATGAATTATTTTTGAGATGGATTTCTGAATATATGCATTAGATGTCACCACTATTTCTTTCTTCAGAATTTCATGATGGGTCTTTGGCCTCCATATCAGCTTACCCTTTCTCAGGGACCTTTCGACAATGGATTCTTGGACAAACAGTCTAAGTGTCATGCTCCGATGCTCACTGCGCAAAGCATACTTGGCTTGATGAGTAGTTAACATAAGAGAAGGCAACCTTCTTGGTAGAATCTCAATATCTTCGATCATCACAGGCCTCTAAAATTTTCTTTTCATTATGCCTCTTTTCTTGGCTACTTTAAGAATATTGTGTATTCTAGCAAATAATATTTCAAGTTGTCTCCTCAGTGGTGGAGCTTGATGTTGTTGAGTCCAGATAGACTGCTTCACCTCACTAGTAGAGCTATTCCTTTTTACCTATTTTAGATTATCAAAGTTGTTATGAGTAAGAATTCTCACTTCTGGTGGAAGTATGCTTGTTCACTAGGTTGTTTAAATGGGATATGCTGAGCCCTCAGCTCAACATTTCTTCTTCTTTGTTGACTTCTAGTTGATTTGCTTCCTCATGAGGAAGTGTTGACCTCACTTTTGGAGTGAGTTCTCAACTTCTTCATCATAGATCTAGGACACTTGTAGACTCTAAGAGCTCCTTAGTCTTAAGACACTTATAGTGATTAGGTAAACACCTAACCTAAGCCTAGAGACTTATAAGGGTTAGTCATAGGAATATGTTATGCCTTAGGGACTAAGAAAAATTTGCTTACCCTATAACCTAAACCCAATCCATGCTTTCCTTCTCAAATTAGACCTCAAATTCATAGAAAACCCAAACAAAATTTCCAAGATTCATAATCAATCCCATGATCAAATTCAAACTTAAGATTTCTCCACAAAAAACCAATGATTAAAATTAGAACCCTTCTTAAGCCCTTTGACTTCATCTTATGGACTTAGCCTTAACCAAATTCAAATCAATCTCAATTCAATTAATTTTTTAAAATATCAATTCAATCTCTTAATCATTTACCAAATCCCAACTCAAACCCAAGACCAAATGATTCAATCCTCAAATCAAATCCAAGTCAAAAATTCCTTCTTAAGCATTATGACCCACTCTCATAAGCTTAGCCAAATCTCCACCTAAATTATCCCAAACTAGGTTGATTTCCTTATAAATCAATTATTCGTTCATTTATTCTCACAAATATAAATGAAATATTTACCCAAATAGCCAAAACCAAATCAAACTAAATCAGACCAAGCCAAATCCCACCTTAAGCCTTACAAACCCATCTCCATAAACTTAATCAAATTTTAACCCAAATCAACACAAAATAAATTGATTTCTTTATAAATCAATTATTCCTTCATTTATATTTATAAATATAAATGAAATCACCCTCCAATGACCAAAAATAAATTAAACTAAATCAATTCCCTACTTAAACCCTTTTGACCTACACAATTAAGCTTGGTCAAATTTGCTTCCAAATCACTCCAAATAGAAGTGATTTTCTTATAAATCATTTATATCTTCATTTATACCCCCAAAATATAAATAAAATATAAATCTAAATAGCCAAAATCAAATCTAGAATTAAACCAAAACCCAATTCAAGCCTTTTAGCCAATTTCTTGGACTTGGCCAAATCCTATCCAAATCAAGCCAAAACTAATGGATTTTCTCATGAATCAATCATTCCTTCAATCATTTGGCCAAATATAAACATAAACTACAATTATCAAATCAAACTCAAGTCAACCCAAGTCAAGCCCAAGTTAGCCCTTTTAACTTGAAAACTTTAAATGAGCCAAAATCTATTAGACTCCAAATTGATTGTAGTTAGATTTATATTTCAATCTTAGGCTCATATATGAGTTCAACTAAATTTGAATCAAACCAAAACCAAACTAATTGACCCATTTATGTCCACTTGATCCAAAGTGACCTAAAGAACCCTTTTTGAACTAAGTTCTAATCCAACCCAAATTGGATTGAACCAAGGCCATCCAAATCTCATATCATGATCAACAATCACCTTAGGATGATCAACCACTTGAATTGGGTCAAACTAAGCTAACTTGGTCCTTTGACCAAGTCAACCATTAGCCCAATTGAAACCTAAACTAGCAAAAACTCACCATATACAAAATTGATTGAAACCATTGATCCAAACCAACTCATAATCAATGATTAAATATGACAAAACCCTCAATTGAGCCAAACCAAGTCCAATGGACCATTTGATCTAAGTTGACCCAAATTGACCTAAAAAGCCAAAATGATTCAAATCATAATGAAACCCAAATTGATTAAAACCAATGGCTAAAGTTCATTCCAAATCAATTATTGAACTTGACCAAAGCCATAATCAAGGCCAATTTGATCAAATGGTCAACTTGACCAACCTAGCCCAAATTGAACTAAAGGGTCAAGTTGGCCAAAATCCAAATTAAATCTAAATTAAATCAAACCAAATCCTACAATAATTTTCAATTGACCAATTGAATATGAACCAACACCTAACCCAACAAAAATTTGGTCAAATTGGTCAAATTGGTCAACTTGACCCATTTGACCCATTTGATTTCAAATGAGCCAAAATCAAACCTAAGCTAAATTGATTGAAACCACTTGAACTAAAACTCTCCAAACCATCATTTAAACCAAGCTTTGGTTCAATTTGACCAATTGGTCAAACATGAACCCATATGAACCCATTTGACCAAATGAAGCCAAAACTCATAAAACCAACCCATGGGACTTTGGTGGGCAAAACCCAAACCCAATTGATCCCAGGTCAGCCCAAAGTTTACCCATGAGCAAAGTGGACCCCATCCAAGGGGATTAGCCATTAGACAAACCTCTTTGTATTGGATTCCTTTCACATTTGGCAAAGTCCACTCTTCCATCACTTGGGCAGCCATCCAATTGCCAAATGAAGCATGCTTGACCTTCCTAGCATATCCTAAGCACACTAGGGCTTGCCATGGACCAAGAAAAAGTGAGTTAACTCACCTCCCATACAAACTAAGCACCCTATGGACAAAAGAAAATAAGATCTTCCCCAAATCAGACCTTGAGCTAGCTCCCAAGCCTTCGCCACTCTGGCGAATACGAGACGATGGAGACAATTCTATTACGGGTGGCGAGAAAATGAGATTGAATCTTTGTCCACCTCAGCAATTGAGGGTATATACCCCCTCAATTCAAACAAAAATTAATTGATTCAACTTTGTTTGAGAAATAGAGAATGAAGGAGAGTCTCCCGTAGCCATTCCCCAAGCTCCCAAGCTCCCCATTTTCCCTCTTTTGGTTTTACATCAAGTCAAAAAAGGGGAGGCCAATTCCAAATCTCATCCAAACTTTAATTAACTTTGCACACACCTTCCTTGGACCTAGTTGAAGCCATATGAATCATTTCCAAGCTCCAAAGCCATCGAAAGTGGGAGTTTGATCAAGACTGAATGCCAAATAAGATGATCATGGTCTCCAAGATAATCTACCCCAAAACAAGACCCAAGCTCTTCAACAGGGCTTCTTCTATACAAGACAAAGGTACCTCTGTCAATCCCATTGCCGATCTTGAGCTCTGACGAGGTAATTCCTCAAAATCGTAGCCTAGGTAATTTCGAGTTTGGTCTTTTGTGAAAGAAATTTCCATTGCATGTGATCTTAGCCACTGGATGTGTTCCTCTCCTTCCCTTGATGGTGTGAGATTATTTTGGAATCAATCCAAGCTTTGGTGAGCTTGGATCGAATGGAGAAAGATGAATGACATTCATCTTTCATCGCTCGTGAAGGAGAAAGATCATGGGCCATCCGTTCCATGTGATCGGAATGGACGATGTTGATTAGATCACACTTAGATCCCTGATTATTCCCTCTAAATCACAGGATTAATCATGGCCATCCTATCTTAGATCGGACGGTCCACAAGAAGTGTCTATCACCGGTTGACTTAGCCTCACGATGTGACGACTGAAATAACTAATCCCATAGTGACATGGAACGCGCGCTGCATCAGCGTGCCATGTGTAAAGCACGTCGTGTCAGCAGCCTCATGGTGCCAATGGGATTAGGGATTTAATTAGGGTTAATTAATCCATTTTTTCAGGCTAAAACTTTCAAAATTTATAACTAATTGTAGAAAATTCTAAAAAATATAAATGATAGCTCATTTTAACGGTATTTCAGGGAAGAATCTATTAAAATTATCCTTAATTAATTTTGAACAGTAATTTTGGCTTAATTAAAATTTAATTGAAAACTTAATTAGCTTAATTACTCCTTAATTAATCATCCAATTGATTTCAATCTTTTTGAGTATGTTTAGGGGGATGACCTCTGCCTCTCTTATTTTTCTTGAAATTTATTGGTTGCTTAATTAGGAAAATTGATTGATTAAGCCCTAATTAACCTCTTAATTTCATTAGGGGGTGATTAAGCATATGAACAATGATTAATTAATCATTTGTACTTTCTAATCACTGTTGAATAGTAAGGAGACTTAGGAAATTAGATTGGAGTCTCACTTCTAATCCTTTCTCTAATTTTCTCTCTCTTTTCAACTAAAGTCCTAATTATTAATTAATTAACTAATGATAAACTTAATTAGCTAAATTGGAATTCAAATCATTTTAAATTATGCTTAATCTAGTGGATGGCTTATGGAAATAGGTGGGGATCTCTTTCCCTACCTTTTCCCTTAAGCCCATCTCATTTCAAGATAATTATTAACTTTGGTTAGTCTCTTTTTAGAAGAGATTAATAGATTATTGGTTTAATGGATTTGAAAAATCTAATTAAATCTGAATTTTCCATAATCCATCTTGGGTAGAGCTTTAGGTGTTCAAGAACCTAAATAAGCTTAATGAAATTATGATTAGCTCACATGTGTGAGAAAATCATGAAAGTAATTAAAATGGTTCCTTAAGTTTATTTATTAAATAATCATGAGCTACCCTTTCATTTCATAGGAGCATTTCTATTTACTTTTCAATTCATTTGCATAATGTATTAGCTCATAATTGTTTAATCAATTATCTTAAAGTAACATAGGTAAGGGTTAATTAATTGATTTAATACATACTTAATTTAACTAACTCATAAAATCAAACTAATTACTTTTCCTTAAATCAAATTAATTTACACATATGGGGAATGGGATTAGGATTATCAAACACCTCTTTCTCACATCTCTCTTAAATCAAGTTAAACATAAAATAAAAAGTGACTTTAAGAAACTCTGATTTATTTTAAATAAGTTTATTTAATGTGATTGTCCTTAGAAATTAGTTGGATTGAATGAAATTACATGCTTGTGTTTCTTTATTTCTTTATAATCATATTAAAATGTTGCATGACACTTGGTTCATGCATTCATTTTTTCCAAAAATCAATTAAAAATAAATGATTTCCTTTATATAAAATTTGCATGTGTTGACTTAATTAAAAATATGTGTGGCTATTATCATTATTAAATCTCAAATGTATTTTCAAAAGCTTATTAATGAATAATAATATATGTTGTGACATTAGTTAATCATACATAGGAGATGCATGTGAATATATGCTTAGTGTATAAGTGAAGTTCATTTCTTTCATTTATATGTTGATTTGCATAAGTACGAATGTTAGTGGGTATATATAGCCTGGACATTATGGGGACACACGACTTTAAGTAGCCCCAAGGAGGTTCTTACCTCACTCTCCTGGTGCAAAATAATGGCTACACATCTGTTTGATTTCATTCTTATGCATTTTGACATTTAAATTTAGATAGAGTTTTAATTCATTCACACAAATAAACAATCAAATTAAATATAATTTTTGCATGATTTCCATTTTTATAGTTGTTTGTGCATTCATATTTATTTAAGAATAGCGAGTATATCTAGTCTGGACATTCTGGAGATGCACGACTTTAAGTATCCCCAAGGAGGTTCCTACCTCACTCCCCTGGTGCAAAGTAATGATGAAGTACTTGCTTAGAACTTTCATTCATTTGAATATGCATTTAACTAATGAACGAGAATCCTCTTTTTCTATAAAAAATCATTTATGCATCCTACATTTAAGTGTGCCAAAAATATATTTTATGTATAGATATGTTTAGGACTTAATCATATGCATCTTATATATGATGGGAAGAAATGAATGGATATGTGTCATGCGAAGTAGTTCATTCCAATTAATCTTAAGATGCCCCTCTTGTTGAATAAAATTATTTAAAATGAACCTAAACAAAGGACTAATTAAAATATGTAATAAGTCATTAACTAAAGAGAATTCATTTAATTAACTTGCTTTAGATGTGGCTTAAGGTATGGATAAAAGAGAGTGATCTCTTTTTTTCTCTTTATAACACTTAGTTGTTAAGTGTAAACCAAGTAAAATACAATAAAATATTAAGTAAAACTCACAAATCAATTAAGCCACTTTATGATGTATTATTGTAGACTAGATGTTAGGATGTATGCTTCATAGATTCGATGTTAGGCCGTGATTAGCCTAATCATATTTTCTACAGGAGATGGTGTTTAAGGGGTGCTTAAAAATAAATATAAATACTCTCTTTCCCTAAGCATAATCTAAATTAGGATAGGTACCTATGTGCGAGGTGCTAAGTCCAAATTATACATATAGCTGCTTGGGTTGTATGGTGTGTTTAGCTAACACTTCTTTTGCAGGTAAAGTTAGATTTACTTTTCCTATTTTTAATGTAATATTGCATTAGAAATTAGGATTAGTGCTATGGGGGATTAGGATGAGTGGTGGCTAGAAGACTTTGTCCTGGGAGGCCCCTGTGATGCCTTTAAAGTAAGCAAATCCAAACAAAGGAGGAAAGAAGATGAGACATGAAGAATGAAGAATGAAGACCCCAACAATATTTATTTATTTGTAATTGTAATTATTCTTTTATATATTGGGTTGTATAAGGGTAGAGCTCGACTACCCATTTCTCTTTCTGGGTTGTATGGCAGTACCCGACTATACTAGCTTGTTATTCTTTTACATCGGGTTTATAAATTATTTAATATTTTGTTTACAATTGTGTAATAGAAATGGGGTATCTTTTCTCTGTTTTTTCATATGTGGTGATTTAATATGTGGCCTCAATCTAATTAGGCTCTTAGGGAAAAATAAATTTTCTTCCATAACTATAACTCATAATTAAATTTTCTAAATAACTAATAACCTCACACAAAGCCTAGGCATTAAATCAAGATAATTAAAAGATTTAATAACCCCTTAGTTAGATGTTGTATGCTTATTAGTTTCTAAATAACTAATAACCTCACATAAAGCCTTTATCAAAATGAAGAGTCAAAAATCAAATTAAAATTGATAAAATTTACATTAGACTAAGTCATTACTCATGCCACTAATTCTTTGGTCTCTTAGAAAGTGAGTTTAAGGACTTTAGTCTCTTTCTAAATAAAAAAATTCTAACCATCTTGCAAAATCATATGACTTGATGATATGGTTTTAAAATGTAGGAGGAGTTAGCTATGTCACTCCAAGTAGTTATAAGTCCAACAGTCGGGTGGTATACCCTCTCTTATGGAGGTAAACCATATACCCCATCTTCAGTTAGATTTAGAATGTGCTTTGGCCCTTGCTAAAGCTCCCTAGACTTAGGATCTGAGGTTGTTGTCTCCTTCGGGCTATAAGAAAAAATTCTCACATCTTAGGCATTTCTAGAAACTTGTATTATGAGGTTATAAATCCTAGTTTTCTAATAAAATTTTAGTTCAAATATTTATAATTTCCTTCAATTTCAAACATATAAAGCCCAACCATAGGATAGATTGGAATGCTCACTGAATTTTCTAGTATCATCTGCACTCCTTACTCATCTCCCTTTGGCTTCGATAATAAGTCTTTTCTTTTTGATCTATCTCGATTGATTTTCTAACATAGCCAATTTATTGATAGTCTTATCATTGAAATCTTTGGAGATAATAATTACGTATTTTAATCGAGAGTATTCCTAAGGAATTCATCTTCCTTAAGATGTAATTAACTATGGGGGCTTTCCCCCATAGATAACTTTAGAACCCACTTTAAATAAACCCTTCTTTATTCATCCATGTAAAATAGGAGAAAAATCTCTGGTATATTCGAAGACCCATCATGCCTTAAGAGTCCTTATTAAGTGATCAGGTCCATTGTAGGGTAGTGATTTCTATCTTTCAAGATAGTGCACTATTCCTTGATGTTATTCTCGATCACCTCAATAAGTACACTCTCAGATGTGCATGGTGTCCTACGTACACATAAAATAAAAAACAAACACCACAGGAAGCCTCAAAATCATGTTTCTTAGGTACAAATGTTTTAGTTAGCGAAGCAGTTGTACCATGATGCATTTGAGATACAATGTGCCAAATGATGATTCTCTTCATCACAGGAGCTTCAGATTGATCCAGTCTCTCAAAAATTGAAGTTCTCTATCGGGAGAACTCCTTAATAGTGATTGGATGCTAAATTGGTTGGCGAGCATGATGAATAGGAGCTTAATTAGATAGAGGCAAAAGGTGTCCTTCCGGTGGTTGACAAACTTTCTCCAGTCAACCATACGCTACTTAATTGCAGCCAGATTTCATTTTTTTCAAGTCTTTACGTGACTCTGGAGACCCACCTAGCGGAAGATTCTCGACATTCAAAAGAATCAAAACCGGCACAATTCTCCCCATTTTGGGCAAGGATAGGCGATAAAAGTGAAGCATTTCAAAGAGGTTACTGACTTCCCAGAGGAAGTTTGGGTGCTATGTTTTCATTTGAGGCATCCTTATAGGTGAATGCAATGCAATTAGAGCTACTTCCCCATCTTCACGGTTATTCATGGTTGGTGTCTTTACGGGCTTTGACCAATGCTTGTCTGTGCGTGATTCAACCAATATCTCTTTGGTTTTGACTATCCTAGTAGTAGTGGGTCAATGGTCTTTTGAAGGGTTGTTGTCCTCACTAACTAAGAACCTTTCTTTCTCGGCCTTCTTACCTTTCTTGAAAACCATTGGGATACAAGAAAAGGCTTGCCAGCATCTTGCATCTATAGAACAAGTTCATCAATAGTAGAAGATAACCATGCACAGAAATAACTACAATTGCTATTTCATCACTAAGTGGTGTTTTAGCCGTAACCACCCTCAGAGAAAAGACCCTTTTTTTACTTACTTTTACCTATGAATATGAACACCAGAGAATACTGGAAGTGGAACTCCATGTCGGAAGAAGAATTTGGATCAAGTTCTTTCCAAATTGGACTTGGTAAAGGCTAGACTCGCCTCGTCAGAAAGAAATGAGCCTTTTGAGGCTCAAAGAAAACCCCAATAAATAGAATAGGAAGGTATAGAAAGAAATAGGCACTTTTATGTGAATATTTTTCACAGCGGTTCCTCCTCCTCAAGTCACTAGCCTTCGCTTATTCCTGCGGCGACTCGTAATCCTAGCAGCCTTGGGAACTAGGTGTCTTTACAATAAAGAATAGATCAAGGTATGACCACAAGTAAGTAGTACATACTCCTCCTTTATGCTACAAATTGAATGATAGCTCCAACATCTCCTGTGTTGATGATGATGTTAGCTAAGCAGATGTTTGCACCATGCCCTAACTGAATAGTGAAAGGAGTGCTTTATAGATCCATTCTACACAAGTGAAAGATGAGGATTAGTAATTAATAATTGTTATTTCACCTCATACTTTCAAAATGTAGAGGTACTACAGAACAAAATAATAGTGTAATAAAAATATACTCTACAGTATAATTCATTTGACATAGAGTCTCATATATTAGTAATTTAAATTTATTACACATTTAAATCACCATTTTTTTATTTTGCATTTCAAATAATATGACTAGCCAAAGATGAAAATATAAACCTATCCCCAATGGAGTCACCAAAAATCCGTGGGCTCCAAAAATTCACCATCGACTTCTCGATGAAGAGAGTATGATTTAATATCGGTCAGATTTTAAAAAAATAGATGGAATAGTAGATAAGACTTTACCCAAAGATTTCACCCTCATTTTGTGAGGACTTTAGATATGGTTCCAGGTTTGCTATAGGTGCAAGAACCTATAGTTAATTACCCCTCTCAATGATGAGAGAGAACTTTCAATTACGGTTAGTCATTAGATGCTTATTATTTAGCGTATAGTAGCAGCATATGGAGTTTTGATTTCTCATTTATAAAATTCATTGATTTAACTTAAAGCGGATGGTTGGGGGAATGATGATATGCTCGATCTGGATTTCATTGTTCCATCATCCAGGGCTGTCATGGTCCCTAGTCTACTTAGTCAAAGGAGATAGTCGACCCAACCTGACCGAAGGATTCCTGTCAGCAACCATGGGTTGCATCGTTCAAGTAATCCTTGTGGACCTGGGGTGGCGTTTGTCCAAGGAGATAAGCTTAAGTCTACCTTAGTTGAAAAAGGGCTTTTTTCCCTATCAGATATATCTTATGATTCACATCTCAAGGTATAGAGCTACAAGCTATAGTCATGATCGTAATATAATGGTGTCATTTGGCGGCAACCACCTGATCAGAGGACTCTGGTTGTAACTTCATCATATGTGGAGCCTACTGGCCAAGCCACACAGTTAGATAACACAAACCACATCCTTGCTAGCATGAGATTAATGGAGAGTGAATATAGAACTGTACTTGACTTGACATTAGCTCCTTTGTGAGATAGAGTTTTCTTAATTCCTCACCTGTAACAAATAGTTATGGAAGGTGGATTGAATGGAGTTTGCTATAAGTTTCTAAGGATTGAATTTCATTTAACCATTAAAAGTTTAGTGATATATTATATTTCACATTTGGATTGATACTCAATTTAAGTTAATTTAATCTGAATTAAAACTACATTTTTGATGGAAGTATCCCCTCCGGTTGAAATCTCCATTCAACATAGCATCATTGGGGTAGTCAATTGATTGAATTGAATATATTTAAGAACTTTAGATCCTGTTAACTATGTTTAATTCCTAATAGAGGATTAGATCTTTAAGTTAAAGCTCATAGTTGTATTTCATAACTTTGCAACTGAATATCTTTTGTGTTTCAACAAATGTATTTATATTTTGAAAATTTAATGATTAGTTCATTTAAATATTTATATTTTTGAAATATAATTATGAAGTTGTAATATATTCTCAAATATAAAATAAATTCTAAATTTATTTATTTTTAACTCATGCAACATCCTTAGACACTTAAATCTAAACATTCAACATTGTGTAGGGGCCCATGCGGGTGTATTTAAGAAAGCTTGCATAATTTTAAGACATTGAATTTGAGATTTAATCATACTTCATAATATATGTAAGAGTTCAATTGAAGCATTAATTAATGCATTATGTTCCCTTGTATGATGTGTTGTGAATCCAATAACAAGATGTATTATAAAATTATGTTTATATTTGCACTTAAACTATTGTTTGTTTACTTGCATTTTATTTATTCATAGAATTTCTAAACTTTAATGATTGGCTTATGCTCATTAAAGACCTACTAGATCTTTGCAAATTCAACATTCAAATTTGATATTCGCTCATACAAGTTGTTGTACTTCCTTTAAGCGAGCTTATTTGAATTCAAGTTTCTTTTGAATACAAGTCAATTATTCAGTAAGAAGGTAGGCTATTTTGTTATAATGAAAACCTCTAATGAATTTTACTTGATTTTCACTTTGTTTGAAAATAGCACTCAACAAATCCTATGTGCTTTAATTTTGTGTCCATTTAGAGCTTTATTCAATTTACTTTAAAATAGACAATTGCAATGTAAGAAGGCATGTTTTTTGCGAATCTCACTTTAAAGTTTGATTTGGGCTCTATCTCATTTGAAAATTAGCCTTCTAGCTTCATGTAATCTCCACATAAGTATAACTTGAATTCAAAGTTATGTTTGCATTTGACTCATTTTCTTTCAATCATTTTCATACATAATATAACATAAGCCACAAAGTTTAATTAATTATTCTTAGCTAATCAGCCATTAACCATTATAGTTTGCTATAGAGTGTATGAGAGTTATCAAGCTTCATCTTCATCCTCCAAGCTTGATTGTGTTCAATTTAAATCATTCTTAGTCCGCTTAGAATAAGTATAATAATAGCGATGTTTATTGAAAAGATCATGCATGACCAAACTCATCGGTGAATATGCAAGTTATGTTCTTCATCTTCTTCATGTAAGAGTGATCAAACCAAATTTGACTATATTTTAAATTCCACATCAAGAGATCAATATATATAAACAAATTTCAAATTTATTGTAAGTTTCTTATGAGTTTAGAGTTACCTTCAAGCATCACTTGAATTCTATTTGAACGCTTCCATTTGTTTCAATATATAAAATAATGGACTCAAGCATTCATTCGATGATAAACTAAGTGAATGAACTAATTTTTTACTTAGCATATTCTCATATGATATTAATAATTATTAAGTTCATTTAAATTTAATTTCAAATTCATTTCTTTAGGACTTTATATTTTATATTTAACTTAATGTTAAATCATTTTTTAAGTCCCAAAGATTTGACAAAATTTTGGCAGCATTTTGATAGTATTCTGACATCGTGCCTGCATAGGGAGCTACATCGAAATAATTTTGGCCTACCCGTCACACCCTGATGAGCGTGAAGGTTGGTGTTTTGAAGCACCTTGACCAAATTTCAATCCTGTTACACCTTGAAGAGCATAATGGTGCCTTTAATCACCTGTATATAAGCAAATATATATTCAACTTCTATACATTCAAATTCATTTTAGATTGTTTATTTTTGATGCAATTGATTTTTTAAAAAATAAATCTTGATTCTTCCCATTTTATAAGTCCAAAATTTAGTCAAAATTTTGGCAGCATTTCGACATAGGGGAGCTGCATCTAATAATTTTGGCATACCCGTCATGCCATGATGAGCGTGATGGTTGGTGTTTTGAAATACCTCACCGATTTTAATCTCGTCATGCCCTGATGAGCGTGATAAGGTCTTCGAACCTGCATAAAGAAACACACATATATACATATAATTTCTTTTTATACATTCAAGCTTGTCTACACATCCACTAATAACAACAATAATAATTTTGCATGAGTTTGGCTAGAAAGAATTGAAAAGGAGATTGTCGGATTGATTATTTGGGTTGAATAGGTGCGGGAAACACCAAAATCTGAGAGGAGATATGCGTTATGGTTACTGTGGCTGAAAAGGGAATTTGACTCCAATCAAAGAGAGGATATGGAATAGCAGCAGGAGATAGTACTAAGTGGAACCCATTTGATGATGGAGTTGTCCCCCGACTGCGAAAAAGAGTGGTTGCCAAGAGGAACCTACATGATGGTAGAGTTGCTCCTCAGCTATAATCTAGGTCGCAGAAAGGAAAGGTGAGTGTGGTGCTAGGTATGAGGGAGGAGGGAAAGAAATGGGGAGTGTCGGAGACCAAGATGAACCCGTCTGATGATGGAGTTCCTTCTAAGCTGTGATAAAGGGAATGATTGGAGGAGAGGTTTGAGTATTGTAACAAATGATAAAGAGCCAAGAGAAAGAAAATTTTTTTTTTGATGTTACAGTAACATTACTACAGTATATGTGCTACAGTGTTCCGCTACAATAATATTGTTACAGTGCCTATGCTACGATGCCCGTGGGATTGGTTGATCGAGATTCAAAATTTTTTGGGAGGAATTAGTGTACTATGTGACGAGTACTATAGCAGAACGAATAGGAGGAAGGATTCATCCATTCACGTGCAATGCTCAAGTCAGGGGGTTTGAATGCTCGGTCACTCGAGTTGCAACAGGGACAAACAGAATGAGCAGGAAGCTCATTTGATAGGAGGAGGAGGGATTTTTGTTTAAGGGGAGATGGAGAGAGAGAGAGAGAGAGAGAGAGAGGGATGAATGAGAGGTGCAAGAAGCGAAGGAGCATTACCTTCTTGGAGTTTCGGTCAAACAACTCAAGAGAGAAAGAGAGCGGAGAGGGAGGATGGAGGGGTTGTTGTGCAGCTCGATATCGTGAGAAAGAGGGAGGACAAAGGAGTTCATCTTCTGTAGTGACCAAAAGAGAGGGAGATGGAAGAAAGAGCTGAACTTGCGGCATTTGGAGGATGAACTGAGAGGGGATGCTTGCAGTTACTTGTAGATGAGGGAGAAAATCGTGCATGAACCGCTTAGAGAAATAGAAGCCTTGCGGTTTGAGGGAAACTGAAGAGAACGAGTGAGCTTTCAGTTTTTAGGAGAACAAATTGAGAGGAGTGGGATGAATTGAACAACTACCTTTGCTTGAAAGAAAATTAGGGGAAAAAAACATACGTGCGTAAAACCACTTAAACTTAAGAGAAAATTTTATAAGATGATGGTAAGACGTGCAATGATTTATGATGCATAATGTTGGCCAGTAAAAGAGAAGCATAAGACTAAGTTAAGTGTTGCAGAGATGAGGATGCTCAGGTGGATGAGTGGCTTTTCTCTTAGAGATAAAATATGAAATGAGTATGTTAAAAAAAAAGTTAGAGTAGCACCAGTGTTAGATAAGATTAGAGAGAGTCACCTTCAATGGTTTGGCCACATAAAGCATCAATCGTCTGATGACCCGGTTAGGAGAGTAGATGCATTAGATTTATCTTATGTTAAGAAAGGTAGAGGTAGACCTAAAAAGACTTGGTTAGTATGTATAAAAATGACAATAGTGGGATAAAGTCTTGAATTAAAGGCTTGAATTAAATGAGAATTTGACATATAATAAGACATAATAGAAAAGAAAGATTCATGTAGCCAATCCCACATAGTGGGATGAAGGCTTGTTATTGTTGTTGTTAAGCTTGCTTTTCTAGAAAACTTGTAGTTGACCAGCTGATCAACTACAGACTTCTTAGAAAAGCAAGCCTAAAAAATTAAAATAAAAAAAATTAGGCTATAGAGAATTATTTGTATTTTTCAATGGCTTGTTGCAGCAAATGAAACTAGATGAACAATAAAAAATGGCCTTAGTTGTCCACTGATCAAACTAGATAATGAAATTGAGAAGCATATTGTATGAATGAAAGCTTTTATGCCACAATAGGTAGAACCAAATATTATTGTATGAATGAAAGCTTTTATGCCACAATATTGTATGAATGAAAACTTTAAATCCTTCCTAAGCCCTATGATGTTATCTTATGGCTGTTCACCTCATTTATAAAATGAGCTCTCAACCCCTCCTTCTTAGACATAGGACTTCTCTTAGACTTTAGGAGATCTTTAGTCTTAAGACACATCTAGTGATTAGGTGGACACTCAACCTAGCCCTAGAGACTTAGAAGTGTTAGCTATAAGAATAGGTCATGCCTTAGGGGTGTTAGGAAAATTTGCCAACTCTTAGCTCGAACCATTCCTCACTTCCTTCCTTCAAGTCAAATTCCAAATCAATCCTAATTGATTTTTTCAAACTCCAAATCAATATTATTTGATTTTCTCTAAACTCAAATCAATATCACATGACTGAAATCCATGATTGAAACCAATGATTGAAATTTCAAGTTCCAAATATTTCTTAAGTCCTTAATTCCCTCTTAAGAACTTAGCTTAAATCATATTTAAATCAATTCAAATTCATAAAATTTTCTCACCACTCATTTATATTCTCATTTATATTCTCATTTATATTCACATATATAAATGAAATATAAATCAAATCAATCAAACTAAATCCAACAATCAAATTCCAAATTCTAAAATCTTTCCTAAATCTTTAAGTTCCCCCTTAAGGACTTAGCTTAGAATAACCTCAAATCAATTCAAATTCATGAAATTTTCTCACCACCCATTTATATTCTCATTTATATTCACATATATAAATGAAATATAAAGACAAATCAATCAAACTAAATTCAAACAATCAAATTCCAAATTCTAAAATCTTTCTTAAATCGTTGAAATTTTATCATAACATATTTATATTATCATTTATATTCATATTTCAATATATATAAATGAAATATAAATTCAAACAATCAAAACCACTTCCAAAAATCAAACTCAAATCCATTCAAAATCCAACCTAAGCCTTTCAAGTCAAAATCTTGAACTTAGCCAATCAACTTCAAATCAAGCCAAACTCTTGATTTTCATTCATGATTCAATCAACCCTACAATCATGAATCCAAATATAAATTCAAACTTCAATCATTAAATCAAAACTCAATTCAAAAGTTAAATCCCAAATCTATTCATGTTCTTCCTTTGAATATGAAATTGTCAAATGAATCAAACCCATTGGACTTCAAACCACTTGCAAACGGATTATATTTCAATCATAAGTCCATATACAAGTTCAATCAAATTCAAATCAAGCTTTGACCAAGCCATTTGACCCACTTAGGCTCACTTGACCCAAAGTGACCTAAAGTACCCTTTTGAGCCAAATTTTAATCCTAACCAAATCAGATTGTATCAAACTCACATATGCCTCTCATCATGATAAACAAAAATCATGAGATGATCAATCAATCAAATTAGATCAAACCAAGTCAAACTAAAGGGTTGACCAAGTCAATACTTAGCCAAAATGAAATTTAACATAGCCAAAATCTACCATAGGCTAAATTGATTGAAACCAATGATCTAAGTTCATTCATGAACTATGTTTGAACTTGACCAAGTCAACATTTGAGCCTAACATAGCCCAAATTGGCCACTTAACCTACTTAAGTTGACTCAACTTGACCTAAAAAGTCAAAATGTGTCAAAACTTAATCTAAGCCAAATTGATTGAAACCAATAGGTCAAGTTCATTCCAAATCACTTGTTGAACTTGACCAAAGCTCAATTGGCCAACTAGACCTAACCTAAGTCAATTGACCTTGAACCCAACTTGACCTAAAGGGTCATGTTGAGGCAAATTCAAACTTAACCAAAATTGATTGGAAACAAAGATACCAATCAACTTCATATAACTAACCAAACCTAAACCTACCCATGACCTAGCTCAAATAGGTCAAATGAGTCAAATTGGTCAACTTGACCCATTTGACCTAAATGAAGTCATATGAACCAAATTCAAACCTAAAAAAATTGAATCAAACCAAAGCCACCAAAATATTTCAAATGGTCATATGAACTTGACACAACCCTTGGTTTGACCCAATTTGACCAATTGGTCAACTTGACCCAAGTTGACCCATTTTGACCTAAATGGGTCAACATGAGCCAAATCATACCAAATGAACTCCAAATCCAATGAAACTTGGCCAAACCTATTTTTTCAACATACCTAACATATCCAAATTCAAAACTTAGCCAAATGATCATTCTACCCCTAGGCCATAGAACAAATTTTGGTCAAATCCATGGGAATTTGGTCAATTCCTCTTCACACCTACTTGATACCCTCATAATAGGTCAAGTAAACCCTATGGAGGGTGGTGCACCCAACCCAATGGGGTTGGGTCAGCTTGACCCAAGGCCAAAATCGAGCACATGGCTCAAATTGGCCACATGGGAATCATGCTCCCACTCAATTATGAGCACATGGGGAGTTACCACTCCACTCCCTAGCCAAACCGACCATGTGAAAGCCTCTAATAGGTCAAACAACAATCTACCTAAAGTCAATTGGATTAAAATGATAAGTGAAGTTTTGGCCATCCGATTGTCTAAGGGGGAGATATACTCTCCCTAATTCACTTCAATTCCAACCGAGCCTAATGCAATTGAGTAAGGGAGAGTGTTAGGAGTCATTAGCAAGAGTTCCTAAGCTCTATAGAAGGAGATTGAATTGTCCATTCTTTCCTTAAGAAAAAAGGGAGCTCCAAGGATTTGCCAACTTTCTCTATACACCAAACCAAGTGAATTCACTTTGCACACTCCACCATAGGGTCAAGTCAAGCTTGCCCAGCCCTTTCCCAAGCTCCAAAGAGGAGGATTCACCTAGATCAAAGACACAAGAAAGCTAAGGAGGGGTTGGTCCATAGAGCTATCCACTCAACCTCAAGAGCTAAAACTTTCACCAAAGCTTCATTTCAACTAATAAGCTCCAAGGGAATCGAGAGATGATCACCTCCTGGTATGGTATGCATTTCGATCACTAAACTCAATGTGGTGTGGACCTTTGTGAAAGAAAATTTTGATCCATGTGATTTCAACCATTAGATGTGCTTGCCATTAGGGTTAGATGGTGTGTGCAAGATTTCATCCCAATCAAAGCTCAATTAAGTTAGGATCTCCCCATTGAAAGTGGACGATCTCAATTATTCCTCAGGGAAGAATGGGATGATCTCTAGCCATCCATTTGCGCATTTTGGATGGATGACCGATATGAAACACACATTTTATATCCTATTTTATCCTTTTAAAATCGCAGATTAAATCCTAGCCATTCGATCCTTGATCAAACAGCAAAAGCCGAAGCACGTAGCACCGCCGCCATGAGGTGCTACGATGTGATGTTTAAATGGCCACCCATGGGACGATGCATGAAAATCACAGCCTCATCAGTGCTTGCGTGGTGCGCCGTCAGATTAAGGGATTAATTAAGGTTTAAATAATTCTAATTAATCCCCTAAACTTCAAAAATTCATATCTCTCTGAAAAAAAATCAAAAAAAATATGAGGTAAATTGCCACTGAAAGATAATTCAATCTAGAATATTCTAAAATTAGTTTTAATGGATTTTGATTAGTATCATTCTCTGATTTTGGATTTTATTGGAAAACTTAATTTGCTAATTACTCCTTAATTAATCGACTGATTAATCTCAAACTTCTTGAGTGTATTTTGGGGATGACTTCTACCTCCACTAATTTTCTTGGGATTTATTGGTGGCTTAGTTAAGGAATTGCTAATTGATTTTCTAATTACCCCCTTAATGTAATTAAGGTTAATTAAGGGTTTGATTAGTGGTTTAACCCTTTGTTAAAGTGGATTAAGGTTTAAAGTGAATGGAGATTTAGGGAATAATTTTTGGGCATTTCCCCTAACTTATTACTTAAACCCCCTTTTCTTTTTTAATCCTCTCTTAATTAAGAGCTAATTTACTAATTACTCTCTTAATTAATTTCTTAAAATTGTAAAATTTTCTAGAACTTAATTAATCTACTTTGGGTAGATGTTTAGGTGTTCAAGAGCCTAAGTTTAATTAAGGAAATCAAATTTCAACTCATATGTGTGAGGGGTGTTTTGAAATTACTTAAGTTAAACCCCTTAGCTTAATTAATCATTAATCATGAGCATTACCCCTTTCTTCCTAGGTCATTGCAAATTTTAATTCCTTGTGAGGTTTCATGTCATCTCATTGGCTCATAATTATTTGATTAATTATGCTAAGGTAGTGTAAGTAAGGGGTAATTAACATGCTTAATTCCTATCTTAACCTAACCAAAATATAAAATGAATCTAATCATCTAAAAATTGAACAAAAATATTAAACACATGTAATAATGGGTTAGGAACAACAAACTCACTTTCTATTTTTAAAATTAAATCAAATTCAAAATCAAATGAAAATCATATTAAATAAACTTTGATTTACTTTAAGTTTTCTTATTTCATAAGATTTTTTAGATTTAATTAAAGTGAATGTGTTTACATGCTTTCATTGCTTTAGTTCTTCCCTAACATGCTAAACATGTATGTCATATGGTTTCATGCATCCATGCTTTTCAAAAATCAAATTTAAAATGAAAATATTTCCTTTATGTCAAATTGCATGTGTTGGCTAAAGTAAGAATATGAGTATTATCACTATTAAATACAAATTATTTTCAAAATATATGAATCAATTATAAAAATTTAAAGTGTGTTACTTATATCTTACTTATAAGTTTGCATGTGAGTAAAAATATAAGGATGTGCTTAGTGTAGGTCTTCCTTCTCCTCTCTTTTAGCATAGTTTTGAATAGGATTTGGCAAGGTGTATGGTTCATTTGAAAAGAACCTAACACTTGCATAATTCCATATCCTATTCATTCCTATGCTATTACTTAAGAAGGACACCTATACTTGTACATATAAATTGTATAAACAAAATAAATCAACTAACACCAAATTTTGCATTCTTTCTTTTCTATTCATTAATCATGAGCTATAAGTAGATCTTTTACCTTACACCTCTGGTTAACAATAGCGTCGCACTCACTTATGCCTTTCATATATTCATATGTGCATGTGAAGATTGGATAAGAAACCCCCTTTGCTACTTAATGAAAATCATGCATCATAAACTTTCAAATTTTCTTAAGTAAATTACCTAGCATGCATCATGCATGTATAGATATGTTTAAGAATTATTCATATGCATGTTATACATGTTGGGAAATTAAAGTGATGTTTTTGTGAATTTAGTTCATTTTACTTAATCTTAAAATGCCTTTCTTTTGAATAGGTTTGTTTAGAGTTCATCTAAACTTAGGATTAATTAAAACACTTAATTAAAATATTCACTAAACAAAACTAAAATATGAATTCACTTTAGAAATTACTTAGGTTAGGGAAGGAAAGAGAAGTTCTCTTATCTTTCTCTCTCTTCATAACTTAGTAATTAATTATAGGATTCACTTGAACCCAATCAAAACATAAAATAAAATTAACCCAAAATAATTAAATCACTTAAATGAAACCCTCCTCTAAGTTGAACATGCTTCACACTTAGAGAATTCTAACTTAAAGCCATAACTAAGCATACCACACAAACCTCTAAAGCACACACATTAGCCTAAGTCACCACTTCTAGCTTTAGGTCAAGGCGGTGCATGGTTTGATGCTTAATTTTATTTTGTGATATATATTTTAGTCTCGATGTTAGGATATATGTGCGTAGAATGAATGGTAGGGTGATCTTAGTCTAACCATTATCTTCTGTAGGGGATTGTGCTTAAGAGTTCTGTAATAAATAAAAAAATAAATGCTTTTGTTCTATAGATGTTTATACCCCTAAGCATAATCCCATAGGCTAGGTGGACTTACTCACTTACATGTGGGGGTGATAAGTCCAAAATACATGCTTGGGATTTCATGGTTTCCTTAGCTAACTTTTGTTTCACAGGTGTAAGTTAGATTTACCTTTCCTTTTCATGTAATTTTTACAATTAGAATTTTGGAATGATTGTTATGGGGATTAGGATGAACATTGGTCATAAGATCTCATGTATGTGAAGCCTTTGGAGCATCCACCTTCCAACCATCCAAAAGAAGAAACCAAAGAAGAAAGACGAAAAGAAGAATGAAGAAATGAAGCTTGAAGACCCCCATAACAATGAATTCCTTGCTTAATTGTATGTAATTCATTTGTAATACGGGTTGTATAAGGGTAGATTTTGGCTACCCAATTTGTTTTTGGGTTTGTATGATGGTACCCGACCACAATGGCCTCTTATTCTTTTACGATTAGCTTTATAAATTGATTGATGATTTGTTTAGCTTGTACATTAAGTGGCATCCTTTTTGTAATTTTTTCCTTGCTTTATGTATGGTATAGATGTGGATTAGGCTCTTAGGAAAAAAATAAATCTTCTACCAAATTTAACAATTCAAAACTAAAAATAAAGAACTCATAACCTCACCTAAAGCTTTGGCTAAAAAATTAAGATAAAAGAATTAGCAACCCTTAGTTGGATGAGTACTTCTTTTATAACAGCATGCACAAATGTATATTATTTTCACTCTTGATTGGAGGGCTTTCACCTTTGCTAGAGAAACTTATCTTGACCTTTGAGAGCCATGGTGGAAACACACCTCCACCCTTCTCACGATTTTAGCCAATAATCTCATTCTCATGCATTAAGCATATGAATTTTATATTGAGTCAAAATAATTGTCCAAAAATAAAGATAAAATGAAATCTGAATTGCATTAGATTTAGGTCATTTGAAGCATACCCTTACATGATCTAGTCTTTTTAGGTAGTGAGTTTAAGGACTCAGTCTCTTTTTAAATAAACAATAACCTAGCTATCTTGCATAAAGCGTATGACTTGCCTACATGAATTTAAAATCATAGGAGTTAATTGGTGGCCACCCCCTTGGTAGTTGTAAGTCCAAGATGGTTGGTTTGTCCTCTCTTGTGAGGCAAAACCAAATTACCCATTTTCACCTTAGATGTTGTGCTGCCAAAGCTCCCTAGATTTAGATTCTGATGTTGCTTCTCCCCTTTGTGGGCCATAAGCATAAATGCTCACCTCTTAGACATTTTCATAATATTGTGTTATGGAATGATAAGCCCTAAATTTCTAATAAAAAATTCAACTCAAATAAATTAAATCAATTTTAAAAAATGTAAAGCCCAACCATAGGATAGTTTGAGATGCTAGATAGGTTTCTTAGCATCGTGGGCATCCCCTATTAATCTTCTTTTGGCTTAGATAATAACTCCCTCTTTTTTGATCAATCCCATTTGATCTTCCAAAATAAACTAATCGATTAATAGTTCTACCTTGGAGACAACGATCATTTACCTTAATCGAGAGTATTTCTAAGGGATCACATTCCTTAAGATGTAATTAACTATGAGGGCTTGCCCCTGTAAGGAACTTAATGAACCCGATTTAAAATAAACCTTACTTTACTTTTCCATATAAAGTAGGGGAAGAATCTTTGGAACATTTGCAGACCCATTATCCTGGAGTCCTTGAGGTGATTAGTCTATTGTGGGGGTGACTTCTATCTTTCAAGATAGTACACCTCTCCTCAATGTCATACCCGATCACCTTCAATAAGAATATCTGTGGATCTATGTGGTGTTCTAACCAACAAGATATATTATATATATATTTCTATTTTCATTTATCCTCTTTCCAAAATGGGGATAGATGAAGGCAGGAATGTATAAAATTTTCACCACATGAAGTTAGCCCTAACCAAATTCAAATCAATTCAAATTCAATTGATTTTCTCAAAGATCAATTCAACCCTTCAATCAATCTATCAAATTCAAACACAGACTCAACTTCAAATCATGATCCAAAATTAAATCAAATTAATCTTAGGCTTAAGCCACATGATCAATTCCATGAACTTAGCCAAAATCCTATTCAAATTAATCCAAAATCAATTGATTTTCTCATGAATCAATTATTAATTCAATTATCTTCCCAAATATAAATCAAATATACATTCAAATGACCAAAACTAAATCAAAATCAAATCAAGTCAAAATCTAAACCTTTTAAGCTAATTTCATGGACTTAGCCAAATTCCATTCAAATTCGAGCCAAAATTAATTGATTTTTTTCAAGAATCAATCATTGCTTCAATCACCTTCCCAAATTTAAATGAAATCTATAATCATCAAGCCAAATCAAAATCAATCCAAGTCAAACCCAACATAGCACTTTTGACTTGAAATTTTCAAATGAACCAAAACCATCCAAACCTCAAATCAATTGCAATTGAGTTTATATATCAATCCAAAATCCATATATAAACTCAACTAAATTCAAATCAAACCAAAATCAAACCAATTAACCCATTTAGGTTTACTTGACCTAAAGTGACTAAGAACCCATTTGAGCCAAACTTCAATCCAACCCAAATTGGATTGAACCAAGCCAATCTAAATCTCCTATCATGATTGTTGATCACCCTAGGTTGATCAATTGTGATAAATTGGGTCAAACCAAATCAACTTGATCATTTGACCAAGTCAACCCTCTTAACCCATATAAACCCAAACTAGCTAATTTGCAAATTAAGCCAAATCCCTTGAAACCAATGATTCATGTCAACCAAAATCAGTATTTGAACATGACTTGACCTTCAATTGAGCCAAACCAAACACAATTGACCCTCTTGACCCAAGTTGACCCAAATTAACCTAAAAGGCCAAATTGGGTCAAATCAAAATTCAAACTAAATTGATTGTAACCAATGCCTCAAGTTCATTCCAAATTGATTGGTGAACTTGACCAAAGCCATAATTAAACCCAAATTGACCCACTTAGTCCAAATTGACCTAAAGGGTCAAATTGGCCTAAATCAAAACCAAATCCAAATTAATTAAAACCAAAGCCTACAATAACCTTCAATTGGTCAATTAAACCCAAACCAACTCTAACAAGAATTTAATTTGGTCAAATTGGTCAACTTAACCTATTTGACCCAAATGAACTCAAATGAGCCAAAATCAAATATAAGCCAAACCAAACCAAATCAAAGATACCAACACATCCCAAATGATCCTCTGAACTTGACCCAACCCTTGGCTTGACTAAATTTGACTAATTGGTCAACTTGACCCAACCTAATTTAATCTATTCAACCAAATTGAGCCAAACCTAACCAAATCAACTCCAAATCATTTGAATTTTTGACCCACTTTTGACTCATTTCAAATCTATCCAAATCAAATCTAAGGCCAAATAACTATTCTACCTTAGGTCAAGGTTATCACATGAGATAAATCACTCATATAAGTGATCATTTTCATTTGTTGGCCTCTTGGCACTCTCTTAATGGTCCACCTAGGCACCTAGGACTACTACCCAACCTAACCCAAGAGGTGGTTAGATCGGCCATGACCCATGGGGAGGTGAACTCACCTCACCTCCCCCATTAGAGCATTTGGCTTGCATAAGACAACCACTTCCCACCTTGGCAGCCACTTCCTTACCTTTGGTCAACCAAACCAAGCCACCTAGGATGATACCCTGCCATCCCCACCACTCGGAAAACCATTAGAAGCCAAACAGATCAAGGCCATCCGATCTAAGGAATGTGGGGGTATACCCCCTCCAATTTGTTCCAAATCGAACTCTTGAGCATTCTCAGAGCTCTACTCAAGGCGAGCCCCCAGAGCCATTTCCCAAGATTCTAAGCTCGTTCCTTGATAAGAAAACTCCTTTCCCGTTCATCCCATAATAGAGCATACCCATTTCCAATCCAACTCAACCAAACCTCCACCAAATCCAAATTAACCCTACACACACCTTCCCTATGTCTCATCGAGCAAGAACAAATCATCTCCCAAGCTTCCCAACCGCCTCGTAGGATTGATATCAAGACTGAGCTGCAAATCGATAGACCTTGGTTTTCTGAGCAAACAACGATGAATCAAAGCCAGGCGATCAAGAAAGCTTCATCTCCACTAGAAACCTTTTAATCGCTTATGTTCCGGTCTTGAGCTTGATGAGGTATGCTTCCAAATTGAGCTTTAGAAAATTGGTTCTTTTATGAAAAAATTTGCATTTCATGATCATAGTCATTGATCCCTTAGGATCCTTCTTGTGAAGGTGGGATCGATCCAGCTCGGTGAGCTTGAATAGATCGAAGGAAGATGGGCACATCCGATTCTCATCGCTGATTGATGATAGATCACGTCATTCCGCATGATAAAAAAATATGTGATTAGATCCGATATAATTATTTGATTTAATTCTTAAGTAGGGTTTAATCGGTCTTCCATCTAGATCAACGATGGGGATTGAAACCACGTCCTCCGCTGCCACGTAGGTACTAAGTCGGGCGCGTTTAAATAACCAATCTCACGGTGCCACATTGAAAGCATGCCGTGCAGGTGCCATGTATGCTGGATTAGCTCTAATAGGTTTAATTAATCATTTTTAATGGCTAAAACTTCCAAAAATCATAACAAATCATAAAAAAATAAAAAATTGAAATAAATATTCATTTTAAAGATATTTATAAAAAAAGTAATTAAAAATAATTCTAATTAATTTTAAATAGTGATTAAAGATTAATTATGGTTTAATTAAAAATTAATTTTCTTAATTACCTCATTATCACTTGAGTAATTAGTCCCAAATTTTGTGTGTCGTTTAATGGGATGATTTCATGATTTTCTTGGGTTTTATTGCTTGCTTAATTAAGGGAATTGACCAATTAAGCCCTAATTACTCCCTTAATCCAATTAATGGTTAATTAATCTCATGATTAGTAGTAAATTGGTTAATTATCACTTATCATTGTCCAATATTGAATGGATTGATGGTATAGAGTTGGGACCTATTTCCTAGCATCCTTCCTTAAGTTCACTTCATTTTTCAAAAAGAACTTAATTAAGGTTTAATTAATTAATTAAAGGCTTAATTAATCAAATTAAAAGCATAACCACATCAAGTCTTAATTAATTAATTCTTGGATAGATATTTAGGTATTTAATAACCTAAAGTTGTTTAAGAAATTATGGTTAACCCACATGTGTGGGGAAACCATAAAAGTACTTAATTAAGTTCCTTAATTTAATTAACCATTAATTGTGATCCAATTGCATTAGGCTCCTTTATTTCTTATGATCATTGCAAATTTATTTTTTTATGCATATCATATTGGCTCATAATTATTTGGATAACTCTATTAAGGTAACATAAGAAAATGGTTAATTAATGGACTTAATGCATACTACAACTTAATTAACTCATAAAATTCACTTAATTGCCTTTCATTAAACCAAATTAATTAACAAATATGAGAATGGGTTAGGATCATCAAATCTTTTTCTCACATCTTTAGATCAAACCAAAACATGAAATTAAAAATGGCAAAAAAAAGGTTTGGTTTACTTTAAATGGTTTTAATTGATATGATTGTCCTTAAGAATTAATTTAATTAAATGTAATCATATGTTTATGTTTATTTATTCCTTTCCAATCATGCTAAATGTTGCATGTCATTTGAAATCATGCATTCATATTTTCAAATTAATTAAATCAAATATTTTTCCTTTATGTAAGCTTGCATGTGTTGGATTAATTTATAATATGTGTGGCTATTATCACTAATAAATTTAAATTATTTTTCAAAGATTATAAACCAATTAAATTGGTTAGACTGATAGTAGTTATGAATACATATAGGTTTGCATGTACTTATAGCTTAGATATGTGAAGCAAAGCTTTTTTTCCTTAACTCATATGTAGCTTTACATATTTGAATGTTAATAAGTATATAGTCTAGACATCCGAGAATACGAAGCTTTAGCTAGCCCCAAGGAGGACATTTGATTAATTCACTTCCCTGGTTAACAATGAAACATACTTATTTGATTTTCTTTACATGTGTCTCTACATTAGAATTTGGATAGAACTTTAATTCATATCATAAATGATTTAACCAAATAGAAATATAATTTTTGCATGGTTTTCTTCCTTTTGTTTATATATACATCCATGTGTAGTGAGAAAGTAAAGTATATAGTCTGGACATCCTGGGAATATGAGGCTTTAGCTAGCTCTAAGGAGGTCATTTTATTACCTCACTTCTTAGTTAACAATGACACAAACTTGCTCATTTTCTTTACATGTGTGTGTATGTGTGGCTAAAGGATGGAAATTCCCCTTTTTTATTAAAAATACATGCATCCATGATTGACTAAGTGATTGAATTAGTTAACCATATAATTTAAGACTTTCTTTCTTATATTCATATATACAAATTTACATGTGTTTGGATGCGAATGGATATATAGTCTGGACATCTCGAGAAATCGAGGCTTTAGCTAGCCCCAAGGAGGTCATTTGATTACCTCACTTCTCTGGTTTAATAACAACACATACTTATTTAATTTCATTCATATGTATTTTGTATAAGAATTTGGATAAAACTTTAAATTAATATGATTAGATAATTCAATCAAAAATGAAAGTATAATTTCAAACATACACATAAATTCATCATATAAGTGTACTAAAACATGTTGTATGTATAAATACACTTAAGATTAAATCATATGCATGTTATATGTGATGGAAAGGAATGATCTGATATATGTCATGTGATAGTAATTCAATCAAATTAATCTTAAGATGTCTTTCATATTGAATGAGGTTATTTAAAGTGAACCTAAACTTAGGATTAATTTAAAATGTGTAATAAGCCATTCATTAATGAGAACTAAATCAAATTAATATACTTTAGAAAGTGGCTTAAGGTTGGGATGAAAGAGGGCAATCATCTTTTCTTCTCTTTACAACACTTAGTTGTTAAGTATAAATTAAATGAAATAAAAGAAAGCATAAATTAAAATGTTCAAATCAATTAAATAATTTCAAGTGAAATCAACCGTTCATGTTAAATTGAATCTTTCCAAACTTAGAAAATTACAACACTAATGCTGGCAAGACTTACCATACAAACTTTAACACACATATTAGAATTAAGCCACTACTAGCTTTATGTTAGGATGGTGCATGGTGTGATGCATGTTTAATTTGATGATGTATTATTTTAAACTAGATCTTAGGATGTATGTTTCACAGACTGGATGTTAGGCCTTGATTATCCTAATGATGTTTTCTGTAGGGGATTGTGCTTTCGGGGCTACTTAAAAGTAAATATAAATGCTCTCTTTGTAGGTTGTTGAAGCCCCTAAGCATAATCCAAGTTAGGACAGGTGGGCTTGGTTACCCATGTGCAAGGTGCTAAGTCCAAATTATTAATATAACTACTTGGGTTCTATGTATATTTAGCTAACACTTATTTTGTAGGTGTAGTTAGATTTAATTTTCATATAAAAATATAATTTTTGTAAATAAGAATTAGGACTATCGGGGTTCAGGATGATGTTGACCTCATTTTTAGAATGAGTTCTCAACCCCTCCATCTTAGACATAGGACTCCTCTTAGACTTTAAAAGTTCCTTAGTCTTAAGACACATCTAGTGATTAGGTGGACACTCAACCTAGCCCTAGAGACCTAGAAGAGCTAGCCATAGGAATATGTCATGCCTTATGGGTGTTAGGAAAATTTGCCAACCCTTAGCTTGAACCATTCCTCACCTTCCTTCCTTCAAGTCAAACTCTAAATCAATCTTATTTGATTTTATTCAAACTCAAATCAACTCCATGTGATTGAGATCCATGACTGAAATTTATGATTAAAATCCATGATTGAAACCCATGAATGAAATTTCTAAGTCCAAATCTTTTTTAAGTCCTTAATCTCCTCTTAAGGACTTAACCAAAATCATGATCAAAACCAAATCAAATCTTTGAGATTTTCCCATAATTCATTTATATTCTCATATAAATGAAATATAAATTCAAACCAAACAAACCAAACTCAAAATTCAAAATCAATTCATAAATTTTCCTAAGTCTTTTAAATTTTCCTTAAAGGACTTAGCCTAAATCATGATCTAAATCAATTCAAATTCATGGGAATTTCTCATAACTCATTTATATTCACATATATAAATGAAATATAAATATAACTCAATCAAATCAAATTCAAAAATTTAAATCCCTGCCCCAAATTTTCCTAAGTCCTTTAAGTTCCCTTGTAATGGACTTAACCTAAATCATGATTAAACCACTTAAAATCCATGAAATTTTCTCATGATCCATTTATATTGTTATTTATATTGACATATATAAATGAAATATAAATTCAAATAATCAAAACCAATTCCAAAATTCAAACTCAAATCCATTCAAAATCCAACCTAAGCCTTTCAAGTCAAAATTTTGAACTTAGCCAAATCAATTTCAAATCAAGCCAAACTCTTGATTTTCCTTCCTGATTCAATCAACCCTACAATCATGAATTCATATATAAATACAAACTTCAATCACTAAATCAAAACCCAATTCAAAAATCAAACCCCAAGTCCTTTCATATTCTTCCTTTGAATATGAAACTTTGAAATGAATCAAAACCCATTTGACTTCAAACCACTTGCAAATGGATTTATATTTCAATTATAAGTCCATATACAAGTTCAATCAAACTTAAATCAAGCTTTGACCATGCTATTTGACCAAATTAGGCTCACTTGACCCAAAGTGACCTAAATTACCCTTACGAGCCAAATTCTAATCCTAACCAAATTGGATTGAATCAAACTCACCTATGCCTCTGATCAGGATCAACAATCATCATGGGATGATCAATCAACCAAATTGAGTCAAACCAAGTCAAACCTAAGGGTTGACCAAGTCAACACTTAGCCAAAATGAAACCTAACATAGCCAAAATCCACCATAGGCCAAATTGATTGAAACCATTGATCTAAGTTCATTCATGAACTATGTTTGAACTTGACCAAGTCAACATTTGGGCCTAACTTAACCCAATTGGCCCCTTGACCCAAGTTGACCCAACTTGACCTAAAAAGTCAAAATGTGTCAAAACTTGATCTAAGCCAAATTGATTAAAACCAATTCATTCCAAATCACTTGTTGAACTTGACCAAAGCCTCAATTGGCCAACTAGACCTAACCTAGCATAATTGACCTTAGACCCAACTTGATCTAAAGGGGTCATGTTGAGCAAAATTCAAAACTAACAAAAATTGATTGTTAACAAAGATACCAATCCACTCCATATGACTAACCAAACCTAAACCTACCTTTGACCTAGTTCAAATAGGTCAAATGGGTCAAATTGGTCAACTTGACCCATTTGACCTAAATGAAGTCATATGAGCCAAATTTAAAACTAAAACAATTAAATCAAACTAAAGCCACCAAAATATTTTAAATGGTCATATGATCTTGACCCAACCCTTGGTTTGACCCAATTTGACCAATTGTTCAACTTGACCTAAGTTGACCCATTTTGACCTAAATGGGTCGACAAGAGCCAAACTTTATCAAATGAACTCCAAATTCAATGGAACTTGGCTAAACCTATTTTCTCCACATACCCAACATATCCAAATTGAAAAATCAGCAAAATGATCATTTTACCTCTAGAACAAATTTTGATCTAATCTTCAGGTAATTTGGTCATGCCCTCTTCATATCAACTTGATACCTTCCTAATAGCTCAATTGGATCCAATGAAGAGTGATGCACCCAACCTAATGGGTTTGGGTCAGCCCAAATGGACCCAAGGCCAAACTCGACCCCCTAGCTCAAATTAGCTCATTCCAAATCCTCCACCCAATTTGAAGCACATGGGAGGTTACAATGCACTCAAGACCTCAAACCGACCATGTGCAAAGATCTAACAGCTTAAACAACCCCTCCCATATGGTCAATTGCATCAAAATGATAAGCTAAGGCTTGGCCATCCGATTACCATAGGGGGAGATATACTCCCCTAATTCAATTTGAATTGATCATTCCCACATTCAATTGAGCCCTAGTGAGCATTAAAAAATATGAGAGAGAAATCCTAAGCTTTCTAAGAAGGATTTGAGATAGCCACTTCTCAATTTTCTTCCTTGGAAAATAGGGGAGCTCATCTCAATCTTCAACTTCCTTCACTCAAATCCACTCCAATTCCTCTTCCACACTCCCTCGTGGATCATGAGTCCCAAGAATTCTTTCAAGTTCCAAAAGCAAGGAGGAGGTGGATCCACATAAAGGGGAGTAAGTGTTGGTCCATGGGGAGATCTATTAAACCCCAAGGCTTGAAAATTTCTTGGTCCTCCACTAGAAGAAGCTACCTCATTGAGCTCTGCCGGTGATCACCTCCATGAGGTATGGAATTTTGACCACTTACCTTAGAGGTGTTGGTCTTTGTGAAAGGAATTTTATGGCATGAGAAATCAATCGCTGATAGGTTTATAATTAGCTTTAGATGGTGTGGGTACAATCATTCCAATCCAAGCTCAATGGAGCTTGATCTTTAGATCATGGACACCTCTATTGAGCCTCACGCAAGAACTAGGGTGATCCTGGCCATCCATCCGTGCATTTTGAATGGACAGCCAAGATTAATGTCATGTTTTAGAAATGATTTATCCTTTTAGAAATCGCGGGATGATCCCTGGCCATTCGATCCTTGATCGAACCATAGGGATCAAACCGCATCCCACCGCGGCCACCCTGATGTGATGCTTAAGTAATCCACTCACTGCGCAACACGTGTAAAGCACGCTGACCGCCGCCTCCGCATCTCGCGCTGTGAACTAAGGGGATTAGTTAGAGATTTATTTAAAGTTAATTAATCTCCTAAACTTCAAAAATTCATATCTCCCTCAGTAAAATTCAAAAAAATATGAGGTAAATTTCTATGGAGAGATAATTCAACCTAGAATATTTAAAAATAATTTCAATGGATTTTGAATTATTCTTTTCTTTGATTTTGAGTTTTAATGGAAATATCATTTTGCTGATTACTCCTTAATCAATCATCTGATTAATCCCAAACTTCTTGGGTATATTTTAGGGGATGACCTCCCCAATTTTCTTAGGATTTATTTAAGGCTTAATTGGGAGAATTGCAAATGTGTTTTCTAATCACTCCATTAATGTAATTAAGGATAATTAATGTTTGGATTAGTGTTTTTATCCCTCATTGGAGTTGATTAACGTTAGATCCAATGAATAGGAGGCTTAGGAAATAATTTTGGGATATTTCCCCTAAGCTATTCCCTAAACCTCCTTTTCTTTCCTTAATCCTCTTTTAATTAAGGGTTAATTCATTAATTACTCTCTTAATTAATTTATAAAAATTCTAAAAACTTCCAGAACATAATTAATCTATTGGGTAGATGCTTAGGTGTTTAAGAGCCTAAGTTCAATTAAGGAAATCAAAACCCAATTCATATGTGTGAAGGGATGTTTTGAAATTACTTAAGTTAAACCCCTTAGCTTAATTAACCATTAATTATGAGCCAAATTGCATTAGGCCCACTTCTTCCTAGGTGCATTGCAAGTTTAAATTCCTTGTGAGTTTTTATGTCATCTCATTGGCTCATAATTACTTGGCTAACTATGCAAAGGTGGTGTAGGTAAGGGTTAATTAACTTGCTTAATTCACACCTTAACCTAATTAATACATAAAAATGAATTTAATCATCTAAAAATTAACTAAAAATATTGAACACATGTGTGAATGGATTAGGAACAATAAACCCAACTCACTTTTTTAAAATTAAATTAAACTCAAAACCAAACAAAAATCACATTGAATAAACTTTGATTTAATTTAAACTTTCTTATTTCATAAGATTGTCTTTAAGATTTAATTAAAGTGAATGCGTTTATATTCTTTCATTACTTTTATTCTTTCCCCAACATGTTAAATTTGTATGTCATGTGATTTCATGCATCCATATTTTTCAAATTCAAATTTAAAAATAAAATTATTTACTTTATGTCAAATTTGCATGCGTTGGATAAAGTAGAAATATGAATGGCTGTTATCACTACTAAATTCAAATTCTTTTCAAAACATATAAATCAAATGTCTAAAATCGAAAGTGTGCTACTTATATCTTAATTATAAGCTTGCATGTGAGATTATAAGGATGTGCTATATAGTTTCCTTCTCTTTATGTTAGTATAGTTTTGAATAGGAGTTGGTAAGATGTATGGTTAATTTGAAAAGAACCTAACACTTACATAAGTCTATATCCTATTCATTGCTATGCTATCACTTAAGAAGGCTTACCTACACTTGCACACATAAATTGCATAAACAAAATGAATCAACTAATACAACTTTTGCATTCTTTCTTTCTAATTTATTTCTTTTGTACACATGTTTGTATTTAAGAAAAGTGGTATATTAGTCTAGACAACCCCGAGGTTGTGAGGCTTTAAGTAGCCCTAAGTAGGTCTTGTACCTTACACTTTTGGTTAACAATGGAACTATACTCACTTATGTCTTTCTTACTTTCATGTGTACATGTGAAAAATTGGATAAAGAAACCCTTTTCTACTTAAAACAAATCATGCATAGTAAACTTCCAAATTTTCTTAAACAAATCACTTAGCATGCATCATAAAGTGTGCTAAATATTCTCATATGTACATATATGCTTAGAATTTATTCATATGCATGTTATACATGTTGGAAAAGGTGATGTATGTTTTGTGACTTTGGTTCATTTTATTTAATCTTAAAATGTCTTTCTTTTTGAATAGGTTTGTTTAGAGTTCATCTAAACTTATGATTAATTAAAATCACTTAATCAAAACATTCACTAAACAAAACTAAAACATGAATCTACCTTAGAAATTACTTAGGTTAGGGGAAGAGAAGTTCTCTTCTCTTTGCCTCTCTTTATAACTTAGTAATTAATTGTAAGATTCATTTGAACCTAATAAAAATATGAAATAAAATTAATCCAAAATAATTAAACAACTTAAATGAAACCCTCCTCTAAGTTGAATATGTTTTCACACTTAGAAAATTATAACTTAAATCCATAGCTAAGCATACCACACAAACCTTCAAAGCACACACATTAGGCTAAGTCACCACTTCTAGCTTTAGGTTAGGGCAGTGCATGATTTGATGTTTTATTTTATTTTATGATATATGTTTTAGATTGGATGTTAGGATGTATGCTCATAGAATGAATGGTAGGACACTCTTATTCTAATCATTATTTTCTACATGGGATTGTGCTTAAGGGGACTATCATAAATAAAAATATAAATGCTTTTGCTTGCAGGTGCTTTATACCCCTAAGCATAATCCAATAGGCTAGGTGGACTTAGTCACCCATGTGTGGGGTGATAAGTCCAATATATATGCTTGGGATTTGTGTATTTATTTTAGCTAATCTCTATTTTGTAGGTCTTAGTTAGATTTTCATTCTTTTCCTTTTCATGTGAATTTGTGCAATTAGGATTTCAGAATGATAGGGATTAGGATGAGCATTGGTCATAAGATCTTATCTTATGCATGATGTGAAACCTTGGAGCATCCACCTTCCAACCATCCAAAAGAAGAAACTAAAGAAGAAAGAAGAAAAGAAGAAGAAAAGAAGAAATAAAAATTGAAGCTTGAAGACCCCCCATAATAATGAATTCTTTACTTATTTGTAAATTAATTCATTTGTAATCCGGGTTCTATAAGGGTAGAGTTAGGCTACCCAATTTATTTTTGGATTTGTGCTATGGTGACCACAATGGCCTTTTACTCTTTTTGCACCTTAGATTTAGGTTATGCTTTAAGTCTTCACCAAAGCTCCCTAGATTTAGGTTCTGAGGTTGCTTCTCCCCTTTGTGAGCCATAAGAATAATTCCTCACCTCTTAGGTATTTCTTTAATCTTTTGTTAAAGAATCATAAGTTCTAAATTTCTAATGAAAATGCAACTCAAATAAATTAAATCAATTTTAAAAATATAAAGCTCAACTATAAGATAGTTTGAGATGCTAGCTAGGTTTCCTAGCATCGTGGGCATCTCCTACTAATCTTTCTTTTGGCTTTGATATAACTCCTTATCTTTGATCAATCACATTTGATCTTCAAAAATGAACCAATCAATTGATTGTTCTTTCCTATTAAAATCTTTGAAGACAATGATCATTTACCTTAATCGAGTATTCTAAGGATTTATCTTAGATGTAATTAACTAGGAACTAACAAACCCAATTTTAAAATAAACCCAACTTTACCTGCTCCATGTAAAGTGTAGGGGAAGAGCATGGCACATATGCATCATCTTCAGAGTCCTTACTGATTAGGTCCACAAGGGTAGTGAGTCCCATCTCTTGAGATAATACACTATTCCTTGATAATGTATCCATCACTTAAATAAGCACATTTGGGGATCTATGTGGCATCCCAAAAGATTGAATTTTTATATTCTTGCTTTTTCACCACAGATTTGAAGGCGATACTATAGAAATTTTTCTCCACAGATTTTTCTAGTGACTCTACTGGGGATGATTCCTCTCTCCATCTTTGGTAAGTGATCATTGTCTTTGAGTATCAATAGTGGGTTTGTACTTCGGTATGAACCTGAGACTATCTTTCTTTTCATTGGCACTTAGCTTATTTCATTCTTAAGTTGTGTTAGCCAACATCTTTAAGTTTTAGGATCTCACTTTGTGTTAGTCTTAAAACCCTCATTGGGTTCTCAAATGGGTAAAAATAAAAAGATTTGAAAAAAAATTATTTAAAGACTTCCTCCTTTCATTTTTTTGATGAGGAAAGGTTCATTCCAAAATAATAAAGATAAAATAAATTTTTCATAAGAACTTTGCTTTTCAAAAATGCACTTAATAGAATATTTTCCACAAAAATTTTATCACCCTCATTTAACAATTCTCATAATTATTACATGTAGGAATTTTCAAAAATAAAACTAACAAAATTTTCCAAAAGAACAAAAGAACATCTTCTTTCAAATTCACTTTGATGAAGATTTTATTTTCAAAATAAAATGAACAATCATCTTTCCAAATCAAAAATAAAGTTTTCAAAAAGCACACATGAACCTTTCCATTCAATACACTCACACCTATTGAATGGAAGTTTCATTTTTCAAATAAAATTAATTTTCCAAAAGCATAAATGAACATCTTCCTTCAATTCATTTTTGATGAAGATTTCATTCCCAAAAATAAAATAAAAAATTAAATTTTCAAAAGCACATGAACCTTTCCATTCAATACTCACACATATTGAATGGAAGTTTCATTTTCAAATAAAATTATTTTTCAAAACACACATGAAAACCTTCATTTAATATACTCAAATTTATTAAATGAAGATTTCATTTCAAACTTAAACATATCGATATATGATTAAGTTGGAATTACTTCTTTCAAAAAAAAAAAAAGAAGCAATAATCACACACAACACAAAATAAAAGTTTCACATTTCAAAAATAAGATTGATTCCCATTCCTACATACCCAAACTTGTTTAATGAAGTCCTCTCTTCAAAAATTAAAATTTAACAATCATATTTCAAAAATTTTAACACATTTGGAACTTCATTTAGCATACTCAAATTTGCTAAGTGAGTCTCCAAATTCCAAAATCAAAAAAAATTTCAAACATCTTTTGGAACTTCATCCTTAGCATACCAAATTTGCTAAGCGAAGTCTCTAGAGTCAATACCAAAATCTTCAAACACCTTTGGAACTTCATTCCTTAGCATACCAAATTTGCTAAGGAGAAGTTTCCATTTTCAAAACCAAAAACTAAATCAAAAATTTTGAACACATCTCTTGGAATTTCATTTAGCATAACCAAATTTGCTAAGTGAAATTTCCATTTCACAAAACTAAGTGGGACTTCATCCTTAGCATACCAAATTTTCTAAAAGTAAAGTCTCCACATTCAATCAAATCAAAATAAAATGAAACACCTTAGTATTTCCTTAGCATACTCAAATTTTCTAAGGATCCTACTTTTTCAAAAATCAAAGCATCAAAACAAAAATGAAACACTTGGGATTTTCTTAACATACTTAAATTTGCTATGAATCCTATTTTCAAAATTCAAACAAAACACACTTGGATTCTTCACTTAGCATACTTAAATTTGCTAAGTGGGAATTCTAATTTCCAAAATCAAACAACAAATCACCAAAAAGAAATAATCATTTTCAAACACTTCACTTAGCATACTCAAATTTGCTAAGGAAAATTCCAAAATCATCAATCAAAAACAAAATCAATTGACCCTTACTTTAACATACCCAATTTGTTAATGGAAAGGGTCCTCAAATCAAAATTCAAATTCAAATAAACATGAACCTATGGAAGCATCCTTCTTAAAAATTTTGAATCCATATTTCAACATACCTAAATTTGTTGAAGTTGGATTCATATTCAAAATTCCTCTTTCAATCAATCTTCTCAAATCTATTTGAACCCACTTAATACTTCTAAGTTATTGGATGTGCGTTCAAAATTTTAAATTCAAATTCAAAAATCTATAAAGATAGAAATATGATATAAACTCATTTTCTATTACAGATTCTTACGCTTAGTGCATGGTACAATTTTCAATCTTTGCTTGTTCAAGATAATGAAGTTCATTTTCACTTTCCCCATGGTATCGATGGCTTTGGACCAAGCCAACTTTCCTCGACGACTATACACATCCAATCCACTTTGGGGATTTGAGGGAGTGAGGATTATGTGAGGGCATTCCCCTCACTACTATGGACTAAGTTACCGAAAAGCATCATCCGATTGATTTACCCTTCGACTCTAATGTCTCCTCACTGATGAGGAAAGTAGTTAGGCTGGCCAGATAGATAGTACCAAGTGCTAGCCCAGTTTCTCATGGTTTCTGTAGTAAGAGGGCTAGCACTCTCATATACCCCTCTAAAGGTAAGGTTCCCTCTCGTGGCTTGCCTCCCCACTTTTGAGTATGGGTCTAGCTCTCTCCTTCTCATCCCAGGATGTCGTAAGACAACCCCACATGAAAGATCACACCAGGATCTAGGAGATGGAGGCAAGAACCCATTTAACTATCGAGGAGTTATCACTTCACTTCACCACTTACAACAAACAGCCCATCCTCTCTGGGGGAGAGGATGTTAGAGGATTCGCTCATCACCACCGCAAAGATAGCCATTTGGAGTAGGAGGTCATGCCTCTAATTTATCACCAGTAGGAGCTTACGATGCTCGAGTCTAGCTCAATTGATCTCGATCCATATCCCTAGTGTGGGAAAATATTCACTGAGAGATGAGAGGCCCATATAGCCCACATTACCGGTAGGGAAAGATAGAGGTTTAGTCGTCAGTCGACAACATCCACACTTATTGATTTTCTAGCTCAGCGCACTACCCACGCCGATCATACTAACAACATCCTTTTTATTGGGACTAATCATCATAGGAGGGTAGCTGCTATGCATAGAGAGTCGATGGTGTCTCCACCCCACACCCCTCCCCACCATCAGTCCAGTCACAATGTCTCCGCCCATCTAAGGCCATGAAGGCCATATAGGGGAGTGATCCGATCCACATCTGGGGATCTTACCCCATCCACACCACCTATTATAGCAAGGCTGAGCTCTTCTGCTCAACCTTCTGCCCCAGTAGTGGTGCGGAAGGAATTGCGACACTAAAGCATCATGGTCATCCCTTCACCAACTTTGCCAGTATAGTAGAATGTGGAGATGGTGATAGTCATTTCATAGATTATAGATGATAGTCTACCGCACTGAGATAGTGGAACATCCTAGATTATTACCCTCTCATAGCTAGTCGAGTGTCATCTAGAAAGTATAGTCCACATCAGATTGAATCTCCAAAGGTGGTTCGGCCTCTCGCACGATAGTGATCACACGACCTAAATTATTTGTATTGGATCATTCTTTAGATGAGATAGTGGTACATTATATTATAGAAAAGAAGAAAATTTTGGGGTACAACTGGTCAGATGAAGAGAAAGTTAGCTTCGATCCCAAAAAAGTTGACTTGTTGGGAGACTCAGCTGGAGTCTGCATGGCAAACACTAGAGTATCTCTTCTCAAGGAACAACAAGCTATGGAAGGTGATGAAGCCCATCAAGAAGACATCGTAACGTCAACCCAACACCTCTGACATCAGTTGAGGTAGAAGGATGAGTAGATAGAAAGGATGGCTCGTCAGTTAGTGGACTTGTTAGCAGCAGTTTCAGTGCTCTAGAAATAAGCCCCATTAGTTCATCCAACTACAGTTGACATCACTCAGTCTGAGTTAGTGCATGTCTTGAACCTAGTCAAGACTTTACCTTTCGTTGAGTGAGGTAGCACTAGCCTATATAGGAAGGTAGTGAAAAGTACCTCCATACAAGAAAAATACATAAAATCCATAAAGAAGTGAAGGAAGCATTAAGCTCACCCAAAGGGTAGACCCTACCTAGAGGAATTTAATGCTATCCAATATCCCAAGGGTTTCGTGCCAACTTCCTTCAAAAGCTTTGATGGCAGAGGAAACCCAAGGCAACAAATAGCACGCTTCATGGCCAATTGTTGCATCATGACTTTTTTTCTTTTCTCTCTTCATTAGTAGCCTAGCGTATTGCTTTTGATTGGTATGTGAATTGCCCAATTGACATTTGTTGAGTTAGAGCAACTCTTCATTAAGAGATTTATTGGAGCTCAACAAAGGGTTACTGTAGGTGATCTCATTGTAACACAACAACACCCCGATGAGTCCCTTATTGATTATATTCTCTGATGGCATAACCTGAGTATGAAGTGTGAACCTTAACTATTTGAGTAGCATGCCATTGAGATTCTATTGAAGAATATCCATGGCTCGGTCGCCTTCATGCTTAAGGGCTCACTATTAGACATTTGAGAAGCTAATCAATAAGGTTACTAGTCTATAATGAGAGGCCAAATAATTTCACAAGAGAAGCTTGCTAAGCAAGGAAGCTGTGGAGGTGAGTGGTAGACAAGGGAAAGCTACCTAGAGATCAGAGAGACCATGACCTCAACTCCACCTCCTTTGCCACCACCTAGGTAGCTCTCGCCTCTGTAGCCTCCATGGCCAGACAGCCTCACCATACCACCACCAAAGTAGTAGCACTCATACCCTCCACCAGGTGGCTATGGTCCACCTACTCTTTTAGATAAGTTAAATAAACCTTATTCTTTTAAGAGTGGTAATCAGGAAAATCTTTAAGAATCTCTTAAAGAAGCTTGATTTTTAGCTACCCGAGCCTAAGAGATTGAGGAGGTAAGAAAAATTCATGATCCAAACTTTTGCCCTTACCACCATATGTTAGGCCACATTTTGGAGGATTGCTTCACATCTAAGGATTGGCTTGAACATAGTTTCAAGATTGGTATTGTAGTTATCCTAAAGGAATACCTTGTGGGACAACCTTCTACTTCCATTAGGGTAATCCTTGGGGATACATGTGATCTTACCAAAACCAAAGAAGGTTGGGATATTTATCCAAAACCTCTAATAAGATCATCAAAGATCAAGAAGCTGCCTAAGTTTGCTCAACATCAAGAAAGGTTTGCAAGTTGCCAGTGCCAACTCTAAAGGGGGGGAGCTCGAGAAGCCATGTGACCGAGATATCCCTTTAGCAGCCGCGCTTTTCTAGCCTACCATCTTCCACACTGGTGACTTCTTCCACTTCAGCTAGCTCTTTTTTCTTCTACTAGTAGAACTCTTGTATCAAAGGATAAGGGCATCAAATCCCTTACCCCACTCACTTTACTTGATTTCCACTTTGTACCTCCAAACAATTCCAAGAAATTGAAGAATAAAGCTAGTTGAAATTACATCTATGTCACTTCTGATGGGTTATCTTCTATTCCTAAAGATTACTCTTTAAGTCAAAATAACTATAACAAATTGATCTCTTCTCTGGACTTTTCCAACTCAATACTATTTCACCTTAAGATAGACTTGGAATCATCCAAAGGGTCCCATAGGAGAAGTCGTAGGTGAGCTGCGTGTAGAACCTTCCATTACCTTGCCACAAGAGATCACTGAAGTCAACCTCCCTAGTGGCAAGGTTCTACCTCCTAGGGCAGCACCTCAAGATAGAGGGAAACAAGTCATTGGTATAGAAGATCGAAAAGCCCTTCCATAAGATACTACACCCTTGGTTATGCTTGTGGAAGACCAACCCAAGGTGGACTGTAATGTCCTTTCTCATCTAAGAAAGTTCTCGCCAAAGCTAAGCATATACAATGCCCTTGTCTTATCCAAAGAGATGAGGGAATCACTAATCAAGGCTCTCCTTGATCCTGAAATATGCTTATCTCAGCTGACCGCTATAGATGAGGAAGCACATTATACAAAAGAAGCTCAAGGGATTACTTTCACAGATGAAGTCCTTCTTCTGGGGGACTTGGAGCACAACCGTCCCCTCTACATCACAGTCAACATGGACAGGTTCAGACTTGCCAGGGTTCTCATGGATTTAGGTGCATCAATGAACATTATGAGTCTAAAGACCCTTACCTATTTAAGGATCAACATCTCTACACTCCGAGAAGATCAGATGATGTTGAGAAGATTCAATGACCAAGGTGAGCAGGCTTTAGGTTCTATAGTGTTACCTTTGGAGATATGCGATTAGAAGACTGAAGCCAAGTTCTACATCATTAATTTGAATACTTCATTCACTACTTTGCTTGGTAGGCCTTGGATACATTAGAACAAGATCATTTCATCCTCCCTTCATCAGTGCATCAAGTTTAAAGATGATGGAGTTGAATACCATATTAATGGAGATGAAAAGCCAATTTCAGTTAGAGAGGTTAAGATTTATGAGGATATGACCTACTATCTTCTTCAAAACACCCTTTCTCATGAACTTGGAAAAAATTCAAATGCAAACACAAAAGAAAAAGAGAATGAAACAAAAGAAAAGGTAAAATAAAATGAAAATAAAAATGAAAGTCCAAGTGAACAAGAAAGGGGAATTGAAGAAGAAATAGATTCACATATCACATTCCACCCACAGTTCATTTGATCATATGGACATGTGGGTAGGATGACCCAACTCCACTGCAGAGGTGAGGCAGAGGTAGAGTGAGGGAGGCCCTAGCCATCGCCAATAGAGGTCGTGTTCCAGTTCATAGGAGTACCCTTACTATTCACATAGACTTGGAATCTAGTTCAGAGGATGAGTATAATGTGATTAGTATACCATCCAACCCCTATCAGCGGGTTCCATTGGAGGTGACTTTTGATCCAGATAGAGATGAAGACCAAGCCTCCAAGAAAAGTAAAGTATTTGAATCTGGTTTATGTGAAACTATTAGGCAGTAGTTGGGATCCTTAGCTCTTACCTCACTTACATCTCAGAAAGTTGAAGTTTTGATAGTTAAGGAAGTCCCTAAGTCTTCCAATGACAAGCGTAAGAGTTTTTTGGGATCATCATCCTCAAGTCCTGAAGTTGATGTAGAACTTGAGAGGATTCATTTAAAGAATTAATGGAATTATCGTTTGACTTTTACTCACCTTGTGTTCATAACACTATACAGAAAGGTTTAGTTCCTCAAACATGGTCCAATCATAGGTTAAGTACTTTGAAAAGCTATGGAACAACACAAGTAGGGAAGCACAATCAAGAGGACTAGGATTTGGTACAGTGGGTCCAGTCAATGATGAAGATTATTGCTTAGTTATTACCAATTATTTAGAGTCTCATAGTTTCTTCTCACAAAATACCAACTCTCATGAGAATTTGTATTTAGAAACCTCAGATGATCCATATGTCTCCAAGTTAAAGAGGCACCGCTAGAATTTGAAGAAGAAATTCATTCAATAATAGACAAGCTTAAAGAAATCAATCTCGGGACAAAAGAAAATTATCGACACACAGGTTATTGAATGAAGAAGAAAAATGACTTAGTTAGGCTATTGACTACTTCATATGGAGTTATGAAGAAATGCTCAGATTATCTCCTAACATAGTAGTCTACAAGTTAGCAATAGATCTTAACGCTACCCCTATTAAGCAAGCTCCTAGATGCATGTGATTAGAAATTAAACAATGGTCATTTCAAGTTAAGAAACCGATCTAGTTTCATCGGAAGAAAATATCCTACCTTAGCTAGTGTCATCCGTTAAGAAGAAAATTTGCATTTCAATTTTAGGGACTTAAATAAGGAATTTCTAAGGATGAGTTTCCTCTTCCTATACGAATTAATGGTGGACATCATCTCATGCGTCTTCTCTTTCATGGATGGGTCATCCGCTTATAACCAAATTAAGATGTCTCGAAGATGAAAGAAACACTACTTTTGAACCACGACGAATTTTTTATTATAGGGTCATGCCTGGCTTTAAAAAAATGCACATACCATGCCATGACTCAGATCTTCAACGAACTCATCCATCATCAAGTTGAGTGTTATGTTGATGATCTAGTAATCGAAAGCAGAGAAAAGGAAGACCACCTCTTTGACTTGAGAGTAGTTTTTGAATGGTTAAGATAATATAACCTCAAAATGAATCCCCTGAAGTATGCATTCAGAGTAGCTTAAGGGAAATTCCTTGGAATTGTTGTTCAACACTGAGGAATAGAAATAGATCCTAAAAAAAAAAATTAAAGTTATCTTAGAAATGCCACCTCCTAAGAGTTTAACTCAACTCAGATCTTTCCAAGGATGGTTAGCATATCTAAGATGCTTTATCTCCAACCTATCGAGGAGATGCAAGCCATTCTCAGCACTTATCAAAAAGGATGCCAAGCTCAGGTGGGATGACAAGTGTCAACATTTCTTCGAAGACATCAAGTAGTGTTTGGTGAAGCCACCAGTTCTAGCAGCCCCTATCCCGGGTAGGCCACTCATTCTCTACACTACTGCATTGGATGACTCTCTCGGTGCTCTATTGGCCCAAGCTAATGATGAAAGGAAGGAAGGTTCTCACTACTACCTCTATCATCATCTGATTCTTGCTAAAGTGAACAATCCACTTATTGAGAAATATTGCATAGCTTTGATCTTTGCTTTCCAAAAGCTTCGGTATTATATGCTTTCTTATAAGGTGAACTTGATCTTCAGAACAAAACCAATCCTCAAGATGACGCCAATGCTATCTTGTTGGTCCATGATTCTCTAGTTTGATATCACATTTGTTCTCCCAAAAGGATAGGAATTTGTGGATTTCTTAGCATCACACCCACTTCCTGCTAATTCTCCACTTAGTGATGATCTCCCTGATGAACAAATCATGAACTTAGGGGAGGCCGACAACCACCAATGGGAGATGTATTTTGATGGTGCAACTTCTTTTCTTAAAGGGGAAGCACCACAATCTATTCTTCGAGGAAAGGCAGGGGTTAGTTCTTCTAACTCCAAATCGTGATGTGATGAGATTCTCATACTATCTTTCCAACCCCTGCACCAACAATGAAGCCTAGTATGAGGCTTTGATTATCAGTCTAGAGTTAACCATCACTATCAGTGTCAAGAGCATCAACATCTTTGGGGATTCTCAGTGGTCATCAACTAGGTCATCAGGTCCTACTAGTTCCCAAACCCAAGCTTCATCATTACTATGAGTATACCATGAAGGTGTTGGCCTAAATCCCAAAGTCACCTTCTACAAGGTTCCCAGAGAGCAGTAGAAGATGCCTTGTCCAAACTTGCAAAAGAATTGGCATGTCCGAAAGATGAATCCATTTCAATAAGTGTCCAAAATAGACAAGTCCTATCTTATTGATGTTAAACTCTTCGAGAGACTTTCTCTTGAAGGGGAGATTGTCATTGCCAAAATGGACAAGGAGCTGGATTGGAGGCAATTGTTCATTCTAACTCAAGAAAAGTCACAAGCCCATAAGGTAAAATAAAGAGCTCTCTGCTATGCTCTCATTGATGGCACCCTATACTGATGGTCCTTTGACCAAATGTGGTTACGCTATTTAGACAAACATGAAGCCCATGGTATTGTAATCGAGGTACATTTAGGTCTATACAGAGCACATCAATTCAGTTCAAAGATGAAGACGATGATCAAGAGACTTTGATACTACTGGCCTTCGATGATTACATACTGCATGGATGTAACTAGGAGATTCCATTAGTGTTAGGTGCACAGTGTAGTCCTCCACCAACCACCCAACATTCTACACCGTACATTTTCCTCATGGTCGTTTGAGTGTTGGGGTATCGACGTTGTAGGTTCGATCGATCTTCCTTCTTCCAAGGGGCATTGATTCATATTTGCTGCCATCGACTACTTTTCCAAGTGGGCGGAAGTCATTCCACTCAGAGGTCATAGTGTGCTTTTTCAAGAACCATATTGTATATAGGTTCGGTGCCTCGATGAATTATATCGATTACTATTCAAAAGCACGAAGATCAACAGCTTTGCCAGAAGACACATTATAGATTGGAGATACTCCACTATCTACTACCCTAGAGCAAATGGCTTAGCAGAAGCATTTAACAAAACACTCATCCAGATACTAAAGAAGACTCTTGATGATAACAAACGATAGTGGAATGAGTAGTTGGTTGAAGCCTTATGGGCCTACCGCACCACATACCATACTCCAACTCAGCCTACCCCATTTTCCTTAGTATATGAGTCTGAAGCTGTTCTACCTTTAGAAGTTCAACTCCTATCACTAAGGATAGCATTAGATAACAACATAACTATAGAATAGAAAGCAAATTTGCAGTTAGAAGAGCTCAAAGGTTTGGAGGAGAGTTTCCTACGGGCATCCAAAACCTTAAGTTGTACAAGGCCAAAATGATTCAAGTTCATAAGTCGGTCCACTAGGTCTTTTGAAAGAGAACTTGTGTTAGTCCTAAGGAGACCAATTGTGCATTAAAGATGGGAGGCAAGTTTGAACCCACTTGGGAAGGCCCCTATGTCATAGAGAAGCCTACCAAGGAGGATCTTATCGCCTTATTGATTATAAAGGGGAACACCCGATGCTTCTAATTAATGGGCTCTATCTAATGAAATATTACCCATGAAACAAATCATGTTTGAAAATAATCATTAATAAAAATAACTAAATCTGATTCAACCCTCTTCCCAGTGAAACTTAATCAAATCTTTTTCTCCTCAGTGAGTTTCAAATCAAATCAAATCTCTCATCCCCTTATGGATGACTTGGACCTACTTCCCTAGTTGAAGGTTCAGACTCTATCCCTTAGTGGATTCTTCCCTCTCTCTTATTTCTTGGACATAAGCAGAGCCACATTACACTCAGCTTTGGATTCTTTCTACAACTTGGGTTAGAGATAGATTATTTCTATTAGTACTTGTGATCTTTTAGTGTTGTTGATCATTTCGGTCAACACCAATACGCAGTTCCTTGTCCCACACCACATTTCCTTGTTGACCTCATTTTAGAATGAGCTCTCAACCCCTCCATCTTTGACATAGGACTTCTCTTAGACTTTAAGAGTTCCTTAGTCTTAAGACACATCTAGTGATTAGGTGGACACTAATCATCCCTAGCCCTAAGAAGAGTTATCCATAAGAATAGGTCATGCCTTAGGGGTGTTAGGAAAATTTGCCTACTCTTAGCTTGAACCATTCCTCACCTTCCTTCCTTCAAGTCAAACTCTAAGTCAATCTTATTTGATTTTCTCCAAACTCAAATCAACACCATGTGATTGAGATCCATGATTGAAATCCATGATTGAAACCCATGAATGAAATTCTTAAGTCCAAATATTTCTTAAGTCCTTAATCTCCTCTAAAGGACTTAACCAAAATCATGATTAAAACTAAATCAAATCTTTGAGATTTTCTCATAATTCATTTATATTCTAATTTATATTCTCATATATAAATGAAATATAAATTCAAACCAATCAAACTAAACTCAAAATTCAAAATCAATTCATAAATTTTCCTAGGTCCTTTAAATTTTCCATAGAGGACTTAACCTAAATCATAATCTAAATCAATTCAAATTCATGGGATTTTCTCATAACTCATTTATATTCTCATTTAAATTCACATATATAAATGAAATATAAATATAACTCAATCAAACCAAATTCAAAAATTCAAATCCCTGCCCCAAATTTTCTAAGTCCTTTAAGTTCCCTCGTAATGGACTTAGCCTAAATCATGATTAAACCACTTCAAATCCTTGAGATTTTCTCATGATCCATTTATATTCTCATTTATATTCACATATATAAATGAAATATAAATTCAAACAATCAAAACCAATTCCAAAAATCAAACTCAAATCCATTCAAAATCTGACCTAAGCTTTTCAAGTCAAAATCTTGAACTTAGCCAAATCAATTTCAAATCAAGCCAAACACTTGAATTTCCTTCATGATTCAATCAACCCTACAATCATGAATTAATATATAAATACAAACTTCAATCACTAAATCAAAACCCAATTCAAAAATCAAATTCCAAGTCCTTTCATATTCTTCCTTTGAATATGAAATTGTCAAATGAATCAAAACTCATTTGACTTCAAACCACTTGCAAATGGATTTATATTTCAATCATAAGTTCATATACAAGTTCAATCAAACTGAAATTAAGCCTTGACCAAGCCATTTGACCTGCTTAGGCTCACTTGACCCAAAGTGACCTAAAGTACCCTTATGAGCCAAATTCTAATCATAACCAAATTAGATTGAAAAAAACTCGCCTATGCCTCTCATCATGATCAACAATCATCATGGGATGATCAATCAACCAAATTAGGTCAAACCAAGTCAAACCTAAGGCTTGGCCAAGTCAACACTAATGAAACTCCCAACATAGTCAAAATCCATTATAGGCCAAATTGATTGAAACCATTGATCTAAATTCATTCATGAACTATGTTTGAACTTGACCAAGTCAACATTTGAGCCTAACCTAACCCAATTGGCCCCTTGACTCAAGTTCACCCAACTTGACCTAAAAGTTAAAATATGTAAAAACTTGATCTAAGCCAAATTGATTGAATCCAATGGGTCAAGTTCATTCCAAATCACTTGTTGAACTTGACCAAAGCCTCAATTGGCCAACTAGACTTAACCTAGCCCTATTGACCTTAGACCTAACTTGACCTAATGGGGTCATGTTGAGCCAAATTGAAACATAACCAAAATTGATTGAAAATAAAGTTACCAATCCACTCCATATGACTAACCAAACCTAAACCTACCCTTGACCTAGCTCAAATAGGTCAAATGGGTCAAATTGGTCAACTTGACCCATTTGACCTAAATGAAGTCATATAAGCCAAATTCAAAACTAAACCAAATTGAATCAAACCAATGCCACCAAAACATTTCAAATGGTCATATGAACTTGACCCAACCCTTGGTTTGACCCAGTTTGACCAATTGGTCAACTTGACAAGTCGACCCATTTTGACCTAAATGGGTCAACATGAGCCAAACCTTATCAAATGAAATCTAAATTCAATGAAATTTGGCCAAATCTATTATTGAAAAATAAGCAAAATGACCCTTTTACCCCTAGGCCATAGAACAAGTTTTGGTCTAATCCTTGGGTAATTTTGTCAAGCCCTCTTCATATCAATTTGATACCTTCCTAATAGCTCAAGTGGTCCCAATGAAGAGTAGTGCACCGAACCCAATGGGTGTGGGTTAGACCAAATGGACCCAAGTCTAAACCCGAACCCCTAGCTCAAATTGGCCCATTCAAAATCCTCCTTCCACCCAATTTGAAGCACATGGGAGGTTACCACTCAAGACCTCAAACCGACCATGTGCAAAGATGTAACAGCCTAAACAACCCCTCCCATATGGTCAATTGGATCAAAATGGCAAGCTAAGGCTCGACCATCTGATTTCCATAGGGGGAGATATACTCCCCCTAATTCAATTTGAATTGATCAGTCCCACATTGATTGAGCCTTAGTGAGTGTTAGAAAATATCAGAGAGAAATCCTAAGCTTTCTAAGAAGGATTTGAGATAGTCATTTCTCAGTTTTCTTCCTTAGAAAATAGGGGAGCTCATCTCAATCTTCAACTTCCTCTTCACTCAAATCCACCCCAATTCCTCTTGCACCCTCCTTCAGGGGATCAAGTCAAATGCACCTAAGCATTCTCTCAAGTTCCAAAAGCAAGGTGGAGGTGAATTGGATCAAAGCCGCAAAGGGGAGCAAGTGGTGTTGGTCCATAAGGAGATCTACAGAACCCCAAGGCTTGAAACATTCAACAGGGCTTCGTCTCCACTAGAAGAAGCTACCTCATCGAGCTCGAGCACCGGTGTGGTAAGGAATTTTTTGACCACTTAGCTTAGGTGGTGTTGGTCTTTTGTGAAAGCAATTTTCATGGCATGAGAAATCCACCATTGGATAGGTTTGTAATTAGCTTTAGATGGTGTTGGTACAATCTCATTCCAATCCGAGCTCAATCGAGCTCAGATGTTTCCTTAGATCATGGACAATCTCTATTAAGCCTTAAGAAAGAACTAGGGCAATCCTGTCCATCCATCCCCGCATTTTAGATGGACAGCCGAGATTAATCCCATGTTTTAGAAATGATTTATCCATTTAGAAACTGGATGATCCCTTGCCATTCGATCCTTGATCGAACTACAGGGATCAAATCGCATCCCGCCGCCACCCTGATATGATATTTAAGTAATCCTCACCATGGCGCATAAAGCCACCGCATGTCGCATGAGTTGAGGGGATTAGTTCAACATTTAATTAAATATATTTAATCTCCTAACCTTCAAAAATTCATATCTCCCTCAATAAAATCAAAAAAAATATGAGGTAAATTTCTATGGAAAGATAATTCGTCCTAAAATATTTTAAAAATTATTTCAATGGATTTTGAATTATTATTTTCCCTAGTTTTGAATTTTAATGGAAATATTAATTTGTTATTTACTCTTAATTAATTCACTGATTAATCCCAAACTTCTTGGTTATGTTTTAGGGGATTAGCTCTACCTTCCATAATTTTCTTGGGATTTATTTAATGCTTAATTGGGAGAATTGCAAATGTGTTTCCTAATTATCCCCTTAATGTAATTAAAGATAATTAAGGTTTGGATTAGAGATTTTATCCACATTGGAGTTAATTAAGGTTAGATCTAGTTAATAGGAGGCTTAGGAATAATTTTGGGGTATTTCCCCTAAGTTATTTCCTAAACCCCCTTTTCTTTCCTTAATCCTCTTTTAATTAAGGGTTAATTCATTAATCACTCTCTTAATTAATTTCTAAAAATTCTAAAAACTTCTAGAACTTAATTAATCTACTTTGGGTAGATGCTTAGGTGTTTAAGAGCCTAAGTTCAATTAAGGAAATCAAAACCCAATTCATATGTGTGAAGGGATGTTTTGAAATTACTTAAGTTAAACCCCTTAGCTTAATTAACTATTAATTATAAGCCAAATTGCATTAGGCCCTTTTCTTTCGAGGTGCATTACAAGTTTAAATTATTTGTGAGTTTTTATGTCATGTCAGTAGCTCATAATTACTTGGTTAACTATGCTAAGGTGGTGTAGGTAAGGGTTAATTAATTTGCTTAATTCATACCTTAACCAAACCAGAAAAAAATATAAATGAATTTAATCATCTAAAAATTAAACAAAAATATCAAACACATGTGGGAATGGGATAGAAACAACAAACTCAATCCACATTTTCAAAATTAAATCAAACTTAAAACTAAACAAAAATCACATTGAATAAACTTTGATTTATTTTAAGCCTTCCTATTCCATAAGAATGCCTTTAGGATTTAATTAATGTGAATGTGTTTACATGCTTTCATTACTTTGAATATTTCCCCAATATATTAAATTTGTATGTCATGTGGTTTTATGCATCCATATTTTTCAAATTCAAATTTAAAAATGAAATTGTTTACTTTATGTCAAATTTGCATGTGTTGGCTAAAGTAGAAATATGAGTGGCTATTATCACTACTAAATTCAAATTATTTTTAAAACATATAAATCAAATGCCTAAAACTGAAAGTGTGCTACTTATATCTTAATTATAAGCTTGCATGTGGGAGAATATAAGGATGTGCTTAGCATTGGTTTCCCTTCTCTTTATGTTAGTATAGTTTTGAATAGGAGTTGGTAAGATGTATGGTTCATTTGAAAAGAACCTAACACTTACCTAATTCCATATCCTATTCATTCCTAATTTCATATGCTTAGGATTTATTCATATGCATGTTATACATGTTGGGAAAGAAATGAAGTGATGTATGTTTTGTGAATTTGGTTCATTTTATTTAATCTTAAAATGCCTTTCTTTTTTAATAGGTTTGTTTAGAGTTCATCTAAACTTAGGATTAATTAAAACCACTTAATCAAAACATTCAGTAAATAAAACTAAAAATATGAATCTACCTTAGAAATTACTTAGGTTAGGGAAGGAAAGAGAAGTTCTCTTCTCTTTTCCTCTATTTATAACTTATTAATTGTAGGATTCATTTGAACCTAATCAAAACATGAAATAAAATCAATCCAACATAATTAAATAACTTAAAATGAAACCCTCCTCTAAGTTGAATATGTTTTCACACTTAGAAAATTCTAACTTAAAGCCATAGCTAAGCATACCACACAAACCTTCCAAGGAGACACATTAGGCTAAGTCACCACTTCTAGCTTTAGGTTAGATGCATGATTTGATATTTTATTTTATTTTGTGATATATGTTTTAGACTGGATGTTAGGATATATGCTCGTAGAATGAATGGTAGGACACTCTTAGTCTAATCATTATTTTCTACAAGGGATTGTGCTTAAGGGGCGCTATCATAAATAAAAATATAAATGCTTTTGCTTACAGGTGCTTTATACATCCTAAGCATAATCCAATAGGCTAGGTAGACTTAGTCACCCATGTGTAGGGCGATAAGTCCAATATATATGCTTGGGATTTCTGTGTTTGTTTTAGCTAATCTCTATTTTGTAGGTGTTAGTTAGATTTTCATTCTTTTCCTTTTCATGTAAAGTTGTGCAATTATGATTTTGGAATGATTGTTATGGGGATTAGGATGAGCATTGGTCGTAAGATCCTATCTTATGCATCATGTGAAACCTTGGAGCATCCACCTTCCAACTATCCAAAATAAGAAACCAAATAAGAAAGAAGAATTGAAGCTTGAAGACCCCCATAATAATGAATTCCTTGCTTAATTATAATTTAATTCATTTGTAATCTAGGTTGTATAAGGGTAGAGCTCAGCTACCCAATTTATTTTCGAGTTTGTGCTGTGTTGCACGACACTCTTATTCTTTTTGTGATTAGCTTTATAAATTGATTGATGATTTATTTAGCTTGTGCATTAAGTGGCATCTTTTTCCTAGTTTCTTCCTTATTTTATGTATGGCCTAGATGTGGATTAGTCTCTTAAAAAAATTAATCTTTACCAACTTAACAACTAAAAATAAAAAATAAAGAATTCATAACCTCACCTAAAGCTTAGGTTTAAAATCAAGATAAAATAATTAGCAAACCCCTAGTTGGATGAGTATTTCTTTTATAATATCATGCACAAATGAATCTTTTTTCACTCTTGATTGGAGGGATTCCACCATTTCCAGAGAAACTTGGTTTGACCTTTGAGAGCCATGGTGGAAACACATCTCCCTTCTCGTTGATTTTGGCCAATAACTTTATTTCTCATTCATTAGGCATATGAATCCTCTTAGCCTGAGTCAAAATAATTGTCCAAAAATAAAAATAAAATGAAATTTGAATTGCAATAGATTTAGGTCATTTGAAGCATGTCCTTACATCTAGTCTCTTTAGGGAGTGAGTTTAAGGACTTAGTCTCTTTCTAAATAAATAATAGCCTAACTATCTTGTATAAGCATAAGACTTGCCTACATGTATTTAAAATCATAAGAGGAGTTAGTTGGTGGCAACCCCCCGGGTGTAATTCCTCACCTCTTAGGCATTTCTTTAATCTTGTGTTAAAGAATCATAAGTCCTAAATTTTTAATGAAAAATGCAACTCAAATAAATTAAATCAATTTCAAAAATATAAAGCCCAACAATAGGATAGTTTGAGATGCTCGCTAGGTTTCTAGCATCGTGGGCATCTCCTACTTCTTCTGTTGGCTTCGATAATAACTCCCTCTCTTTATCAATCACATTTGATCTTCAAAAATGAACCAATCAATTGATAGTCCTTTCCTATTGAAATCTTTGAAGACAATAATCATTTACCTTAATCAAGAGTATTCTAAAGGGATTGTCCCTTAGGATGTAATAAACTATGGGGGCTTGCCCTATAGGGAACTTAATAAACTGATTTAAAATAAATCCTGATTTACTATTCCATGTAAGGTAGGAGAAGAATCTGGTACATATGCAGACCCATCATCCTTAGGATTCCTTATCGAGGTGATTAGGTCCATTAAAGGGTAGTGACTTCTATCTCTTGAGATAGTACACTATTCCTTGATGACGTACCCGATCACCTAAATAACCACATCTACGGATCTGCATGGCATCCCTAAAGATGAATTTTTATATTCTTTCTTTTTCACCATAGATTTGAAGGCGACAATATAGAAATTGTTCTCCACATATGAGCATTGGCCAAAAGGCTTTGTCCTGGTGTGCCATGTGATGCCTTGAAACCTACCAAATCAAAGAAATAAAGAGGTAAGAAGTAAAGATATGAAGACATGAAGATATGAAGACCCCCATAACACTTATTCATTATAACTTGTAATTATTCTTTCATTTTCCAAATTATTTAAGGGTAAAGCTCGACTACCTATCTTTTTTTTGGGTTGTATGGTATCGACTTCTTATTTTTTGTGGTAATTATAAAAAAAATATTTGATGATTTATTTAGCTTGCACATTAAAAATGCATGCTTTTCCTAGTTTCTTTAATGATTGATGCTTTATGTGTGGCTTGGATGCGATTAGGCTCTTAGTATAAAATAAATTTTCTACCCAATTAATCACTCATAACTAAAATTTTCTACAACTCATAATATTACCATAAAGCCTAGGTTATAATCAAGATAATTAAAAGATTTAGCAACCCTTTGACTGAATGTTGTATGTCTCTCATCATGCATTCATATTATTTCGCTCTTGCAAATAGGAGGTTTCTATCCTTGCACAATAGAAGAATGCTTGACCTGTGAGGGCATCCATTGTGTTGGAAAACACCCATTTCTCACTAATTTAGCCAACAACCCTATCTCATCATGCATATAGGCATCAAAATCCCAAAGCCTTTGTTCAAATGAAGTGTCAAAAATCAAATAAAATTTGAAAATATTTTGCATTATACTAAGTCATTATTCATATCACTCATGCTCAAGTCTCTTAGGGAGTTAGTTTAAGGACTTTAGTCTCTTTCTAAATAAATAATAACCCAACTATCTTGCAAATTCATATGACTGGACCACATGGATTTAAAGAGTAAGAGGAGTTAGCTCCATCATTACGCCTTAAGTCCAAAGAATCTGCATTTATCCTTTCTTGTGGAGGTAAACCTTATACCCATTTTTCTTAGACTTAAGATGTGTTCTAACTTGTGTTAGAACTACCTATATTTAGGATCCGAGATAGTTATTTCCTTCAAGCTACAAGCATAAATCCTCACCTCTTAGGCATTTCCATAATCTTGTGTTGTTGGATTATAAGCCCTAACAATCTGAAAAAATTTTAACTCAAACAAATAAAAGTCTTCAATTTCAAATATATAAAGCCCAACCATAGGATAGATTGAAATGCTCACTAGGCTTCCAAGTATCATGAGCACTTCTTACTTATTCCCTTTGGCTTTTCAAAATAAGTCTTCTCCTTGAACTTTCCTAATTGATTTTCCAAATACAACCAATCCTTTAAAATCTTTGAAGATCATAATTTATACTTTAATCGAGAGTATTCTTAAGAAATTCATCTTTCTTAGGATGTAATTAACTATGGAGGCTTGCCATACGAAACTTAACGAACCTGACTTAATATAAACCCTACTTTACTTTTCATGTAAAGTAGAAAAAATCTCTAGTATATTCAAAGATCCATCATGCCTTAGAGTCTTTATTAGATGATTAAGTCCATTATAGGGTGATGATTTTTTTCTATTGAGATAGTACATCATTCCTTAATATCATACTTGATCATTTTAATAAGTTCCTTTAAGATATACATTGTGTCCCACATCCAAATATAAACACCATAATTAATCTCATATTAAAATATATTTTAGATTATCTAACCCTTCTCATCCAATCATCTCCTCGATTCTCAGTGTATTTGTTATGTGGATTTTATCATCTACAACTCATATAATTCATCATATTTTTCTCTACACTTGATTGTTATTGTCTTTGTCTATTTAAGAGATATAGTTGCATGACATTTGAGTTATCATTCTCTTTGATGAAGTGAATCATCTGCTTCAATAAAAAGATATTGATTAGTTCTCCTCTTTGACAACCTTGAAGTTAATAATGGAGTATAGATGTCTTATAGAATTAAGGGAAGTCCTTGAGTTTACCCCATCCAAATGCTCTCCATTCTTGAATGAATATAAGTCAATATTATAGAAATTTCATGTCATGGCAGATTCATGCATTAGCATTCTTGATTTATCACTGTCATCCCTATTTCCTTATAAAATTTTAAACTTGTTATTCTAAATACTCACATCAATTTCTTGGCATAGTTTCTTTATATTTGAATAAGGATTTTATTTTATTTTTATTGCATTTGAATTTTGAGATTGCATCATCTACATTATATGACTAAAAGAATTGTTGATTTAAACACATAATTAAGTGAATTTCTTCATATTTAAGGCTAGTAATCTTTATGTCTTGCTAAAATAAAGGGTATAATAATTTCATATTTAACATAAGGACATTCTCTTAATTTTTTTAGCCCATTATTTGTTTATTATTTGAATGCAATATTTGAAAAAAAATACATTTGAAAATAAATTAGATTAGTAAAAATTGCAACATCTTTGGGTATATCATATTTTCTTTCAACTCTTTATTTGTAGAAATTTGTTAGGATATAGATTATGTTCTCATTCCTCGTATTATCTAATGAAAACTTAAAACTAAATAAATGAATTTAGTCTAGTGTTAGACTATAATCCTTTTAATCTTTAAAATAGAGATTATTTTTGTTAAAAAATCTTTTATCTATAATTCATGTATAGGATAAGGTGTTCAAAAACATATAGACCAAACTTGATGATTTCTTTGCGCAAATAAAATTTATAGAATACCAATCTCTAAAATAGGGTAAAATATTGAATCTTCATTATTTCAATATGACTCTTAGCTTATGGGTAACTACAATAATGATATTCTTGATACATATTCAATAAATTCATTTGATAAACTCAATAAAAAAATTGTAATTGAAATCATATAAATGGTGATTTTAGAGTGTTAATTTAGGTCAACGAGTCAAGTATAGATTTACATTGAATTTGGCTAGATTTTGGATTAGGTTATACCATTATGGTGGTTATTTTTGATTTGTATGTATGGGGGACACCACGAAGATCTGAGGATGTACTTATTGAAGTGATAGAAATCACTACCCTATAATGGACCTAATCACCTAATAAGGACTTTTAAGTCATGATGGGTCTTTGAATATACTAGAGATTTTTCCCTTACTTTACATGGAAAAGTAAAACAGGGTTTATTTAAATAGAGTTCATTAAGTTTCTATGGAGGAAAGCCTCCATAGTTAATTGCATCCTAAGGAAGGTGAGTTCCTTAAGAGTGATCTTGATTAAAGTAGGTGATTGTTATCTCCAAAGAATTCAAAGATAGGACTATCAATAAATCATTGTATTTTTGAAGATCAAGTGGGAGAGATTAAAAAGGAAGAGTTATTATCAAAATCAAAGGAGATGAGTAGGGAGTGCTCATGATACTAAGAAGCCTAGTGAGGAATCCAATCTATCCTATGCTTGGGCTTTATGTATTCAAAATTGAGGAGATTTATTTGTTTGAGTTAAAATTTTATTAGAAATCTAGGACTTACAATTCCACAATATAAGCTTGTGGAAATGCCTAAGAGGTGATGATTTATGCTTGTAGCTCACAAAGAGAAACAACAACCTCAGATCCTAAATCTAGGGAGCTTTGACAAGGGCTAAAACACAACCTAAATCTAAGGTGAAAGTGGGTATATGATTTACCTCTACAAGATAGAGTAAGTCGCCCGATTGATGGACTTATTACTTCCTGGAATGGCAGCCAGCTAACTCCTCCTACACTTTAAATCCATGTAGGCAAGTCATATGCTTTGTAAGATGGTTAAGTTATTATTTATTTAAAAGAGTAAATTAAATCCTTAAACCCACTCCCTAAGAGACTAGATCATGAAGGGCATGAGTAATGACTTAATCTAATGCAAATTTTATCAAGTTTTATTTGATTTTTGGACTCTTTGTTTGACAAAGGTTATATAGGATTTTGTATGCCTAGGATAGAAATTTATTATTCGCCAAATCAAAAGAGAAAGAGGTGTCTTTCCATCAAAGGCACTTACAAAAGTTAAGCCCTTATTCTCTAGCAAGATGGAAGTCATCTAACAAGAGTGAAGAATATGTATGCATGATATTACATACAATCATCTAAAGGGATTACTAAATAATTTTATTATCATGATTTAATTAAGCTGTGAGATTATGAGTTATTTTAAAATTTTAGTTATGAGTGTTAGTGGGATAGAAAATTTATTTTCATCCTAAGAGCCTTCATCCATTCCATCTTGAATCACCAATCACAAAGAAACTATGAAAAGCAATGTTATTTCTAATGCATACGCTAAAAAAATATCAAACAATTTTATAAAGCTATCATTAAAGAATAAGAGACCGGTGTGGTCAGGTACCACCATACAACCCGAAAAGAAATGTGGATAGCCGAGCTCTACCCTTATACATCTCGATATAATAAAAGAGTAATTACAATTATAAAATGATAAGTGTTATTGGGGGGTCTTCATTCTTCATCCTCCATTTTTCACTCTTCATCTTTCATTCCTTCATCTTGATTTGCTCCATTTCTTTCTTTCTTTTGGCTTGATTGTGATGTAGTTTGCTCCAAAGGCATCACTTAGTATATATGACATGGTTGTATAACCAATGCTCACCCTAATCTCCATAACACTTATCCTATTCCTAATGCAAAATTATATTAAGAGAAAGGAAAGTAAATCTAGCTACACCTATAAAATAAATGTTAGCTAAACACACCATACAACCCAAGTAGTTATATGAATAATTTGGATTTAGCACCCCACACATGGGTAACCAAGCCAACCTATCCTAACTTAGGCTATGCTTAGGGGAATGAGCAACCTGCATAACAAATAGTATTTATATTTTTATTACAGTGCCCCTTAAGCACAACCCCATGCAGAAAATATGATTAGGCTAATATCGGCCTAACATCCAGACTACGCACATACACCCTAACATCCATTCTAAAATAATACATCACAAAACAAAACATTCATCAAACCATGCACTGCCCTGACATAAAGCTAATAATGGTGACTTAATCTAATGTGTATGTGTTATGGCTTGTGTGGTATGTCCTAACTAGGCTTTAGCGTTATAATTTGCTAAGTTTGAGGGATTTAATTTATAAAGGGTTGATTTCTCTTTAAGTGGTTTAATTGATTTGAAGCTTTTACTTAGTGTTTTCTTTTATTTTATATGACCTACACTTAGCAACTAAGTGTTATAAAGAGAAGAAAGAGAGAGAATCTCTCTTTTATCCCTACCTTAAGTCATTTCTAAGGTAAGTTAATTAATGAATTTCCTTTAGTGAATGGTTTATTATGTGTTTTAATAAACCCTAAGTTTAGAATCACTCTAAATTTCCCTATTCAATAAGAAAGGCATCTTAGGATTAATTGAAATGGATTACCACCACATAACACACATTCATTCATTTCTTTCCATCATGTATATCATGCATATGAATAATCCTAAGCATATATACATGCAATGTAAATCTTAGTACACTTTGATGATGAATGCAAAGAAGTGTATTTGGAATTTAAATATTTCATTTTTGATTGAATTATGAATGCATGTCTCTATTATATAGAAAAGAGGGATTTTTTACCATTAGTTAAATACACATTCACATGTATAAAAGTTTTATGTGAGTACGACGCCATTATTTTCTACACCAGGGGTGTAAGGTATAAGACCTACTTAGGGTTACTTAAAGCCTCGCAATTCTGAGATGTCTAGACTAATATACCACTTTTCTTAGATACATGTAGATGTATGAACAACTATAAGGATAGGAAAACTCATGAAAAAGTTATGTTTGATTTATGATTCTTATTCATTAGCCACATTATACATGCATATGTATAAGAGTTTTAAGTGAGTACGACATCATTATTTTCTACACCAGGGGTGTAAGGTACAAAATCTACTTAGGGCTATTTAAAACCTCGCATCCTTGGGATGTCCATACTAATATACCACTTTTCTCATATATGAATGTACAAAAAGAACTACATGAATAGGGAATCATGCAAAAAATTATGTTTGATTTGATTATGTGATTTACATATGTGATATGAAATTCTTCCTAAGTCTTAACATGGAGATGCATAGCAGTAGATTTAGGCAAGTGTTATATTCCTTTCAAATGAACTATACACTTGCAAATCCTATGTGAATCCATGTTGGATAAGGAAAGAGAACTTCATATTGCATATCTTAAATTATTATCACATGTAAGCTTATAGATATTTGTAATTAGCATCACTTTATTTATAATAATTGATTCATAGGCTTTTGAAAATAGTTTTTGATTTAATAGTGATAATAACCACCAACACATATTTTTAATATAAGTCAACACATGCAATTTGACTTAAATGAAGATATTTCATTTAATTAATTTTAAAAGGAATGAATGCATGATTTCATATGGCAAGCAATATTTAGCATGATTGGAAAGAAATAAATGAATGTAAGTATGCATTCATTCAACCCAATTAATTCATAAGGCCAATCATATTAAATAAAGTTATTTAAAATAAGCTTAAATTCTTTAAAGACATTTTTAACTTTGAGTTTGACTTGATTTAGGAAATATGAAATAGGTTTGCTAATCCTAACCCAATTCCCCATGTTTGAATTTATTTGGTTTAATGAAGAATATTTAAGTTGATTTTATGTTTTGATTAGGTTAAGGTATGAATCAATTTAATTACCTATATCACCTTAAGTTAATTAACTAATTAATAATAAGCCAATATGATATGCAACCACAGGAAAAGTAAATTTGTAATTCTCCCAAGAAATAAAAGGGGCCTAATGCAATTGGTGGGATGCTGATTGACCAATCCATGCAAGGGCTCATGATCAAACTCACCTCCCATACGGTAGCTTAAGAATTCATTTGTTTTACTAATGGTGAAGATATGCAACTAAGAGGAATTTGGCTCGATTTTGGAAATGAGGGAGTATTGCTCGATTGGGATGCCAGCCTTTGCTCGGAACAAAATGCCAATCAAGGGGCTTGGGATCCTTGGAAACACTCTAAGGAGCTTCAGAATTGACTTAAGAAGGCTCACGATGCAAATGTGATGATGTTCATTCAAAAAATGGGAAGCGGGGAGGGGGGTATACTCCTCCAATGCTCATGATGGACGGATGGCAGTGTGTGCACAATTTGCCGTCACTCCTGCCACTGGTTCCAGCTCCAGTGGTGGCAGGCATGGGAGGAGGATGGGAGGTCGCATGGATCCAATGTGCAAGGTTGCAAAGCTTGATCCAATGGGTGCTGGTTTGGGTTGGAGGTGAGTCAACTCACCTCCCAAAGGTCCTTGGCCTGGTGGGTTAGGTGGTTGTGTGGCTAGGTGGATTAGAAAGTTCCATGGAGTGCTAATGAGCTTCCATGGGGGGGAAAGTTGACTTGACTTGGATCCAATGGTTTTAAGGTTTAAATCCATGATGATTAATCCCTTGGTGGCCCACTTGCTTTGAGAGGTTTGGAGACATGGTGAGTTTAAGTTGAGTTAGATTAGCCCACAAGATTCCATAAGTTGTATTTTAGTAGTTTGGCTTGGATTGGTCAAATGGGTTCCATTTGGGCTAAGTTGGGTTGACCAATTGGTCAAATTGGGTGAAACCAAGGCTTGGGTTTTCATATGATGATTTGAGATATTTTGATTCAATTCATTTGAATTGGTTTGGCCTAGGTTTGGATTTGACTCATTTAGATTCAAAAGGGTCAAATTGGTAAAGTTGACTAATTTGACCAATTTGACCAAATTGGATTGGGTTGGGTGTTGAGTCAAGTTCAATTGGTTGATTGAAAATTATTGTAGGCTTTGGTTTGGTTTAATTTGGGTTTGATTTGAATTTTGGTCAATTTGAATTTTGATCAATTTGTCCTTTTATGACAATTTGGGCTAGGATGGGTCAAATTGACCAATTGGTCAACTTGGGGTCAATCATAGCTTTGGTCAAGTTCAATAGTGATTTGGAACGAACTCGAGCCATTGGTTGCAATCAATTTGGATTAAATCATGATATGACCCAATTTGGCTTTTAGGCCAAATTGGGTCAACTTGGGTCAAATGGCCAATTAGGCTTGGTTTGGCTCAATTGATGGTTTGGTCATGTTCAATCATTGATTATGAATGGGTTTGAGTTAATAGTTTCAATCAGTTTGGTATATGATAGATTTTTTCTTGTTTGGGTTTCATTTTGGCTAAATGTTGACTTGGTCAAAGGCTAAGTTTGACTTGGTTTGACCCAATTCAAGGTGGTTGACCACCCCATGATGTTTGCTGATCATGATTGAGATTTAGATGGCTTAGTTCAATCCAATTTAGGTTGAATTAGAACTTAGTTCAAAAAGGTCTTTTAGGTCACTTTGGCTTAAGTGAGCCTAAATGGGTCAATTATCTTGATCAAAGTTTGATTCAAGTTTAGTTGAACCCACATATGAGCTTAGGATTGAAATATAAATCCAATTGCAATTGGTTTGGAGCCAAATGGGTTTTGGTTCATATGATAATTTCAAGTCAAAAGGGTCAACTTGGGTTTGATTTGGGTTGACTTAGATTTGGTTTGATAATGGTGGTTTATGTTTATATCTGGATCAATGATTGTAGGAATGCTTGAATCATAAAAAAATCCATAGGTTTTGAGTTGGTTTAGATGTCATTTAGTCAAGTTCAAAAGTTTGGCTAAAAAGGATAAAATTGGAAATTTGATTTGATTTAGATTTGGTTTGGACCTCTTGAATTTATATTTCATTTATATTTATGAATATAAATGAAGATATAAATGGGTTATGAGAAAATCACTTGAGTTTGGAGTGATTTGGAAGCTAATTTGACCATATTAAGGGATATAAGTCAAAAAAGGCTAACTTGGATTTTGAATTGGTTTGATTTATTTTTGGATATTGGAGGGTGGATTTCATTTATATCTATGAATATAAATGAAGAAATGATTGGTTTATAAAGAAATCAACCAAGTTTGATTTAGTTTGAAGGAGTTTTGACTAAGCATATGAAGGTGGCTCATATGACTTAGGAAGATATTTTGGAATTTGGAGTTAATCAAGGGTTTCAATCATTTGGATTTTGGAATTGATTCATGATTTAGAATTTGATTTGAGATTGAATTTGAAAATTGAGAAAATCAATTGGATTGGGGTTGATTTGGATTTTGTTATGGCTAAGTCCATAAGATAAAATCAAAGGGCTTAGGAAGGGATTTAGAGTTTGAATTTAGTAATGGATTTCAATCATTGGATAGTTGGATTTGATTTTGGAATTTGAGTTTGAATTTGAGGTTTGGTATGAAAGAAGGAAGTAATGATTGGGTTTGGGCTATAGGGTAGGCAAGCCCTCCTAAATCTTAAAGGCATAACCTATTCTTATGGCTAACTCTTCTAAGTCTCCAGGGTTAGGTTAAGTGTTCACCTAATCACTAGAAGTGTCTTAAGACTAAAGAACTCTTAGTGTCTATATGAGTCCTAGATTTATGATGAAGCTGAGAGCTCACTCCAAAAGTGAGGTCAACAAAAGGCGCCCAATAGTGTGGTGTGACTAACAAGGCACACCACACGTATTGGTGTTGACATGATCAACAACATTCAAAGGATCGCAAACACTAATTGAAATGATCTACTCCTAAACCCGAGTTGTAGAAGGAATCAAGATCTTAGTGCAATGCAACTCAACTCATGTTAATGGAAAAAGGAGGAAGAAGGGATCCACCAAGGGATCAAGCATGTGAACCTTCCACTAGGGAAGCATGTTCAAGTTATCCATTAACGATAAGGTTTAGATTTGAATGCAAGGTATGAATTGGGTAGAGTATCCACTGGGGATTAAAATGTATAACCTGCCAGTAATAGATGCATGAACCTTCCACTAGAGAAGCATGTTTAGGTTATCTAATAGGGATAAGGATTTGATGAGATTACTTTTGAGGGTGCACTCTCTGGGGAATGCAAGTTTGAATTGGGTCTAATTGACTCCACTAGGGAGGTTGAGATGATTGATGTATCGCTAGGGAGAGGTTGGTCGATCGTTTGTTTAAGTTTAGATTTTAAGATGGACCCTGTTGGTTTGCAATGGACCAGAAGGGGCCGCCTACTCTATCTCGATTTATCAATCCAAAGGGTAGTCCACCAGCCACATGGTAGAACTATTCGACCTAAGGGGTTGCCTTTCGGTCTGCAATGGTCAAGTTAGGAAGAAAGCATGGGGACTCACATCCACCAAAATAAGGAACCACTAGGGTGATCGACGCTTGTACAATAAATCAAACCCAACTTAGGGAAACTACTAAATGAATGCCTCTAGGGGACTTATATCAACTTGAAGTAGTCAAGATAATGTCATTTGATTTAATTATAACATTAATGTCTTTAGATTAAATCCAAAGGGATAGTCTACCGCATGAGGAAACTAACCAACCAAAGGGTTTTACATGTGCAATGGTCAAGTTAGGAAGAAAGCACGGGGACTCACATCTTCTCGAAGGAACCACTGGGGTGATCGATTGCTTGCACAACAAATCAAACTCGACCTAAGCTTGCCCGTCGGTTTGCAATGGTCGTGTTGGAAAGAATGTGTAATAAAATTATATCTTTCAAAGCAAAGATGACCGTCGGGGTGACTCATTAGTGGCACAACAAATTGAACCCGACCTAAGGGTGAATACTGCGAGAGTGCTGACCCGGAGACTTATCTCAATTTAAAGTAGTCACGCAATTTCTGTAGGGAGTTTTGTTGACACTGCCCTAAATATAGGATGCCTGCTTGGGAAAGGGGCCTAGGGACTTGAATTCGTAATCCACAAGAGAAGATATATTTTATTTATTTTATATTTTCATAGACCCTGTTGGTTTGCGAGGGACTATACTGAGAAGGAGCTTATATCAGCTTGGTCCTATCTCAGACTTACTAGACCAAGAGAGAATCTACGCATTCGTTGAACAAATTCTCCAACCACATGGGTTGGTACTAGGAAAGGGGGACTGTCCAATCTAAGAGTAACCGGGGTAGTGTCTAAGTCGGGTCACTAAGGATGTGATCCAAATAGAGTGCCCATAGGGGAGGTGCTACTGGGGGCGTTATCCAAAACCCTGTAAAAGAAAGCCTATAGGTATTTAGTGGCCAACTCAAGGAGAAAGTGTGGGGACTCACATCTGCCAAGAGTGGTGTATCCACTGGGTGGATCATCGTCAACATGGAGATAACCAACCAACCTTAGGTGCCCGTAAGTTTGCGATAATCAGTCTAGAAAGAAGGCATGTAGACTTACATCTCCCTAAAGTGAAACTAATTATCAGGATAGTCTGTCTTCGACTCGATAGTTTCCATCCATCCTAAGGTGACTACTAAGCGAGGAGTCATGTGTAGGGACTAAATCCAAGCTTGAAGTAGTCAAGATGAAAATAACCACTAGGGGACTTATCCTAAACATCAAGTATACTCGACCTAATTAGTGCATGATGGCCAGTCTAAGAACAAAGCATGTAGGCTTACATCCTCTTAAACAAAGTCAACATAGGGTAGCTTACTGCTGCATAGTAAGACCTACCAAACTAATAAGGCACTCATTGGTTTGCAATGATCAAGTCAGTAAGAAAGTGTGGGGACTCACATCCACCAGACAAGTGACCACCGGGGTGACATACTAATAAAATAGCATATCGGCCTAACCTAGAGCAGTTAATAAGTGATTGCCACAGGGGGCTTGCTCCCACATCAAAATAGCCTGAGATAAAAGATATGTGTTTGTTTGTGATGTGAAAGAAGGAATAAGATGCCGCTTGGATTCTCTTACACCTATCCTAAATGCGTAGAAATGTTACTCCACCAAGAAAGGATGTCGCTTGGGTTCTCTTACACCTAACTTAGTTGTACTAGTCGAATAATAGATGCCTCTTGGGTTCTCTCATACCTATCCTAATAGCACTGGAGGATTAAATGTTGTTTGTGTTTATGATAGGATAAGATTCACCCAAGTGAGAGAAATTTTTAACACATAAGAGATGGAATTTGATATGAAAAGAAGTTTTATTGATGATTATTTTTAAACAAGATTTTATGGATAATATTTTTTAGGTAGAGCCTATTGATTGGAAGCATCAAGAACTCTCCTTTACAATTTATAAGTTGATAAGATCCTCCTTGGTAGGCCTTCTATATGGCAAAAGGGCCTTCCCAAGTGGGTTCAAACTTGCCTCCCATCTTTCGGGCAACAATTGGTCTCCTTAGAACTAAAATAAGCTCTCCTACTTGAAAAGCTCTAGGACGGACCAACTTATTGTGAGCTTGAATCATTTTGGTACAACTTCGAGGTTCCGGCATGCGAGGCATCTCTCTCAAACCTTTGAGCTCTTCTAACTTGGCATTCTACTCTATAGTAATCTTGATACCCATAGCTATCCTTAGTAATTGGAATTGGACTTCTAATGGTTGAGACTTGCAACACCAAAGAGAATGGGGTAGATTAGTTGGAGTTCTATGTGTGGTAGGCCCACAAAGCTTCAACCAACTGCTCATGCCACTGTCGCTTGTTGTCATCGAGTGTCTTCTTCAATATTTGGATGAGAGTTTTGTTGAATGCTTCTACTAGACTGTTTGCCCTCAGGTAGTAGATGGTAGAATATCTCTAATCTATATTTTGTCTTTGGGTGAAGCTATTGATCTTAGTGCTCTTGAATGCAGTACCATTATCGGATATAATTCATCGAGGTACCCCAAATCTATATATGATATGGTTTCTAAAGGAGCACATCGTTATGACTCTCTAAGTGGGATTGCCTCACCCACTTGAAAAGTAGTTGGTGACTAGAATGAATGATGACCCTTGGAAGAAGGAGGATCGATCAAACCCATATATGTGCCCAACACTCAAAATGGCCAATGTAGGATGTAGAATATTGGGTGGTTGATGTAGGACCACACCATGCACCTGACATTGGAGATATCTCCTAGCTACATCCATGCAGTCTGTAATCATTGAAGGCCAGTAGTACCCTAGTCTCTTGATCTTGGCTTTTATCTTTGAGTCAGACTAATGAGCTCGCATAAACTTGAATGTACCTCAGTCATGATCTTAGGAGCATCGTGTTTAGCTAAACAACATACCACATATGATTGAAAGACCTCCAATATAGAGTGCCATCCACGAGATCATATGAGAGAGCTCTATTTCACTTGATGGGCTAATGACTTCTCTTGAGGTAGTTTTCCTGTATTTAGGTAATCCATGAATGGTTGCCTCCAATCTGACTTGTCATCCTTTTTGGCAATACAACCTCCCTTTCAAGAGAGAGTCTCTCGATGAGTTTAGCATCATTAAGAGATAAGACTTGTCTATTTTGGACCCTTATTAGAATGAACTCATATTCTGGACATGCCAACTCTTTGGAGAGCTTGGTTAATTTGTCTGCTACAACATTATCTCCTCGAGGAATCTTGTAGATAGTGACCTCTAGGATTTGAGCCAACAACTCCATGGTATACTTATGGTAATGGTGGAGCTCATGGTTTAAAACCTTGTAGGACCCAGTGATTTGGTTGATGATGAGTTGAGAATCCCCGAAGATGTTGATGCTTTAGACGCATATTGTAATGACTAACTCCAGATCGACAATCAGAGTCTCACATTTAGCTTCATTTTTGGTGCATGGATTGGACAGATGATATGAGAATCTCATCACATTGTGGTCGAGTTAGAAGAACTATTCCTACCCTTGTCTTCCCTAGAAGAGTAAATCATGGTTCTTCTCCTTTTTAAAAGGAAGCCACACCATCAAAATACATCTCCCAATGGTGAATTCTAGTGTCTCCTAAGTTCATGATTTGTCATCAAGGAGGTCATCATTAAGCAGAGAATCAACAAGAAGTGGGTGTGCTGCTAAAAAATCCGCATGTTCCTACCCTTTCACAGCATGGAGGGGTGAATGTAATGTCAAACTGTGACAAAATCATGGAAAATAATGCCAATTGTCTAGATAATGTTGGCTATGTCATGAGATATTATAGTGGATTGATTCTAGTGAAGATTCATCTTGTGAGAAAGCATGTAATGCCATAGCTTTTGGGATGCAAAGATTAAAGCTAAGCAATGCTTTTCAATATGTGGGTAGTTTATTGAGGATCGATGATGACTGAGATAGTAGAGAGCATTTTCTTTCCCTTCGTCATTGGTTTGATCCAATAAAGCACCAAGGGAGTCATCTAATGTAGCGGTGTTGAGGATCAATGGCTTGCCTAGGATAGGGGCTGATAGAATTGGCAGCATCATGTGGTAGTTCTTGATGCCTTCAAAGGCATGCTGACACTTATCATCCCACTTGAACTTGGCATCCTTTTGACAAGTGCTGAGAAGGGTTGGCATCTTTCTGATAAGTTGGATATGAAATGTCTTAGATATGCCAATCACCCTTAAAATGATCTAAGTTGAGCTAGACTTTTAGGGGGTGGCATTTCTAAGATAGCCTTGATCTTCTTTTCGATCTCATTCTCGATGTAGACAATCTAAGGAATTTTTATAAAGCTACTCTGAATGCACACTTAAGGGGATTCATTTTGAGGTTAAATTATCTTAACCATTTGAAAACTACTCTCAAGTCAAAGAGATGATCTTGCTTTCCTTTTCTTTTGACTACTAGATCATTAACATAGCGTTCAACTTGATGATGAATGAGTTCATTCAAGATCTGAGTCATGGCCTGCTGATATGTAGCACCGACATTTTTAATGCCAAAAGGCATCACCCTTAATAATAGATTTTGATTGGGTTTGAAAAATAGTGTTTCTTCCATCCTCGAGGGTCATCTTGATTTGGTATAGGAAGTGGAAATTCATCCTTAGGACATGCCTTATTCAGAACCCTAAAATCGATGCATATGAGAATTTGGCCATTCTTTTTCTTAACTAGGATGACATTGGCAAACCGTGTAGGATATTTTTCTTCCCTGATAAAGCCAACATCGATCAGTTTCTTGATTTCAGAAGTGACCTATTGAATTTCTAATCGTATGCGTCTAGGAACTTGCTTGATAGGGTTAGCATTAGGATGTATTGCTGGTTTGTGGACTGATATGTTAGAAGATAAACTAGGCATTTCTTCATAACTCTATGTGAAGTAGTCCTTAAACTTAGCTAATAGTCTAACTAAGTTATTAATATCTTCTTCATTCAATAAGAAACTGATGTACGTCAAGCGTGGATCTTCTTTTATTCCTAAGTTGATTTCTTTGAGTTTGTCAATGGTTGATCTAATTTCTTCTTCAAACTTCGGTGGTGCATCTATGACTTTAAGCTCATTTGGGTCATCTGAAGTTTCTAAACATGCATCCTCATAAGAGTTAACATGATTTGAGAAGAACCTATCAGACCCCAAATGAGTGGTGATGACTGGGCAATGGTTGTCATCATTGATGGGACCCACTGTGCCGAATCCTAGTCCTGATCTTGATTGAGAGTGTCTACTTTGGTTGTCCCATAATTTTTCAAAGTAGTCCGACTTGTGTTTAGACCAAGTATGAGATATTAATCCCTTCTTTGCTAAGTTAATAGCATAAGGTGAATACCAATCAAAAGGTAGTTGTATTAAATCTTTATATGAATCATCCTCAAATTCTACATCATCTTTCTAACTTGAGGATGATGCTCCCAACAAAAACTTCTTGACCTAACATCTGTGCATGACTTGGGGGCCTCCTTAACTACCAAACTTTCAACTTTCTGGGAAGAAAGTGAGGTTAGAGCTAAAGTTCCCAATTGCTAACTAATTATTCTACATAATGATGATTTGGATACATTCATGCTTTGCTTGGGCACTTGGTCTTCATCACTGTCTAGCTCGAGCATCATCTCCAAAGAGACCCATTAAGAGGGGTTAGTTGGCATGCTAACCACATGAGACTCATCCTCCAAAGTGGACTTTAAGTCAATGTGGATAGCGAGGGTACTCATGTGAGCTAGAACATAACTCCTACCGGTTGGCCATCAGCAAGGAGGTCTTCCACCTCTAGAACTCCCACTGGACTTACCTCTTCCTCTACATGGTGGAGGTTGAGTCATCTTACCCATGTGTTCATATGGAGAAACAAACTATGGGAGGTATCTAACATCTCTCTACTTCTTCCTCGATATCTGATTCTCGTTCACTTGTATTTTCTTTTTCTTTTCCATTTTTCTTTTATTTTTCTTTTTCAATTTCTTTTTATTTTTCTTTTGTTTCTTCTTCTTTTGATTTTAAACTTTCACCAAGTTCAAGAGAATATACTTTTTTTTATTTAGAGGAAGATAGTAGGCTGCATCTTCATAAATCTCGACCTCTTTAACTGAGAATGGCTTCAAGTCTCCTTTGACACAATACTCGATTCCACATCTTTTGAACTTGATGCACTAATGTAAAGAGGATGGAACCATGTTGTTTGCATGTATCCAAGATCTATCGAGCAAAGCAGTGAAAGATGTATCTGAATTAATTATGTAGAACTTGGCTTCTATCTTCCATTCATCTATCTCTAGTGGTAATATTATGGAGCCTAAAGCCCTCTCGCCTTGTTCATTAAATTCTCTCAACATCATCTGATCTCCTCAGAGTTTAGAGATGCCAATCCTCAAATAGGCAAGGGTTTTTAGACTCATAATGTTCATTAATGCACCTTGATCAACTGACTCTTTAGAGAGTCTGAACCTGCCCATGTCCACTGTGATGTAGAGGGGATGGTTGTGCTCTATTGTCCCCAAAAGAAGGTCTTCATCGATGAATGTAACTCCATAGTCTTCTCTTGAAAAATATGCCTCCTCTCCAAGGGTGGTCAGCTGAGCTAAACATATTTTTGGATCAAGAAGGGCTTTGATCATTGACTCTCTCATCTCTTTGGATAAGACAAGGGCATCATATATGCTTAGTTTAACAAGCAACTTTCTTAGGTGAGTGAAGATATTGTAGTCAACTCTGGCTAGTCCTCCATAAGCATATCCATTGGTGGAGCATCCTGTGAAGGGGCATCTTGATTACTAGAACCAATGACTTGTTTACCATTATCCCGAGGTACTACCCTAGGAGGTAGAACTTTGCCACTATGAAAGTTCACTTTAGTGTCTTCATGAGATGGTTTAATGGAAAGTTCTACCTACACATCAGGTTCACCTGCAGCTTCTCCTATAGGATCATCAGAGTAAGATGACTCCAAATCTATCTCAATGGGTGAACCTGGTGATTTAGAAATGGGTAATCCATTTCAAAATCAAAAGGATTGATCAAAATTGTTATAGTTATTAGTACTTGGAGAGCTTTCTATCAGAATAAAATCATCAAGATCATCAAAAATAGAGAGGATGTAAGCAAAATTAGTCTTTTTCTTCATTGATTTCTTAGATTTGGATGAAGGTACAAAGTAGAAATTATGTAAAGTAAGTGAGGATTTGGCACCCCTCTGGTCTGAAGAAGAAGAATTGGTTGAAGGAACTATGGTTACAACTATGGAAGGAGTGCTAGACTGGTCGGTGGTTGTGCTAATGTGATATCCTGAGCAAGTGGATGGTGTCGTTGCTACTGTTGGGCTTCTACCTCCCTCAAGTTGTCCTTAGCAACTTGCAAACCTTCTTTAGAGTTGGAGGTTTGAGCTACTTCTGGCACCTACAATGGTAACTTTTTGCTCTTAGAAATGATTTTCTTGGAGGTTTAGGATAGGGAGATATCCCAACCTTCCTTTGTCTTGAGAAGATTGCATGTATCCCCAAGGATTACTCTAACTGAACTATAGGGTTATTCTAGTAGTATTCCTTAGGCATGACAATGGCACCGACTTGTAACTATGCTCAAGCCAGCCCTTAAAGGTAAAGCAATCTTCCAAGACATGATCTAATATGTGGTGGTAGGACCAAAAGTTTGGATCATGACTCTTGCCCATATCTTCTGGCCTCTTAGGCTCTAGTAACTGAAAATTAGACTTCTTTAAGAGGTTCTTAAAGATCTTCCTACCTCCCTCTTGAATAAATAAGGTTTATTAAATTTATTGACAAGAATAGGTAAGTGATAGCTACCTGGTGGTGGATAAGATTATTATTGATAATGTTGTGGATGGGGATACTACTAAGCAAGCAATGGTAGAGGCCACTGTGGAAACTGAGGTGGCATGGCCAAGGTGGTGGCAAAGGAGGTGGTAGAGGAGGCTATTGAGCTCGAGGTCTATCTGATTGAACTCTGGCTGCTTTCCCTTATCAACTATCATGACTACCTCTGGTGTTTTCTCAAATGCCTTTTATGGTCTAGGCTTAGCTGACTGATCTTGGAAAGGTAATTATTTGACCTCCCTTTGCAGACTAGCCACCTTGTTGATTAATTTCTCAAGAGTCTTAATGGTAAACCCTTTAAGCATGAAGGCGATCGGGCCATGAATATTCTTGAGTAGAATTTCAATGGAATACTATTTAGATAGTTGTGATTCATATTTCATACTTAAATTGCACCATCTAAAAATGTAATCAATAAGGGACTCACGGGGGTGTTGTTGAGCTACAACGAGATCGCCCACAGTTTCCCTTTGTTGAGCTCCAACAAATCTCTTAATAAAGAGCTGCTCTAACTCAACAATGTTTTCACTAAACCATTAGGTAGTTTACCATACCAATCAAATGTGATGCATGTCAAGCTCTTGAAGTGGCAGATAATGATTACATCGTTACCCATTGCAATCATCCAAATGTCTATGTGCCAAGGGTTCCATCCATCAAAAATTTTGAAGGACGAGGCACAAAAACCTTAAGGTATTAGACACCATCAATTTCTTCTTGGTCGGGTCTACCCTTCGAAATAGATGAGTCACCTGAGGCTTGCCAATGCATCCCTCACTTGTTGCTCCATCATGTGTTTAATGTATTTTTCATGCATGGAGGTCCTATCCACCACCTTCTATAAAAGCTACCATTGTCTCTCTAGAATACATTTAGAATGATCTAAAGTAAGTGCAACTCTACTCTATCGGCCACTATGGGAGAAGGGTCAGAAATTTTGAGTCAATGCACACCCACCATCAACACTTCAATCTTCTTCCCCATTTGATCAATATGATCATCCCTCCATCTAAGCTGTTGGAGGAGGTGTTGAGTTGAATGGATGACATCATCTTCTTCAACTACAATACTGTAGTGTTATCTTTCTCAAACTTTTGGAAATTCAAAAAATAAAATGTATGTATTATTGGGACATCACGTAGATCCACAGATGTACTCATTAGGGTGATCGGGTGTGACATTGAGGAATGATGTACTATCTTGAGAGACAAAAGTCACCATCCTACAATGGACCTAATCACCTAATAATGACTCTTAAGGATAATGGGTCTTCGAATGTACCAGAGACCATTCCTCTGCTTTACATGGAAAAGTAAAGCATGTTAAACTGGGTTCGTTAAGTTTCCTATGGAGGCAAGCCCCCATAGTTAATTACAACTTAATGAATGAGATTCTTAAGAATACTCTCGATTAAGGTTAATGACCATTATCTCACAATATTTCAAAGATAGGACTATCAACAAATTGGTTATTTTTGGAAAATCAAGAGGGATTGATAAAAAGGAGAGTTATTATCGAAACTAAAAAGAGATGAGTAGAGATGCTCATGAAACTAGGAAACCTATTAAGCATCCCAAACTATCCTATGGTTGGGCTTTATATTTTTGAAATTTTAGAAGAATTATATGTTTGAGTTAAATTTTTATTAGAAATCTAGGGCTTATAATTCCAAATATAAGATCATGGAAATGCCTAAAAGGTGAGGATTTATGCTTGTAGCCCTCAAGAGGAAATAGAAACCTCGGATCCTAAATCTAGGGAGTTTTAGCGAGGACTAAGATACGACCTAAATCTAAGGTGAAAAATGGGTATATGATTTACCTCCACAAGAGAGGATAAACCACGCGACTGTTGGAATTACAACCGCCTGGGGGTGGCTGCCAAGTAACTCCTCCTACAATTTTAAATTCATGTAGGAAAGTCTACATGCTTTGCAAGATAGCTAGGTTGTTATTAGAAAGGAGACTAAATCCTTAAACTCACTCCTTAAGAGACTAGATCATGAAGGGCATGAACTCTTGACTTAATCTAATATAAATTTTGTTAAGTTTTATTTTCATTTTTGGATATTTTTATTTGACACGGGCTATGGGATTTCATATGTAATGCATGAGAAAATTGATTATGGGCCAAAATCAGAAAGAAGGAAGTGTGTTTCCACCATGGCTCTCAAAGGTCAAGCCATTTTCTCTACAAAATGTGGAAGCCCTCAAATAGTAAGAGTGAAGTAATATGATTTATGCATGATGTGAGACATACAACATCCATCTAAAGGGTTGTTAAATCTTTTATTATCATGAATTATGTTCTAGGCTTTAGGTGAGGTTATGAGTTATTTAATTTTAATTCTAAGTTGATTAATTAGATAAAAATTTATTTTTTCCTAGGAGTCTAATCGCATCCAGGCCATTCAACAACCAACAAGCAATTAAGAAACAAGAAAAATAATGTCAACAAATATCAAATAATTTTATAAAGCTAGAGTAAAAGAATAAGAGGACGATGTGGTTGGGCACCATTGCACAAACCTGAAAAGAAAAATTGGTAGCCGAGCTCTACCCTTATACAACCGATTACAAATGGATTATAAAATAGAGATTAGCTAAACATACTACACAACCCAAGAAGTTATAAGAATAATTTGTACTTAGCACCCCACACATGGGTAAACAAGTCAACATGTCTTAATTTAGATCATGCTTAGGGGTATAATTGACCTGCATATCAAAAGCATTTATAGTTTTATTATAGCACCCCTTAAGCGCAATCCACTGTAGAAGACATGATTATACTAAAATCATCCTATCATCCAATCTATGAACATTCACCCTAACATCCAGTCTAAAAACATTACATCACAAAATAAAATCAGGCATCAAATCATGCACCACCCTAACATAGAGCTAGAAATTATGACTTAGCCTAATGTGTGTCCCATTTAAGGCTTGTGTGGCTTAGCTAGGCTTTAAGGTTGGAATTTTCTAAGTATGAAGGATTCAACTTAGAGGGTGGTTTCATTTTAAGTGATTTAGTTGATTTATCAATTTTATTTGATGATTTGATTTGGTTTGAATGAACCTAAATTTAGTTATTAATGTTTTATTATGTGTTTTAATTAACCCTAAGTTTAGATTTTCTCTAAATAAACCTATTCAATAAGAAAGGCATCTTAAGATTAGTTCAGGTGAATTACTATCACATAACCATTTATTTCTTTTCAACATGTATATCATGCATATGAATAATCCGAAGCATACCTATACATGCCATGCAAATTTTAGGACACCTTAATGATGAATGCAAAGAGATGTTGTTTAAGAAAATTTGGATATTTCCATGAATGCTTGTTTTTATTATGTAGAAAAGGAAGATTTTTATCCATTAACAAAATGCACATCCAAATGTATAAATGACATAAGTGAGTACGACATCATTATTTTCTACACCAAGGGTGTAAGGTACAAAATGGGGCTACTTAAACCCTCACAACCGGGATGTCCAGACTAATATATCACTTTTCTTAAATACATGTAAATGTATAAAAGGGAACAAATGGATGAGGAATCATGCAAAATATTTTTGTATTTGATTTGGTTGTATAATTTACATGTGTAATGTAAGAATCCTTCTTAAGTCATAACATAGAAGTGCATAGGAATAGATTTAAGCAAGTGTTGTGTTCTTTTCAAATGAACTATACGCTTTGAAAATTCTATACAAGTCCATGTTAATGGAAGAGAAGAAAACAAAATAAAAACACATCTTATGCTATATTCACATGCAAGCTTATAAGTACTTATAAGTAGCATCACTTCATTTATAATCTTTGATTTATAGGTTTTAAAAAATTTTGGGTTTAGTAGTGATAATAGCCACTCATATTCTTAACTTTAGCCAAAACATGCAATTTGACATAATGAAAATATTTTATTTAATTGATTTTTGAAAAGATATGAATGCATGATTTCATATGGAAAACAACATTTAGCATGCTTGAAAAGAAATAAAGTGATGTGAGCATATGACTTCATTCACCCTAATTAATTCCTAAGGACAATCCTATAGATAAGATTATTCAAACTAAATCAAAATTCTTTAATGAGATCTATATTTATTTATTTATTTATTTATTTTAATTTGATTTGACTTATGAAATGTGAGGAAGGTTTGTTGGTCCTAACCCATTTCCCCATGTGTAATTTGGTTAAGTAGAATTTTAGAACAATTAGGTTGATTTTATGTTTTGTTTAGGTTAAGGTGTGGATTAAATCCATTAATTACCCCTTACTTACACCACTTTAGCATAATTAACCAAAAAATTATGAGCCAATATATGATATGCATCACATGGAATTTAAATCAACAATGCACCTAATAAATAAAGAGGCATAATGCAATTGGCTCACAATTATTAATTAATTAAGCTAAATAGTTTAACTAAGTACTTTCATAATAATCCTACACATGTAGTTTGATTATAAATTTTTTTGAAGCCTATTAGGTTATTGAACACCTAAGAATCTATCCAAGATTTTAAAAGATTAAGTTCTAGAATGATTTGCTTTTATGTTTAGTTAATTAATCCATTTAATGAAGTGATTAAATCATTAATCAATTTTCTAATTAATTAAGTCTTTATCCAAATAAAATAAACTTAGGGAAAAGATTTGGACAAGAAATCTCATTCCCTAAGTCCATTCACTATTTCATAATGATTAACAAACTTAATTAATGAATTTATCACCATTTGATAGGTTAATTATCATTTATTTAGTTAAGAGAGGGATTAAGGATGAAATGAGCAATTCCCTTAATTAATCTAGCAATAAATTCCAAGAAAATCAAGGGAGGCAGAGGTCATCCCACTAATTAACTCTAAGAAGTTTGGAATTAATTGTTGAAATAATTAAAAAGTAATTCGCCTAATTACATTCCCATTAAAACCCAAATTTAGTGAAGGTTTTTACTATTCAAAATTGATTAAACTTAATTTTGTATTATTCCCCTTTGAAATACCTTTAAAATGAACTCTCATTTATATTTTTTGGATTTTCTACATTTAATTATGATTTTATGAAGTTTTAGCGATTAATGGATAATTAAAATAGCCTGATTAATTAACTAATCTCATCGGTGACACGTGGACTGCTGGCGTGATGCGCTTTACATGTGCCATGATAGGATTTATTATTTAAGTTATCACATCATGCGCCACATCAGTTGGTGGTAGACGTGCATTCTCCATAGGGTGTCCGATCTAAGATCGGATGACCACGATTAATCCTGTGATTTAGGCTAAAATTTAGATAACAGATTTAATCAGCCATCCATTCCAATGGATGGTGGGTTGTGATTTATCTCCTCGGTGGCGAGAGCGGTGGATGTCCGAGCGTGCTTCGAAGCTCACTGGATGGAGTTCAAACTCACCCCACACCAGAGCAAGCGAGATCCAATGGCTAATAACTAATTGGATTACAATTTGTTTTACAAAGGATCAATCATTTTTTTAATTTAGGATCAGTTTTAAGCAATACCTCTCTAGAGGCTATCACCAGCACTTCCAAGAGGAGTTAGCTTTGTCTAGTAGAGATGAAGCCCTGTTGAAGGTACCAAGCTTTTATTTGAAGTGAATTTCTCGGTTGACCAAGCTCCCCTTCAATGTTGACTGGGCTTGATCAAGGTGAGGCTTCTCGTGGTTTGGAGACTTGGGAAACACCTTGGTTGAGCTCGATGAGGTCCTTTGATGGTGCTTGCAAGAGTAATTTGAGTTTAGTGGAGAATTGGATGAGTTGGAGTTTCACTTCACCTCCACTTTTTGGCTTTGAAGAAAATCGAGAAGGTGAAATTGAGGAGGCTTGGATATGGCATTGGGAAGTTTGGAGAAGCTTATTTTCAATTCCTTGAGCTCAATCGAATGCAATGTCTCTTATTTAAGTGGTAATGAGGGGGACTATATCTCCCCCTCCTTGGATCGGATGGCCGAGACTAACTTTGCCATTTTAGCTGAATTGCTCTGATTGATTGGTTTGTTTGGGTTGTTAAAAACTCCATGTGATTCATTCTAGGCAGAGAAGTTGAGGAGAGAGAATGCCCATGTGCTAGGTGAGTGTTTGGGGTGACCCAACTGGTTAATTCTCATTGGATGGGTCAGTTTGGCCTTGGGTTGGGTCATGGCTAGCCCATTGGGTCATGTTCACCATCTCTCTTAGTGTTCATGTGGACCACTAGGAAGATGCCAAGTGGCCATGAGGAAGAATTGACCAAAGTCCAAGTGAATTTGACCATAGGATACCCTTTGACCTAAGGGTAAAATGGTCATTTGTCCTTGATTTTTATTTGCATGAATGATTCAAAAGTTGGCTAAATTTCAAGTGATTTTGGAGTTCATTTGGTTTGAAGGTTCAATTTAACTCATTTAGTCAAATTGAGTCAAAGTTGGTTGACTAATTGGATCAAACCATGGGTTAGGTCAAGTTCAAATGATCATTTGAACTATGGTATCATTGGTTTGGTTCAATTTGGTTTATTTTTGGTTTAGGTTCATTTAAGTTCATTTAGGTCAAATGGGTCAAGTTGACCAATTTGACCCATTTGACCTAATTGAGTTAGGTCAAGGGTTGGTTTAGGCTTGGTTGATCATTTGAAAGATTTTGCAAGCTTTGGTTTCAATAAATTTTGGTTTAGTTTGATTTCAAGTTGATTTGACCTTTTAGGTCAAAGTTGGGTCAATTGGGCTAGGTTAGGTCTAGTTGGCTAATTGAAGCTTTGCTCAAGTTCAACAAGTGATTTAGAATGAATTTGACTCATTGGTTTGCAATTTGGCTTAGATCAAGATTTCACACATTTTGACTTTAGGTCAACTTGGGTCAAGTGGCCAATTAGGCTTGGTTTGGCTCAATTGATGGTTTGGTCAAGTTTAATCATTGGTTATAAATTGTTTTGGATTAATGGTTTCAATCAATTTTGCATTTGGTAGATTTTGGCTAGTTTTGGTTTCATTTGGGCTAAGTGTTGACTTAGTCAAAGGCTAAGTTTGACTTTTGTTTGACCCAATTTGAGTGATTGATCATCTTAGGATGATTGTTGCTCACAATGTGAGGCATAGATGGGCTTAGTTCGATCCAATTTGGGTTGGATTAGAATTTGGCTCAAAAGGGTCCTTTGGGTCACTTTGGGTTAAGTGAGCCTAAGTGGGGTCAATTGGCTTGATCAAGGCTTGATTCAATTTTGGTTGAACTCATATATATACTTATGATTGAAATATAAATCTAATTGCAAGTGATTTGGAATCAAATGGGTTTTGATTCATTTAACAATTTCAAGTCAAAAGGGGTGAACATGGGTTAGTTTGATTTTGGTTTGATGATTGAAGTTTATTTTTATACTTAGGCATGTGATTGAAGGAATTGATTGTTTGAAGATAAAATCCAAAGGTTTGGATTAATTTGAGAATGATTTGGCTAAGTTCAGAGATTTGACTTGAAAGATCATAAGAAGAATATAAGTTGGATTTGGATTTCAGTTTTGAATATAGTTTTGGTTATTTGAATTTATATTTCATTTATATTTGTGAATATAAATGAGAATATAAATGGGTTATGAGAAAATCTTTTGAGTTTGGGGTGATTTGGATTTGATTTGAGCTAAGTCCAAAAGATGAAATCAAAAGGGCTAACGAAATATTTTGGATTTGGAATTGAGTTTTGGATTTTGTTTTGGTTATTTGAATTTATATTTCATTTATATTTGTAAATATAAATTAGAATATAAATGGCTTATGAGAAAATATTTTGAGTTTGGAGTGATTTGGATTTGATTTGAGCAAAGTGCATAAGATGAATCAAAAGGGCTTAGGAAAGATTTTGAATTTGGAATTGAGTTTTGGATTTGGTTTTGATTATTTGAACTTATATTTCATTTATATTTGTGAATATAAGTGAGAATATAAATGGGATATGAGAAAATTTTTTGAGTTTGGAGTGATTTGGATTTTATTTGAGCCAAGTCCATAAGATGGAATCAAAAAGGCTTAAGAAAGCTTTTGGATTTAGAATTGAGTTTTGGATTATTTTTTTTTTTGGTTATTTGAATTTATATTTCATTTATATTTATGAATATAAACAAGAATATAAATGGGTTATGATAAAATCTTTGAGTTTGAAGTGATTTGATTTGGAAGTTCATAAGATGAAATCAAAAGGGCTTAGAAAGATTTTTGGGGAATTGAGTTTTGGATTTGGTTTTAATTATTTAAATTTATATTTCATTAATATTTGTGAATATAAATGGATTATGAGAAATTATTTTGAGTTTGAAGAGATTTGGAATTTTTTTGAGCTAAGTTCATAAGATGAAATCAAAAGGGCATAGGGAAGATTTTGGATTTGGAATTGATCATGGGTTTTAATCATTTGAGATTTGATTCATGATTTGAATTTTGGAGTTGATTTATGATTTGAGAATATCAATTGAGTTGAATTTGATTTAAGATTTGATTTTGAAAGAAAGAAGCAAGCATTCGGTTCAAGCTATGGGGTAAGCTAATCCTTTTAATACCCCTAAGGCATAACCTATTCTTATGGCTAACTCTTCTAAGCCTCTAGGGTTAGGTTAAGTGTTTACCTAATCACTAGAAGTATCTTAAGACTAAGGAACTCTTAGTGACTAGAGGAGTCTTATGTCTAAGATGAATAAGTTGAAAGCTCACTCCAAAAGTGAGGTCAACAAAGGGCGTCCAATAGCTATGGTGTGACTGACAAAGCATACCACACGTTTTGGTATTGATTGAGATGGTCAATAATATCTGAAAAATCACAAGCATTAATAGAAATGATCTATTCCTAAACTCAGGGTGTAGAAGGAATCAAAATCTTAGTGCAATGCAACTCTACTTATGTTAAAACATAAGAGAGCGAAGGGGAAATCCACTAGGGATTGAGTATGTGAGCTTTCCATAAAGGGAAAAGGCTCAAGTCATCCACTATGGGATGAGAGGTTGTGAAATTCATTAAGTGATTAGAATTTGGAATCCACCGGGGATAAAAGATGTGAACCTTTCTCTAGGGCAAGTGTTTTGGGTTGGATTGAATTGATTCCACTAGGGAAATCAAAAAGATTTGTATCTCATTGAGGAGAAGATGATTGATTTAATTTGTTTGATTTGACTCCACTAGGGAGGTTGGTTGATTTTGTTTAAATTTTGAATTTTAGTTAGACCTATTTGGTTTGCAATGGACGCCTTGAGTAGGGGCCATGTACTCAAATTTTCCAATCCAAAGGGGTAGTCTACCAACCATATGGTAAGACTATCCAACCAAAGGGGTTGTCTTTCAGTCTGCAACGGCTGTACTAGGAAGAAAGCATAGTAGACTTATATCCTCCAAAGTAGGGTTCACATTTGGGTGATCATTGGCATGGATTGAACCCCTTAGACTATTGAGTGAATCTTTGTTGGGGAATTAAATTAGCTCAAAAATAGTAAAAATTAATTTCATTTTTTTAGTTATATTTGATGAATCCCATCGATTGTGATGGAGTGCACTGAGTAGGGGCCATTTTAGCCTTAACCTACCAACATATTTATCGATCCAAAGGGAGTAGCTTCCCAGCCGAGGGGAAAACTATCCAACCAAAGGGGTGTCTTTTAGTTTGCAATGGTTAATTCAGGGAAGAAAGCATGGGGACTCACATCTACCTGAACAAAAGACCACTAGGGCAACATATTGGCAAGGTAACATGTCCGACCTAGAAGATTTTAGTCATGCTAGAAAGAATGTAGTAGCTTACATCTTCCAGTGGAATGACGGGCAACTTGTTTGTGGAAAAATAGATTGAACGACCTAAGGGCTTCTGGAGAGTCTTGGACAGACTTATCTCAAGCATGTAGGCAATTTCTATAGGAGTTTTGCGACCTGATAGGATGCTTGGGAAAGGGACCGCTGGGGGTTTGAATTTCTAGTCCATAAGTGAATATATTTGTTTCTTTGTTTGTTTGTTTATTTATCATGTACTCTATCGGTTTGTGAGGGATCATATTGAGAATGAGCTTATATAAGCTTAGAACTACCTCAGATTTAATGAACCAAAGGAGAATCTGTGCATCCGCTGAACAAATTCTCCAACCACAGGAGTGGCTACTAGGAATGGGGGACTGTCTAATCCAACAGTAACCCAGGTAGTGTCTAAATTGGATCGCAAAAAGACGTAATCCAAGTAGAGTACCCATAGGGGAGGGGTCACCAAGGGCTTTATCTAAAACCCTGGAGAAGATAGTGTTTATAGGTATTCGGTGGTCAACTCAAGGAGAAAGCACGGTGACTCACATCTTCCAAGAGTGATGTATCTACCGAGTGAGTCACTGTTAGTATAGTGAACATCAACCAACCTAAAGTGCCCATCGGTTTGCAATAATCAGCTTAGGAAGAAATAATCAGGGACTCACATCCTCCTATAATGGAACTGATTATCAGGATAGTCTATCTTTGACTCAACAGGTGCTATCCGACCTAGGGCCACTATTGAGTGAATGCCACTGGGTGACTTATGTCAGCTCAAAATAGTCGAAAGGAAAGGAACCACTGGGGGACCTATCCTAAACCTCAAATATACTCAACCCAGTAAGTGTATAATGGCTAGTTCAAGAAGAAAGTGTGTAGACTTACATCTTATTAAATAAAGTCAACATGAGGTTGTTTATTGGCTGTACAGTGAGGCCTACCAAACTAACAATGCGCTCGTTAGTTTGCAATGGTCAAGTCAGGAAGAAAGCGTGTGGACTCACATTCGCTAGACAAGTGACCACTAGGGTGACATACTAGGAAGGTAGCATGTTAGCCTGACCTAGGGCAGCTAATGAGTGAATGTTACAGGGGGATTGCTTTCACATAAAAATAGCGCAAGATAAAAGATATATGTTTGTGTTTGTGTTTGTGTTTGAAGGATAAGATGTCGGTTGGGTCCTCTTACACCTAACTTAGTTATGCTAGTCAAAGTAGGATGCCTCTTGGATTCTCTTACTCCTACTCTAGTAGCATCAAGGAATCATGTTTAATTTGTGTTTGTGTTGTGAAAGAAGGATAGGATGCCTCCTTGGTTCTCTTACACCTACACTAAACGCATCGGATTCACAAGCAAGAAAATAACTCTTCAAATGAAGAGAATATTTTGATAAATTGGAATAATTTTTTTATGATAATTATTTTCAAACATGATTTTATATGTAGTATTTCTTCAAATAGAGCATTAATTAGAAGCATTGGGTGTTCCCCTTTACAATCAATAAGCTGAAAAGATTCTCCTACTATGACAAAAGGACCTTCCTAAGTGGGTTCAAAGTTACCTCCCATCTTTTGACGGGCAATAATTGGTCTCCTTAGAACTAAAATAAGCTCTCCTATTTGAAAAGCTCTAGGGTGGACCAGCTTGTTGTAAGCTTGAATCATCTTGGCTTTATATAACTTGAGGTTCTAGCACGCCCATAGGCATCTCTCCTACAAACCTTTGAGCCATTATAACCGCAACTTTGCATTCTGCTCTATAGTGGTTTTACTAACCATTGATATCCTTAGTGATGGGAGTTAAACTTCTAATGGTAGAGCAGGTTCGGACCCATACACTAAGGAGAACGAGGTAGCTTGTGTTGGGGTTTTGTATGTGGTGCAGTATGCCCACAAAGCTTCAACTAGCTGGTCATGCCACTGTCGCTTATTATCATCGAGTGTCTTCTTTAGTATCTAGATGAGTGTTTTGTTGAATACTTCTGTTAGGCCATTTTTTAGGATAATAGATAGTAGAGTATCTTCAATCTATATTATGTCTCCTCACGATGTTGTTGATCTTGGTGCTCTTGAATACATTACTATTATCGAATATAATTTGTCAAGGCACCCCGAATATATATACGATATGGTTCCTAAAAAAACTAGAGCACATGCTGAGTTGTGACCTCTCTAAGTGGGATTGGTTCCACCCACTTGGAAAAGTAGTCGATGGTAGCTAAGATGAACTGATGACCCTTGGTAGAAGAAGGATGGATAGGACCCACTATGTCGATACCCTAACACTCAAATGGCCATGGGGCCAATGTAGGATGTAGAATATTGGGTGGTTGATTAGGACCACACCGTGTACCATTGTTGGCATCTTCTAGCTACGTTCATGCAATCTATGTTCATCGAAGGCTAGTAGTATCCTAATCTCTTGATCTTTGCTTTCATCTTCAGACTAGATTGATGCACTCTGCATAGACTTGAATGTACCTCGGTCATGATCTTACAGGCATCATGTTTGTTTAAACAACACAATCACATTTGATTAAAAGACCATCGGTACAAGGTGCCATCCACGAGAGCATAGGAGAGAGCTTTTTGCTTCATCTGATGGGCTTGTGATTTCTCTTGAGGCAGTTTACCTATGTTCAAGTAATCTATGAATGGTTGCTTTTAATCCAGCTTCTCTTCTTTATTGGCAACGGTAACCTCCCCTTCAAGAGAGAATCTCTTGACGAGTTCAACATCAATAAGGGATAGGACTTGTCTATTTTGGACCCTTATTGAAATGGACTCATCCTCCAGACATGCCAATTCCTTGGCATGTTTGGCCAAAGCATTTGCTATTGCATTCTCTCCTTGAGGGACCTTGTAGATGGTGACCTCAAGGATTTGGGCCAACAACTTCATAGTGTACTCATGGTAGTGATGAAGCTTAGGTTTTAGAACCTTATAGGGCCCAACAATCTGGTTAATGACCAGCTGAGAATCCCTATAGATGTTAATGCTCTTGACACATACTGTAATAGCTAACTCCAGACTGATAATCAAAGCCTCATACTAAGCATTATTGTTGGTGCATGGATTGGAGAGATAGTACAAGAATCTTATCACATCACGGCCTAAAGTTAAGAGAACTATTCCTACCCCTGCCTTTTCTGGAAGAGTAGATCATGGTTCTTCTCCTTTTTGAAAGGAAACAGCTCCATCAAAATACATCATCACTCTCTTTCTTCCCTACCTTAAGTCATATATAAAGCAAATCAATTAATCAATTCTCTTAGTGAATGGATTATTACATATTTTAAATTAATCCTAAGTTTAGGTTCACTTTAAATAATCTCATTCAATAAGAGAGGCATCTTAAATTAATTGGAATTAATTACTATCACATAACACATATTTGTTTATTTCTTTCTAACATACATAGCGAGCATATGATCAAGTCCTAAACATAACTATACATGCAATTTATGTCTTAGCACACTTAAATGATGAATGTAAATAAATGTGCTTGGAATTGATGTTTTATTTGGTTGAATTATTTTTGTCATATTAATTTAAAACTCTATCTGAATTCTTACATAAAAATATAAGAGAAGAACTCTAAATCATATGGATAATCAATCCAACCACTTGAATAAAATATGAATGCATGACTTCTTAATAGAGAAAGGGGATTTTCATTCATTAGCTAAATACACATTCAAATGTATGAAAGTTTTAAACAAGTACATCGACATTATTTTACACCTGGGCAGTGAGGTAGGAACCTCCTTGGGGCTGCTTAAAGTCGTGTGTCTCCAGAATGTCCAGACTAATATAACCACTATTCTTAAATACATATGGATGTATAAGCAACTATAAGAATAGAAAACCATACAAAAGTAGAGTTTGATTTAATTGATTTATTTATGCAAATGAATTAATTCTCTATCTAAATTCTAATGTCAAAATGCATAAGAATGAAATCAAATGGATATTTTGCCATTGTTTTGCACTAGGGGAGTGAGATAGGAACCTCCTTGGGGCTACTTAAAGCCACGCATCCCTGGAATGTCTAGACTAATATATCCACTAACATTCTTACTTATGCAAATCAACATATGAATGAAAGAAAGGAACTTTACTTCATACACTAAGCTTATATTCACATGCACCTCCTATTTATGTATAACAAAAGTCACAATATATATTATTATTTTTTAATAAGTTTTTTAAAAATATGTTTGCAATTTAATAGTGATAATAGCCAAACATATTTTTAATTAAGCCAACACATGCAAGTTTGACATAAAGGAAACCATTTTATTTAATTAATTTTTGAAAGAAATGAATGCATACAAGTGGCATACAACATTTTAACATGATTGGAAAGAAAAAAACAAGCATGTAATTTCATTTAATCCAACTAATTCTAAGGACAATTAAACAAGCTTATTTAAAATAAACCAGTTTCTTAAAGCCATTTTTGATTTAATGTTTGATTTGATTTGAGATATGTGAAAGGGATTTGCTAATCTTAATCCCATTCCCCATATGTATGATTTAATTTGATTTAATGAAAAGTAATTATGTTGATTTTATGAATTGGTTAAGTTAAGTATGAATTAAACTAATTAATTAACTCTTACCTTTATCACCTTAAGGTAATTAATTAAACAATTATGAGCTAATATGATGTGCAAATAAATTGAAAAGTAAATAGCAATTCTCCTATGAAATGAAAGGGTCCTAATGCAATTAGCTCATAATTATTAATTAATTAAGCTTAAGGAACTCACTTAATTAATTTTATAATTTCCTCACACATGTGAGCTAATCATAATTTCATTAGCTCTCTCTCTTTAGATTATTGAACACCCAAAAGCTACCCAAGAGTTAATTAGTGAAAATAGGTTTAATTAAGTTAATTAAGTTTATTAATTATCTAATTAAATCCTAATTATCCTTAATCAATAATATAAAATGGACTTAGGGGATGAGACAAAGTAGGAAGCCTAAGTCTAAATCCTCAATCTTTTCAATTAGTTAATTAAGGTTCAGATATGATTTTAATTTTGATTAATTTAATTAATTAATTAATTAATATGTCTTAATTAATTAATTTTAAAGAGGGAATGAAGAAGACTTAAGGAAAAGATTGGAAGAAGGGTCCCAATCCATTTCCCCAAGTTTCTTCACTATTAACAGAGGCTAATTAACATAATTAATCAATTAATTATTCATTTGATTAATTATTATTAATTAAGCTAAGAGAGTAATTTAAGGCTTAATCAATTAATTACCTGAATTAATCAGCTAATAAATTCCAAGAAAAATGAGAGAGGCAGAGTTCATCCCCCTAAATATCTCTTAAAAGTTTAAAATTAATCAGATGATTAATTAAAGAGTAATTAGGCTGATCAAATTTTAATTAAACCCTAATTAAGCATAAATTACTATTTCAAGTTAATTAATTAAAATTTTATTGGATTCCTCTCTAAAATACCTTTAAAACAAGCCCTTATTTGCATTTTTTAGATTTTTCTATAATTAGTTATAAATTTTAAAAGATTCAGCCTTAAAAATTAATTAAATAACCCTATTAAGCCCTAAATCCCCATGTGGGTTGCCGAGCATGCCGATATGGGTATGCTTTCCACATCATGATGGGATAGGTTATTTAAGTTGTCACATCGCATTGAGTCTAATGATGCTTTTCAGGACCGTCGATCTAAGATCAGAGGAACATGATTAAATCTCATGATTAAGGAGAAAATAGGAGGGATCTAAGCATGATTATATTAGGACAGTCTGTTCCAATCACGAGGAACGAACGGTCCGTGATCTATCTCCACCCAAGTGGTGAGAGACAGATGTCATCCATCTTTCTCCATTTGATCCGAGCTCACTAAAGCTCAGATGGAGATCAAATCAATCCCACACCTTCAGGGAGACAAAATAAGGAAATCTAATGGTGGAAACCTCATGATGTGGAACTTTCCTTCACAAAGGACCAAACCATTTTCATACAAGGATTAGTTTTAATGGCATACCTCATCGGAGCTTATGACAGGTGGTTCCAATGATTAAGAAAGCTTCGTTTGGAAGAAATGAAGCCCTATTGAGCCGCACGAGCTTTAGTTTGAGATGAATTGCTCTAGAGACCAAGATCCTCCCTTTGAGCGTTCGATCTTGATCAAACTCATGCTTAGAGTGGATTTAGAGCTTAGGAAATGGCTTCAATGGCTTCGATGACAGACGAGGATGGTGTGTGCACTTTTAATTGAAGTTTGGATGAGATATGGGTGAGTTTGAATCAAAGGAGGGATACCCTATTTTGGCTGAGCATGGGAATGGAGAATTTTGGCAAAGGGAAACTCGGGAAGGCTTGGGGAGGCTCTCTGGAATTTTAAAAATACTTAGGAAGCTTGGTGAATTCGAATTGTGTCAATCTCTGTGAGAATTCAGGGAGTATACCCTTCAATTAAGCTTGATGGACGGAAGTCCATCCCAGCTCATCACCGCCAACCCGGGAGGGGTCTCAATCAACTCCATGTGGCATGATTGGAGTGGAGGAAGCTGTGGCAGGAGGTCCAAGTCAATATATGGGCATGTGGTGGCTAGTTTCCACTTCTCTTTGTCCATGGGTTTTGGCTTTGAGTGAGTAAGAAGAGTTGGGTTTCTTTTGGTCCATTGCTTATCCTAGGCATGCTTAGATTGGGCTATGAAGGATTGGTACACCCCATTTGGCAATTGGATGGCTGCCCAAGTGATGGGAGAGTAGACGTTGCCAAATGAGTAAAGAATCCTATGTAAGGAAGTTTGTTCAATGGCTAATCCCCTTTGGTGGGGTCCACTTTGCTTTTAGGTAGATTTCTGACGGACCTAGGGTCAATTTTGGTTGGGTTTGGTCTACCACAAAGGTTCCATGGGTTGGTTTTGGGTGCTTTAGCTTCATATGATCAAATGGGTTCATATGGGATCATGTTGGGTTAGATTGACCAATTGGTCAAATTGGGTCAAACCAAGGTTTGGGTTAGGTTCAAATGATGATTTGAAGAGTTTTAGTTCAAGTGGTTTCAATCAATTTGGCTTAGGTTTGATTTTGGCTCATTTGGATTCAAATAGGTTAAATAGGCTAAGTTGACCAATTTGACCAAATTGGGTTAGATTAAGTGTTGGTTCATGTTCAATTGGTTAATTGAAAATGACTATAGGCTTTGGTTTGATTTGATTTGGGTTTAATTTGGATTCTGGCCAATTTGACCTTTTAGGTCAATTTGGGCTAGGTTGGGTCAAGTTGATCAATTGGTCAAATTGGGCTTGATTGTGGCTTTGGTCAAGTTCAATAAATAATTTGGAATAAACTTGAGCCATTGGTTGCAATCAATTTGGGTTAAATCATGATTTGACTCACATTGGCTTTTTAGGCCATTTTGGGTCAACTTAGGTCAAATGATCATTTGGACTTGGTTTAGCTCAATTGAGGGTTTGATCATGTTCCATCATTGATTATGAATTGGTTTGAATCAATGGTTTCAATCAATTTGGTATATGGTGGGTTTTGGCTAGTTTAAGTTTCATTTGGGCTAAAAGTTGACTTGGTCAAAGGACCAAGTTAGCTTGGTTCAACCCAATTGAGGTGATTGACCATCCTAGGGTAATTGTTGATCCTGATATGAGGCTTGGATAGGCTTCATTCAATCTAATTTGGTTTGGATTAGAACTTGACTCAAAAAAGTCTTTTAGGTCACTTTGGGTCAAGTGGACCTAAATGGGTCAATTAGTTTGATTTTGGTTTGATTCAAGATTAGTTGAACTCATATATGAGCCTAGGATTGAAAATAAATCCAACTATAATCAATTTGGAGTCTAATGGATTTTGGCTCATTTGAAGTTTTCAAGTCAAAAAGGCTAACTTGGGTTTGACTTGGGTTGACTTGATTTTGGTTTGATAATTGTAGTTTATGTTTATATTTGGATGAGTGATTGAAGGAAAGATTAATCCATGAAGAAATCCATGGGCTTTGAATTGATTTGGGTATCATTTAGCCAAGTTCAAGAAATTGACTTAAAAGGCTAAAATTGGGTTTTGGTTTAATTTTGGATTTGGTTTTGGCTATTTGGATTTATATTTCATTTATATTTAGGAATATAAATGAAGATATAAATGATCCATGAGAAAATCACTTGCGTTTGGAGTGATTTGGAAGTAAATTTAACCAAGCTTAAGGATATAAGTCAAAAGGGCTCGAGTAGGGAATTGATTTTGTTTGATTTATTTTTGGTCATTGTAGGGTGGGTTTCATTTATATTTGTAAATATAAATGAATGAATAATTGATTTATAAAGAAACCAATTAATTTTGGATTGATTTGGTTTAAAATTTGATTAAGTCTATGTAGGTAGGTCCATAGGGCTTAAGAAGGGATTTTGGCTTGGTTTGATTTAGTTTGATTTGATTTTGGATAATTGAGTTTGGATTTCATTTATATTTGTGAATATAAATGAAGGAATAATTGATTTATAAAGAAATCAATCAATTTTGGGATAATTTGGGTTGAAATTTGATTAAGCTTATGAGAGTGAGTCATAAGGCTTAAGAGGAAATTTTGAATTGGATTTGGTAAATGATTAAAGGATTAAATTAATCTCATGAGAAAATCAATTAAATCGGGATTGATTTGAATTTGGTTAAGGTTAAGTCCATATGATGAAATCAAAGGGCTTAGGAAGGGTTTTAAATTTAATCATGGGAGTTTTATGAAGAAATCTTGAGCTTGAATTTGATCATAGGATTGATTATAAGTCTTGGAAATTTGGTTTGGTATGAATTTGAGGTTTGGTTTGAGAAAGAAAGCATGGATTGGGCTTAGGCTATAGGGAAGGCAAGTTTTCTTAAGTCTCTAAGGCATAACATATTCCTATGGCTAACCCTTCTAAGTCTCTAGGCTTAGGTTAAGTGTTCACCTAATCACTAGAAGTATCTTAAGACTAAGGAACTCTTAGTGTCTATAAGAGTTCTAGACCTATGATGAGAAAGTTGAGAACTCACTCCAAAAGTAAGGTCAACAACCATACACAACCTAATTATCCTTTTTTTTATAATTCCTATTGGGAGTGTATTGATAAGCCCATCAATACCCAACCTCTTTTATTGTTGCTCACTATCCTTTAATCATTTTTAGTTGTTTTATACATTACTTCTTTTGGACTTTTTCACTATTATATGGTTTGTTTAGAAATCATATGTCCTGAAATGCTCTTTGGAAAATATTTTCTATCAACTTTAATAATTTAATAATCAATTTCATAAATAGTTTTCAAATAAATTTTTAATTAAAATTGTATTATGTTTGAGCCAATTTTTTTAATTAAAAACGTTTTTTTATGCATTTTAAATGAGACATAGAGTTAACCGTACGAGTAATAAAATCTCCTATAAAGTTCATATTTATATCACAACCACTTCAATATAAATAATTAAAGCTTTTTATTTAAGAACACATAAGTTTTCATTCATATCATGTTCCATGAGATAGAGCTTTTGGCTTGATCTCATAGTTTTAATTAAATATGCCTAGATGGAAGTCAATCATGTTACGTAATAACAATCTTAATTTGGATAAACTTATAAGTTTACTTGAGTAGCTTTAATTGTATTTAATTAGACTATTTTATACACCTCTTTTGAAAGGTATTCCTTGCACTACTATGAATTGTAAGTTCTATATTTCTCTTAGTTCATTCTCTAAAATTTATTTACCTAGAAATTATTTTTTTTTTCTTTTGTTGGTTCAAGTCATGAGGTTCCTTTAGACAACTTAAATTTTTGTTGCTAATAGGTGCTAAGCTTAGGATGATTATCTTATGACTAAGTAATCTCAAGCTTAATAACCTAGGATGATAGATTTATGAAATCTTAATTAAATTAGTTATATTTTTTTTATTTTATTATTACGTGTCTCTCATTTTGGGCCCTTTCAATTTTTTTAATCTGTTAGTGATTTAATGATTATCATTACATAGATTTTCTATATGATGATATAGTTGCCTCACTTGGTTATGGTGATTCACCTATGTAATATGAACAAACCTATCTTAAACATAAAGGCCTATTTAAATAATTGTCATTGAGTCAGTTTATCTTTAATGTTAACTAAACTAAATCATATATATGAGCATATTTTTTATATAAAGTATCTATTGTATGTCTTCTAATGTAATTAACTCTAAAAAATTATTTTTAAGAAGAATGATTAACTTAAATTCCCCTCCTAATTTTAATTTGATTTAGATAATAGCTCACAATATCATCATGCACGGACATACACACACACATATATACATATATATATATATATATATATATATATATATATATATATATATATATATATATATATATATATATATATATATATATATATATTGTAAATTCAATGAGAAATTAAAATCTTCAAAAAATTTTCCATGAACTACACACAACCTAATCAATTTCTCTTATTCCATTTACCTTTAGGCCATGTAAATGTCATAGCCAAGAGGTATAGATGGAGGAAGAAATGGATAATATTATTTTATAATTTTAAATTTTTTGGTTTTTTTATTTCTAAATTAACTTAAGTTCTTTTGATTTTAGTTGGATTTGTCAAATTGAATCACTGTATTTTGACTATAAAATTGATGTGTATTTTATCATATAAGTAATTTTCAAAGTATTCTAATTCAATTTTGAGCTTTTTTGGTCTGCAAAATTTCATAAAAAAAAATATTTCATCAAGCCATAAATACAATTAATTATAATCAATCTTAAAAATTATATTTTATAGCTTAAATTAGCCTATTATTCTTAATTAATTTATATAAAATGAGGATAATTTCTTCGTATTTTTAATATTTTAGCTGGACATCATTTATTTTGGACCAAATAACTTAAATGCGATTAAACTTTAAAGCTCATAAATTTTTTGTTTAATTTATCTTCATTAAAATTTTTAATTACAGAATCAAATTAACTTTAAACCTTTTTGAATAATATTATTTTCTATTATTATATCAAATAAATACTAGGAATATGTGAAGCTCATCACTAAGTCCCTTTGGGCATAGGCTTATATTGACCCAATTAGAAGTGAGATTGTGACTCGATCTTGATTAGCACGTGCATTTTTAAGTTATTTGACTCATTTACGATCCTTTACTCAGAGCTCACAAGTACCAAATCGTGCCCAAGACATTCACGAGGAGAAGAGAAGGGGAAATTTCTCTCACTAATCGGCGATCGAGCGCTCCAATAGAGGAAAGATCCAAACCCCTCTCTCCTCACTTCCATGATCATGTATGTACAAGCTCGTAGTCTGTCTTTTTACTGAATTCTTTTTTATCGGTCGACCAATGATTGCTTTCTTCGATTACTTGAACTATTTTTTGTGGAACAATGGTTTTCTTTTGGGATCTAACTTGTTTTTCTGAGGTCCATTGTTTTGATAGTTTTCTGTCTTTTGGTAGCAGATTCGTGATTGGATTTTTTTTTCAAGTTGGATATTTGAATTCTGTGTTGTGTTTCCTAGATTAAATGTTGGTGTTTCAGTGAATTTAGATATTTGATCATTTGACTTGTACGCTCTGGTTTGGGTTTATATGGCTTAAAACCCCTTATGAAGATTTGCAAGTTTGTTTTTTTTTTTCTTTTAAGATTAATGAGCATGGTTAAGGGATTATGGTTTGTGAAAAAATTATATTAAGATATCTTCATACATCTTATATCTCTATGATTTTTTTTTTTGCACATACTTTTGTTTAATGCAATTAAATTAATAATCGTAAACATTTGCCTCTTTTATTTTTTCATGTTTGATGATTTAATGTGTGGCCTGGATGCGATAAGCTCTTAGGGAAAACTTAATTTTTTTTTACCCAATTAATAACTCATAGCCAAATTTTAAAATAATTCACAATCTTATCATAAAGCTTAGGCTCTAAATAAGATAATTAAAAGATTTAGCAACTTCTTAACTTAATATTGTATGTCTCACATCATGAATATATATTTTTTCTTTCTTGAATATGGGGGATCTTCATCCTTGCACAATAGGGGAATGCTTGACCTATGAGGGCATTCCTTGTGGTGGAGAACACCCCTTCTTGCTGATTTAGTCAGTAACTCTATTTCATCATGCATTTAGGCATACAAATCTCAAGTCTTTGTCCAAATGAATGTGTCAAAATAAAATACAAATTATAAAATTTTATATTTTAGATTAAGTCATATGCTCATACCACTCATGCTCTAGTCTCTTAGGGAGTGAGTTTAGGACTTTAGTTTCTTTCCAATTAAATAATAAGCCAAGCCATCTTACAAATTCATAAGACTTGCCTACATAGATTTAAAGCAGAGGTGTTAGCTACGCCACTCTTGAAGTTCAAAAGTCAAATGAGTTCATCCTCTCTTGTGAAGACAGACCCTTATGTTCCCTTTCCGCTTAGATTTAGATCGTGCTCTAGCTTGTGCTAAATCTCCTAGATTTAGGATCCGAGATTGCTTGTTTCCCTTGGGCTATAGGCATAACCTTCTTATGCATTTCCATAATCTTGTGTTGATGGATTATAAGAACTAATAATTTAATAAAATTTCAACCCAAATAAAATAAATCCTCTCTCTTTCAAACATATAAAGCCTCACCACAAGATAAATTGAAATGCTCACTAGGCTTCTTGGTATTATGAGCATTTTCTACTTCTCTTTCTTTGGATTCTAAAATAAGTATTTCCAATTGAACAATCACATTTGATTTTCAAAATAATCAATCATTTGATAGTCTTCACCTTGAAATCTTTAGAGATAAAAATTGTGTACTTTAATAGAGAGTATTCTTAAAAAATTTTATTTCTTAAGATGTAATTAACTATGGAGGCTTGCCTCCTAAGGAACTTAAGAACTAGGCTTAAACTAAGCCTTGCTTTACTTTTTAATTTAAACTAGGGGAAAAATCTCTATATTCGAAGACTCATCATCATGCTTGAGTCCTTCTGATTATGTCTATTGTAGAGGATGTCTCTGCTTTCGAGATAGTACATCATACCTTTAATATCATCATTTTCAATAAGTATCTCCAAGATTGTGGTGTCTACCCACATCCAAAAAATAAATACCACACATAATTTTTAAGGCATGTATAAAATAGTAAGAAAGTACTATATGTTTTCTTTTTGAAGATACAAAATCTTAACCTCAATTTTTAAAAACACGTGTGAAAAAATTATATTAAGATATCTTCATATATCTTAAATCTCTATGAAACTTTTTTTTTGCACATATTTTTGTTTACACATCATATGTTATCTTTCAATACAATTAAATTAACAATCGTAATAACATTTTGCCAATTACATAATTTTAAGGCATGTATAAAAATAGTAAGAAAGTTAATATAATATTTCCTTTTGAAAATACAAAATACTTGGCATCAATTTTTTTAAGACATGTGTGAAAAATTATATTAAGATATCTTCATACATTATATCTCTATGATTTTTTTTTGCACATATTTTTTGTTTACACATTATATGTTATCTTTAATGCAAATTAATAATTGTAACAACATTTACACAATTAATTTTAAGGCATGTATAAAAATAATAGGAAAGCTACTATTACAATGTTTCCTTTTTTGAAGATACAAAATACTTGGCCTCAATTTTTTAATACATGTGAGAAAAAAATTATATTAAGATATTTTCATACATCTTATATCTCTATGAAATTTTTTTTCCACATATTTTTGTTTACACATCATATGTTATCTTTCAATACAATTAAATTAAGAATCATAACATGCCAATTACATAATTTTTAAGACATGCATAAAAATAGTAAGAAAGCTACTATTACAATGTTTTCTTTTTTGAAGATACAAAATACTTGGCCTCAATTTTTTAAGACATGTGTGAAAAAATTATATTAAGATATCTTCATACATCTTATATCTCCATGAAACCTTTTTTTTTTTTTTTGCACATAATTTTGTTTACACATCATGTTATCTTTCAATACAATATATTATTTATTATGGATAATTTTAATCCATTAAGAAATTAATCCTAAAAAATCCTATATAAAATATAATAAATCAATAATTAAAAAAATTTGATTTTTGATTTTAAAAAATGTCAAAAAATAAAAAAAATATTATATTAAGATTTCATATTTTTCCTTTTCCAATGACACTTCCACTAGAGACGGATTTAATTCTATATTTATTAATCAACCTAAAAATATTAACAAAATTATTTTTTTTATCTTGTAAGAAAACCAAAAGAAGGAAATCAAACTGAAATTATAGAAAATACTTCAATATTATTGAACTTAGTGTCTTAAGCTAACCAAGGCACAAGCATCAAACAACATCAAAATAATACTAAAAAACAAATCTTAGTGATAACAAAATAATATTATATTCAATATTAATAAGAATAACTTTAAACTACTTCTATTTGATTAGTAAACAACTCCAAGTAGAAAACACTAAACAAGATAAAAAAGTAATCTAGAATCAGCAAAAAGATTTATCTATATATTGTCTTTAAATGAATAAATTAATGAAATGTCAAAAAAAAAACTTAAAAAAAGTTTGAAATAAGAAATCTTGACCTAGAGAACTAACCTTTGAGAGGCCCTTGTATTTTCATCTGCAATGCAAAAGCTTACATTTTCAATCTTTATAGACTCATTTTCTTCTTTACTCATCCATCATCTCCTCTTGTTAAAAACTCTTTGCTAGGTGATATGATCTCACGGATAAATTAGAATCCAATATTTTTAAAGGAGCAATTAGAACGAATCAAATTAAGAATACCTCTTTTATAAGAGGGAAAAAAAATGCAATAATATTTCCTTTTTAATATTTAATAGAGAATATTAAATTTATATTTCTCTTGATATACAGAATTAGGGAGACATCTATTTTAATTTTATTTTTTTGGAGAAATATGAATGGAAGATTGGTATGGATAACCTCTAACATTCATGGATTCAAAGTCCCCCAAGACTAATGTAAAGCTTGGTTAATACAATACAATGAGATCAATGATAGGATCTCTCAGAGGAAGATTTTAATGGATTGACATCATATGAATGAATGATCATTTATAATCAGAGGTCATTAGGTAAATACGTTGATATGAGGCACAGTGTGTGAATGAAAAGGTTCAATTTGATTAGGAGAAGTTGATATTTTAAGGATCATTTCTAAGTAAAATTAAGTTCTTATATTTTTTTGGTGCTAAATTGAATTGAGTTAGCTCATTTTAATTTAGGTGACTCGAATTTAATAAAACAAGATTATTAAAAAAAATTAAAAATATGAATTGAGTTCATGAAATAAAAGAAAATATAATTTTTAAAAAAATAATATTTTTACTCATAAATATATTATCTTTATTTTAAACTAAAAATACTTAATTTTAGAAATTTTTGTTACAAACTTATGAGTATTATATATAAATATAAATTTTAATAGATAATCTTGAGTAAGTGTGATCATATTTATGACCAGCTCGAAAAAAGATTCAATTCTAACATCGGGTCATACTTGACCTCAATATGTTCAATTATATCAAGATTCAATCCAAATTTCGATTTGATTTTTGAGTGATTTTTATTTTTTGAGCTATTTTCAATTTTAGAGCTAAATTAACAATCTTAACAACATTTGGCCAATCACATAATTTTTAAGGCATTTATTAAAATAATAAAAATGCTACTGTTACAATATTTTCTTTTTTAAAGATACAAAATACTTGGCCTCAATTTTTTAATAATTATGAAAATATTATATTAAGATATTTTCATAAATCTTATATCTCTATGCTTCTTCTTTTTTTTGCACATATTTTTTTACACATCATATGTTATCTTTCAACACAATTAAATTATTAAATAATCTAATTAAATTATTAAACAAATATAATTATATTATTAGATAATATAATTATATTATTAAACATTCATGATATTTGTATTGTAATTATTATACTTATGAAAGTCAAATAAATTAAATATTTTATCATATACTTTTGGTATGTTCATCTAATAATTTAATTATATCAAATAGAAATAATAATATTATTTTATGCTAATCTTATTTAGTTTAAAATATTCTCAAAAATAAGCTACCCACGTAAGCATATCACATTTCTGTGTGAGGTAATCCACATAGTGTAAACAGCTGAGCGAAATGGCCTAAATTGTCAGATTCTACCATTTATTATTTTTTTTGTGAAATTAGTGCTGTCAAATAAATGCGGATGTATGCGGTTTGCTCGAAAATATATTGTGTTCGCTTAGTTCTGCTGCCTGAATTGGCTAAATTTATATTTTAATAATTTTATTTTTTTTTTTAATTTAAAATAATTATTAAAATCTTATGAAATCCAAATACTATTGATAAGAATTAAAACTAAAAAATATACAATTATACAAAATAATTATATACAATCATTATTTTTGCACTTAAAAAAGCTTTGTTACACAAAAAAAAAAATTAGAGATTCAAAATCAAAATTATATACAATCAAAATTTATTTTATTAAATTAAATGATTTTCAATCGAGATTCAAAATCATTAACACAACTGAATAAATACTAATTTATAAATATTCTTATAAGATATACAAATTACACAACTACATTTATAAAATTTATAGATTTACAACTTTCTAAAATAAATTCAACCTAAAATTTTACATGATCATATACAACTTACATTTCAAAAAAATAAAAGCTAAGAAAATAATGAAATTACAATTTCCAAATATCAATTTCTAATCAAATCAATTTTTCTTTAATGTCAAGCTTTATACTTTAAGCTTTCATATCCTCAAAATCCAACCAATCAATCTTCAAACCAATGCGACTTCATGTAAACAAAACTAAAAAAATTATAAAATAAATATTATGAGTAAAATGTAAAACTAAATAAATATATTGATGCCACAATACTTATGATATTTGAATATTAGACATTCAAAAAAATGATAAAATGAAATATTAATATTAATAAGACTAGATCGTAAAAAAAATGAAAATAAGTAGATTTGTTCCAAATTGACAAAATGAAATAACAAAAAAAATGACAATGAAATCACAAAAAATAAAATAAATGTAGCATCTGCAAAGAATCCAAACTATTAATTAAATATCATTGAATAAATGATAGACAAAATTGACAAAATGTAATCACAAAATTAAATTAAATATTTGGAAAATACATACCAAATATTAAGCTAAGTTGATCTATACATCTATTTAGTTTTTCATTTTACATTAATGGAATATCACAAGTGATCTTACATTAATAGAAATTCTGCTCCAAATTGACCAAGTGTAGCATCAAAAGTATCATAGCCCAATAAGGATGCAAAAGAACAAAACCAACAAATAAGTGTGTAATGCACAAAGAACAAAACCACAAAGAAACAAAGAACCAAACCACCAAACTACCAAAGAAACAAAGAACCAAACACCAAAATCAACCAAATAAAGAACCAAACCAAAGAAACAAAGAACCAAACCGACTAAAACCAAAAGAACAAAGAACCAAACCAACCGAATACGATTTAATGCGATTGTGCGATTGTTTCCGAGTTATCCAAAAATTTAACAATGGAATACAATGTTTAAGTTCATTCCTTTAACAAGTGCTCTTGGTTCTCCCATCAAACCCTTGCATTCAAGCTAGAAATGGTAAATACATACAATCAAAAGGCCTCGATCAATATCTAATTATTAGGTAATATTTAGATTTTACCTAATTCTCTAGCCAAAACACACTAAATAGTAAGTAGTTCCAAAAGAAGAGAATAGCATGTAAAAGGAACAAGAATAAGAAGGCAGATGATAAAACATAACTCATAACTTGCTATACTTCAATTCCCATTATTATATCAACTTCATAGCTTGTTATATTTCAATTCATGTTTGAAACAAAACTCAAATTTAAGTGTAGAACATAATTCAAATATGGCTAAAAAGTTGAATCCAACCATACGCAAGATTTAAACCTCATCAAAATCAATGCCATAAGCGATAAGGTGAGCAAGGGACAATTTGACAACAAAATCGAACTAAAATAACAGTTAGCATGAGAGAAATAGACAAGCCATAAGCGTGATAAGCAAGACAGATTTTCATAGGTTACTTAATAGCAAAACCATCTATTTTTCTTTTGAGAAACTCTAAATATTAGAGTATAAATTTAAACTACAGGCGAAAAGTTTCTTTAGATTCTCAAAAACTCCATTATGTCAGTTAGCTATAGCCTCCCGTGTAACATTTTAACTCAAAATAACAAAGATACAATTAAGGAAAATTCTGCATACTTCCGAAGTTTCTAATTACTTCTAAAAAAAGCTATTGAATAAAAAATCAATTTTGAGTTGTATATTAAATTTCATGAACAACAAGGCAAAATACCAATCGTCATTGAAGCACCGCAAAAAAAGAACAAAAAAAAAATCATGTATCTAATAAAATAAATGGAATCCATAAAATCATCAAAAAAAATATGAGTTAGGACCACATACACATACACTCTCCAATCTCCATACTAAGCTCCATATTCAATGTTCTGTTACTCTTCTCATTTAATCAGCTCAAAGAAAATTGAAACTCCATGATATACATAATTAATCAATAGTATCCATGCCAATAGATACAAAATAATGTCTTGACAGACAAATTAGAATATATTATAAAAAAGAAACAATATTTAAATATATTCAAATAAATGCAGACAGAATAATGGCCGGACAGGACAAATTAGAATAAGAAGAGTAAAAGAAATGAGAAATCAAACGAGACAATATATAGCTCCAAATAACAGAGACAATGTAATAATGGTAGGACAGACAAACCGAAAGCACTTCAAGCATTTCAATAACCACAAGGAATATAATCATCCACAACAAGCATAGTGATAAGATGTAGAATATCGCATGGCATAACCAATAAGCACTTCAAGCATTTCAAGAGGTCCACAACAACATATAGATGAGATATCAAGTGACTCAAGTCTACAAATGAAAAATCGAGTCACAAATTATAAAGTTAAGAGCATTTCTCTTTAACATGAAACCAAGTGCTTGATAAAAGAAGAAAATAATGATAGCATAATGCAACAGTCCCAAGTAGAAGCTTGATAAAATAAGAAAATAATGGTTGCAAAAACCCTAGAAACCAGATCGGATCCATTAAGCTTACATATATTACTATCAGAATCAAGACTCACAACTGCAAGACTCTGCTAGGAAGAGTAGAAATTCCAAAAACCCAAGACGAGAGAGGGAGTCGAGGGACTTACAGGATTAGGGCAGAAAGTCAAGAGGCAGAGAGTCGAGAGAGTCGAAAAGTGAGTCAAGGGTGCGGTAAATGCGAACGAAGAGATATTATTCATATATCGCTCGATTTTTAAATCCCACCATTAACATAAATTCATATGGTCAGATTAATATCTATCCTACGCTTGGTAACATTTGAAGTGTTTTGTTCAAATGCCAAACATAATTAAAAAAATTCCTACAATTATAATTATTAATACATTTTAGCTTATTTGATTTAAAATTTTATTAACTAATTTAATTATTAAATTAAATATAATTTTAAAAATATTTAATGACAAATTATATTTTAAATAAAATTTAATATAAATTATTTATTTATTTCGATAAATCAATGATCAACAAAGGATTGTCGTGTTAGCTTATAAATCGAATAAATAATTCGTGTTCACCATTTAGAAACGAAATAACACGAGCTATTCAAACAACGAGCTTTTTGAGCTAATGCCACATGAAGCACGCGCAGCCTACACTTAAGTCGGTGGTTTCTTTTTTTTTTTCAATCTTTAAATTATAATTAAAATTACTCAATCTTTTAAAAATAAATATTCTTAATTTAAAATAAAACTGAGTGTTAGAAAAAAGATACAGTGATTTATTCACTGATATCGAAATAAATTAATTAAAATCAGTTCAAGAAGAAGAATATAATATATATATATATATATATATATATATATATATATATATATATATATATATTATTAAATTTCGTATTTATTATTCATCTTATATGGCTAAACTTTTCTTGCGGCAGAAGAAAGAAGGTTCCATTGTGGGGAGAAGGTATTTAATATTTTAATATTGAATGATAATATAATATATAATTATAAGACAGAATCATTAAAAATAAAATTTATAAAAGAACTACAAATATGATAAATTTGTAATTATTGTTCTATGTCAAATTGTTGCGAAATCTTTATCTTCATTATCGATTGAAAATATCTTTGCTATAAACTAATTTTTCAACAAATTAAAATCCATTAACATAATTTTAGTAATAACATATAAAAGAAATTATTTCATATTTGCAAGATTTTGCAATAGATTTTTAGCCCAACCAAAAATAATGAAAATGCTACATATAAATATTAATCAATATTCTTTATGCTTTTACATATTTTTCATGAAAATTACATAAATTAAATTTAATTATTAAACCCAATTATCTCAAAATTTAGAAGGAAATTTCATCAAAGAATAAAATTTAGAAGAAAATTATGATTATTTTATTTTACAGTAAATTATCTGCCAAGTGTTTATCTTTTTCACTCAAAATTTTTGTAAAATGATGAATATAAATATAAATCAATATTGTTATGCTTTTGCATATTGTCCTGTGTATTGCATAAATTACATTTTATCATTAAAATCAATTATTTCGATCTTTTAATATAACATTTATGCTCAGGAGATTAGTATTTATAGAACAAACTTGTGATTAGTTATTTAAATAAAAGCTCGTACTTTAGATTTTACAAGGCGTGTTTGAATTTCGGCTGTTTTTAAGGAAGGTCTGTTTAACAATTTCATTAAGAAAGCAGATCCGTTTCTATTAATTTGTTGATTTCTCCAGATATTATGGATCGTTAGAACGATCCAGTGTTTGATCAGTATTGAAAAGATCAAATTTTTATCGGATTAGTCGGTTCTGCTAAGGCGGCGATCGTTATCTATTTATTCCGTTTCTGATCGGCGGAATGATGAGAGAGTTACAATTTCCGGATCTCAAATCCCCTGCGAGAAAAAAAAAAAAAAAAAAACTTTCTTAGCTTGCAGCAACGGCAATGGCGGACGCAAAAGGGTCACTGGACTACTGGAGGAAATTTTTCAGCTGCGCAAAATCTGATATTTTTGAGTTGATCGAGAAAGCTATCCTCGTAGCGAGGGTCGATCGCCCGGAGGAATTCAAGGACAGCAGGGTTCTGATTGCCGAGAACCTTTATACTTCCCCCCTTCCCCTGTGCTTAGATTGCTACCGCGCCGAGCTCCAGGCCCTCAATAATGGCGATGATGACCCCATGGAGGAGGAGAAAAGCAGCTCCAACTTTGACGACCCTGAGGAGAGTCGGATAGTAGGAGAGGTGATGACTGATGAGGATAAAGGAGGTCCTTTGCAACCATCAAGATGAGTCTGATTCAGGGGGTGTTTGGCAATGGATTTGATTTATTTCAAGTAGAATTTACTAAATCTAGTTAGTAAATCCAGTATAATTGGATTTAGTAAATCCCGAGGTGTAAATTAAAAAAGTGTTTGGTAATTTATTTATTAAATCTCAAAAAGATGTTTGATAAATTATATGAGGATTGACGTCTGTTATAATTAAATAATAATATTTTTAAAATATAAAAATAAATAAATAAAAAAAATAAAATATTAAAATTAAAATTCATTATTTAAAAGATATCATTCATTACAAAATATAAATAAATATTACATTATTTGGATAAAGAAATTTTTCATAATAAATTAAATTCACTTCTTTTTTCAAACAAATCTCATCATAATACTAACTATGCTGCAAATGATCACGCATTAAAGTCTCATACATCACGAACATAAATTAAGTATTTTTAACAATACAAACAACATAGTCAAGAATGGTAATGAAATTAATCCCATCATAATAGGTGTTTAATCACAATTTTGAAGGACAACACCTTTGTAATCCATAGTATTAAATCAAAAGAAGAGCCAAGTACCCTACTCAAGCTCATTCATGTATTATCCTTATTGAGTTCTTGGTCAATGTCTCAATTTTAAAAAAGTTTATTATTTTGAGCTATCAAGATTTAAGCTTAATTAAAGATATATGAGATAATGCTAATTTATAAATATAAAATCATCATCCAAGATAAATGTACTAATATGCATCAACAAAACTGAGATAACTTATTATGTATTACTTTAAAGTTGATTTTTTTTAATCAAGGCTTTAATTCGCTAAATATGAAGTTTAAACCGTTCTCCTTATACCTCTACAAGGACGATATGGAGTAAAAGGATCTTGTTCCATTTAATGTTGTTACCTTTTCACAAGCAACATCCGTAGAAACACGCAGATTGGATTGTTATAACTAACGATAAGAAAAGTTTTAGAGTAATATCACCGCATAATTATGCAGGAAATTAACCTGTTGTTCTAGTGGCATTACCCACGAGTCCCATGAGCCGCTTCCAATTTCCCTGAAATTGTTAAAATTTTCAAACAATTTTCAACAAGCTAATCAAAGCCCATAAATGCTAAATACAATCAATTAATTAACATAATGGCCTAATCTAATTCAAATAGAATTCTCATCCAATGAAAAATCAAGTGGCACCCCATATCAAAATTTGTTTATGTCTCAATAGATTGCGATACAAATGCAAAGCACATTCGTCAATCGAGCTCACCAAGCAACAATTCCAAGACTTTACACATGAATTCTTACAATATCAAAGAAAAAAACCTCAAAACGAGAAGCTTAGGCATAGGTTGATTTTATCATTTTCATGTCTCATGCTACCCAAATAATAAAATTATAATATAAATTCTTATCAATTCACAAAACAAGAATGATCCATGTTTCTAACCGACAACCGTCACATAAAAAATCGATAATCTCAAAATAAAACATAAAATATATCTTTCTTTCTCAAAAGACACAACCACATCAGAACAAAACATAAAAAAAAAAAACCAAGAGAATATGTAGAAAGGTACTCATGTGAGAGCCGAGAACGACCACTCACTACTTCGGTGAACTACTTAACAACCTTACCGCATGACCGCTATTCTGTCGGAGAATAACCTAGTAAAATCTTAACGATACATAAATCCGCAAAAACTCAACAATCGCAGTCACAACTCATAAAAGGAATCGAAAGCGAACCGTCAAGACTATGAACGGCAGAGGATGGAAGAAACACGAGACGATCGCGTGAAGAGGCGACCTTCAACAAAGAAGCTTCCATTTTTCCCCTCTTCTCCAAGATGCGGTCTTTTCAAACCATTGAGTAAAGAGAGTTCGGTCATACGAGCTTAAATGGAAGAAAACTCATCAAGAGATAACGCGATGCACGCTATGACGAAAGAAATAGATGAATGAGGGAGTTGAGACAAGCGCTCGCCATACCGCGAGGTTCTGTCTATAAATCCCCTTAAATCCGGATTTAATAAATCTGATTTATGCCTATGGATTTACCGATTTACTATCGTGGATTTACTAAATCCTCGATGATGTTTGGTAGGATTTACGGATTTAGAAGTTAAATTCTTAATAAATTTGCCAAACACCCTCTGCCTTTATGAATCGAGAAGTCGCAACTCATGCAAGTGTCTATAAACTCTAATAACCGAGATCGAATAACGGTGAATGTGCTAATTTAAAAGACAACTCCAAACAGATCCAAAACTTGTTCGTATCTCATTGACGGTTGGAAAGTGTTGGTAGATCGATGGGTTGAATCCATAACAGATCTTTGGACTCAGCCGCCACAACACCGACTTAACAAGAACCAAGCAATGAAGTTTCGACGTCGAAGTTGGAGATTAAGTGGAAGCTTCTTGAAGGATATCAACGAGAAGAAAGTGAGAAGCAGCAGCGAATGATGGTAATGGAGCTTGAAGATCTACCAGTGGACTCACATGAGAAACGACGACCAAAACGAGCTTGGAAACCATTCTAGAAATTATGATAAACGAGAGGAGCTTAGTCGTGGTAAGAAGAAGGCAAATCGTGTTCGTTTTCTTTTGGGGATTTATATACCTATCATTTAAAATATTACTAATTTCACCCTTATCATCTAAATATGCATATTTACAGCCTAGCTACCCTAAAAGTCTGAGTCCCTCAAAATCACCACTCTCTGTTTCTATACCTAACCCCATTCTCCAAGACAGAGCTTAGCCACATCAATATACTCCGTCCGTTGCTTCCTCCCTCAGCTTATTTTTCATCTCCTTCCTCTCGTCCCTTGCGAACTTTGTCGCATGTATTTACGTTTCCGTGACCCTCCGTATTACTTCCCAACTAGCAAATTTTTCAGCATAGCTTCCTTATACAAGGTTTTAACGCATATCTAGCTCACTCCCACCAGATCCGTAAATTTAAAAGAAGCATAAGTCATGTATTTACGCGACCTTCAGATACTTCCCAACTAGCAAAATTTTCAGCATAGCTTACTTATAGTAGGTTTTTTGGACTGCATACCTAGCTCACTCAGCTCATAGCTCAGATCCGTAAATTTAGAAAGAAGCACAATAGATTTGGTTTGTCTATTACTTTTAGTTTAATTTTGTTATATTTTCTAGCACAATTATAAAAAAAGAATATTTATGCTTATGTTTTGCTTGAGAAAATAGAAGTTAATTTCTAGACTTGATATGAAATATTTAGCTAAAGAACAAATTTTGTTCTTATACAAGTTTTTCTTATATTTAATCTAGACTTTGTATTTATTTTTGTTAATGTAGATTTTAAGAATCCTTGTAAAATTGAAGTGTACCATCACTCGAGCTTTGATAGTTGTGAATCTATAGATGATAACAGATGTAGTGATTGGCTTGCCTAGTCAAATTGACAATGATATATCATTCAAAGTTGTGACTTTGTTAATTCGCAAGTTTAAGACAATTTCTTGATCCATGGCTATTACGAGAATTTTGGGATGCAAATTAAAGCAAGTGATAGAAGGAGAGTTATCGCTACTTGTTCTTTCATTGGCTTCCCATGGAGAGTAAGAGCTTCAGTGTATACAGATGGTCATACATTTGAAGTTAGCAAAATAGAAGCTTCACATTCATGTCCAGGCATCAATATAGCAGGTAACAAATAAGCAACATCTACTTGGGTAGCCCATGAGATCTAAGATATAATAAAAAAAGTACCCAGACGTACCACCTAAACAAATAAATGATGGTCTTGAAAATAAGTATGGGTTATCGTTGCCTTATATGAAGCTATGGCGGTCAAGGCAATTAGCACGAGATAATATATTTGGCTCAGTTATAAGTGGGTTCCTACATTAAGAGCAGAGCTTATTAAAAGGAATCCAGGTTCTCACATCACTTTTGATTATAATGACAATGACTACACATTTAAAAAATTCTATGTTAGTTTCAGGATATGTATCGATGACTTTCTTGCTGGATGTAGACATCTCGTGAGTCTTGATGGAAGCCACCTAAAATCTATGTATTTGGGTGTGTTGCTTTTAGTAAATACTTTGGATGGAAATAATGGACTTTTTACATTAGCATTTGCGATTATTGAATCTGAGTCAAAAAGATCATGAGAATGGTTTTTGAGGAATTTAGCTATATCTTTTGGCTATGAAGTTGAATCGTTGGTATTTATTTTAGATATAGAAAAGGTGTTTGTTGAGGCAATGAGATGTGTGTTCCTCGATCTAACATAGGTAGATGATCCATCTGGAAGAATATTAATAAATATCACTTTTTCATGGTAGTCAAAAAAATTAAAAATGATGTCTGGTTAGCCTCGAATGCATACTCAAAATTTGATTATGATGTGATGCTAAAAGAAATATTTGAAAGTTGCCTACGCTTACATGCCTATCTATCAAGTCTTCCTATAAATGGTTAAGATGTCAATTCTTTCTTGAAATACAAAATTAAGCTAACACTAACAATATGTTAGAATCATTTAACTCATGGATCAGAGAGGCCAGGGGTAAACCAGTTGTTGATTTAGTTGATATGATTAGAGGCATGATAATGGAACAAAGAGTCGAAAGGAAGATGAGCTCAAGTATATGGAAATATAACTTAGTTCATGCTATTGAAGAGTATACTAGAAATTTAACGATAAGAAAGACGTGATTTATTATTAGATAGTCAACACCATAGAAAGTTGAGGTGGAGGTACATCATGAAAGACACAAAGTGGATGTTGAGAATAGAAAGTGCAGTTGCAGATATTGGCAAATGACCATACTTCCTTGTATTCATGCCGCATCTTTCATAGGCACCAAAGAGCATATATCATGGCATACATATGTAGATGAGTACTTTCATGTGATGAGGTATTTGTTGTTTTTTAAACAAGGCATTATGTTTTAGTATATTTTTTAATAATGATAATAGACCTATAGATACAAGATGGCCTATGACGGTGCAATTGCAACACTCCTCAAAAACCGTCAATGGATTGCATTCAATAATGGTCTTCATATTAGGCCACCAAATACAATAAGACCTAGAGCTAGACCAAGGAAGAGGAGGATGAAAAGATGCTTTGAGAACACAAGCAAGAAGAGTTAAATATCACACAAATATGGTCGATGTGGGAATTAGGGTCATCATAGGAGAACATGTAAGAGTTCTGTTAAGCAACCAAATTTAAATACGTCTGAGGTTGACATTACCTCATACACTTTTGAGTTTACATATGCAAATCTTTGATCAAAGACAAAGCTACCTCTGTGACGAGAAAGAATGTATGAGACTAAACCTGATTGTAGTTGAAGTTTTATGTTTTAGTTATTTTGGTAGTAGCTTTTTTAGACAGATAGAGATAGAGAGATGAGCATGATCACAGTTCCAGGTCTTCTACCTTCTCTTGATTGTAGTTGATTTTATGCAGCTGGATGGTTTCTTCTTTGGGGTTTTGTAACTGGTTTATTTTCCTCTTAGAAGGTTTTGTGCTGAACGACTGGTCTGTTATTGCTTGGTTATTCTATGGTCTCCTCTTCTTAATGAGCTTTTTGGTGAGTTGGGCTGATGCCTTTGGGATGATGATTTATATTACTTTAGTGCTATTTTTCTCACTCTATCTTTTTATGGCTTTCAGCCGACTGGTTTTTTTTGGGTTGGATGGTAGAGGATGTTGTTGTGTTGGAATATTTTAATCTATTGATTACACTTTCTTGCTTTTATGCTTTGGGAGCTGATTATGGTTTACCTTTTGATGATTGCTATCATATCGATGTCTACGACTATCGATGGTTTACCTTTTGATGATTACTATCATATCCGCTTAACTTCTAGGTATTATATTTTTCATTTTAGGTATCCGATTGTTTATCATCCTCATGGGATGGATGTTTGCTGGCTATTATTCTCTGGTTTGGTGGCAGTTGGCTGGCAAGATTATTTTCTTGTCTAGACATATATTTATTTTTGATCTTGTTGTGAACATGGTCTACCTACTGGCTCTTTCACCTATATCTAGTGATGATGCTCAGTGGTTTTTTAACTGGCTCTAGTTTTGTTGAAAGGATTCATCTTTTATTGTGATAGCAGATCTTATTGTCCTAAGGCATATTTGTTTGTGGCTTAAGACTGCTGATAAGCTGGATGACTTGATTCTTTTATGGTCTAGATCTCTATGTAGTCTACATGACAGGTTTTGCAACACTTATGGATACTTCTATTGGATTAAAGGTAATAATCAAGGTAAGTGGGCTATGATGGCTGTGATGAATCACCCTTTTTCTTATTGGGGCATCCTGTGATTGTAACCCTTTATTTGAAGTTTGGATGCTCACAAAAGTTGTTGCCCCTTAAAAAAATTATGTCTGAGCTTGAGCCTATTTAGACTATCTTTTTATGGTGCCTTTATTATTGCTATTTGAATTTCATTATTCTGCTTATGTCTCTTCATAAGCACCATGTCTTGATATATTTTGTTGAGCTCATATAGGTCTTGGGTATTTGGTGATTTATGGAGCATATGCTTTCAAAAGAGATTCATCTGATGCTAAGAATTCAAGTCCGATGCTAGGTCCGACCATTCTTTGAGGAGATTGGAGATCTCTAATGATGATCTCGAATCATTTCCGCTTTTCTTTTGCTTTTTTTTTTTCATTTTGCTTTTATTGTAATATGTAAGGGATTTATATCTTTAGGCTTAATGTAGCTTTTGAGCATTAGAAATTGAGATTTATCCCCTTTAAGGACCTTGTACTTATTTATTTGTGGTAATAAAATTTCCCCTTTGGGGTTTTCTTAAAAAAAGAAAAATCCTTGTATGTTGTATGTAACTAACTTTATATATGTATTGAGAAGTTCTCTTATATTTATATAAAGATGCTTTTTTTGTGATGTTTAAATGAATAGAATTTAGGAACAAAAAAGTTGTAGCTAATTTATACACCCACAATCTTTTGGCTATGACTAAGCTTGAGGCTTACTTCTGATTGCATTCATAAATAGAGGCGTACATATCATCTTAACTAAAGTGCTTTCAAAGAAATCTTCAAAGGCTATATTTGGGCTATATCAATTTTAGTTGATGATTAAATCCACATTAAAAATATAAAAGTAAAAGAATCAATGTGATATAAAAGCATTAACATATTATGGTATGTGCAACATAGATAAATAGGAGATAAGAATTCATAACACACTCTCAAATCTACATCAGTTGTACGATCACACATTTGGAGAAAAAATATGAAATATATAAACCAAACTATTTAGATGTATACATCATTGATGATAGATGCTAACAATAATTATAACTTCGTATTTCACCCTAGACTTTGAGAGCTAAAAAAACACATTACAAAATACATGATAATTCCAAAAGATTTACTAAACGAATTTAAAATACATTAGGACTACAACAATGACTCCAAGAAAAATCTTTAAATAAAATATGAGGGTCTCAAAGTTCTTCTTAACCATATCGTGGTGAGCTCGTAGCAAGAACAAAATGTCATCGATTGTTGGTTCATTTTCATCAACACATTGAAAAAATGACAAGATCGTTCGATTTTGTGGGCATCGATAGAATCTCCTTCCATTATTTACTCCGCTTCTACATGTATATATAACACATCATAAATTGCATCTACAATATACTTGGATATTCTCAAGGCACTCCCACTTGCAGATGACTGGCTTGAGCTCATTTTTTTTTGACAAACTACTAGAACTTATTTGTTCCTAAAACTCAATCAAACCACTACAAAATTAACAAAATATAGTTAAGTAAAATTTCAAGAATACTATTTTTGCTGGAAACCATATTAATTTCATATAATATTAAGTGAGCATACTTTACAATGAAATTAAGAGCTCTTAAAGGCATCAATAAAATATTAACAGACATAGCAGAAAAGATTTCTTTCAATAGCTTCTTTTCGATTTTTGATAGCAAAACACAAATTTATCTCTAAATCAAATTAGCAATTTACACAAATGATTGACCCAAGGTTTATTAATTTTCTTTTGTTCTCAAAATCTTAAGCAACTTGCATATAATCTATCAGTATTTCAATATGAATTTATTAGTATATAAAATTAACTGCATCAGTATTAGGCTTAAAAAACAATTGCATCAGTAATTCAGAGAAGGAAAAGAAGGAAAAGAAGGTAAAGAAGATTTGTCCAATTCATACTTGAAATTTATTAGTATATTAATCTTAAGCAACCTACCCCAAAGTTTTTAACATGCAGCGTGAGAAGGGAAAGGTTTCAGGGAATCTTACCCATATGAGAGAAGCAGAAACTATGCAGAACTCCATGAAAATCATAGAAGTAGAAAGCAAAAAGTTGGGAAACTATGGAGTGATCAATGTAGGGCATCTTGGTAAGTAGGTGGGAAATAAGAGCTGGTGGGAAGCAATGATGACCTAGATAGTGTAGATTGGCTTCATAGTGTAAGTAACCGAGCTTTATGAGGGGGAACGGGGTTAGGTATAAAGACGGAAGTGGCGATTTTGAGGGATTCAGACTTTTAGGGTGGCTAGGTTGTAAATATGCAAGTTTAGGTGGTAATTAGTAATGTTTTAAATGATAGGTATGTAAATCCATCTTTTTTCTGATTAGTTCTTTCTCAAGAGCTCTGTAGATGAGGGCAACATTGGTTGTTTTGAAGCTAGACATTTTAGAGATTAGACTTTAATAACTGGGAAAATAACTTGTTTGTTCATGATTCTTTTCTTAATCTTCATGATGGTTTAAGCGTTGATTTATGCAATTTTTTTCAAGCCATTACTGGTGGTATGTACTTGCACTTTTATTCTCTCTCTCTCTCTCTCTCTCTCTCCACACACACACACACACACACATTGAGTTATGATCGCTTCTCTCATTCCTACTAGATTGCATCTACCTGATAAAATGGGATAGATTAGAGGGTATTATAATTCTGGGATGTTTTTTGAATAGTGAAGTTGCTTCAATTTTTTTTCTTTTTGTTTTCATCTCTTCCTTTCATCGATAGTTTGATATACATTATCAAGTATCGAGATCTTATGGCTGATGTGGAAAGATGATGACATCCTAGCTTGAGACATGATGTGATTGCACTTTCAAAAAAATCCCACACCCGACCATGACGCTTGGAAACCCTATATCTGATCTTTTGACCTTTTGTTCTGAGAGTGCAATGAGAGCTCCATCACTTCAGGAACAGCAACACCCCTTATCTAGCAATGACAATGGCATATCTAGCACCCATACTAGAAACGGTTGGCACCATGATGAATAAAACTGTAGTGTTCCCATAGATTCTCGCCAATCGCCTAGAGAGCTTCTTGGATCCATTATTGAGTTTGATCCTCCTCCCTGGGCTGCTCACATCACTCATTCATTTCAGCAGGCACCTCATTGCCTCGGCGAGATTAAGCCAAAATCTGATTTCCATTTCCTTGTTTTGGTGATTCCCCTAAAAAGAATTATCTCCATTGGGAGTAAGCATTGGAACACTTCTTTGATTGTACATGCATTCATCAAAGAAAGCAAGTTAGATTTACTACTCACAAGCTTATAGATCATGCAACTACTTGGTGGAATCATCTATCTTGACCACCATCTCAAGTGTGGTGATGCTAAAACTAAGCAAAAGATGAAGCAATTACTGTGAGAATGATTTTTGGCTTCGGATTACGATGAGTTACTCTACTTTAGTTGTATAAATGACTATCGAGTCTTCCTTGATACACTCATAGATCCTACTGCATAAGAAGGGTATTCAAATGCTTGAAGCGAATTGTTGTGGTCTCTTCCAAGGAAATGAAGCCTTCAATGGTTGTACTCAATTCTTTGCATTTTTCTCATAATCACATCCCATCAAACACAAGTGATAAGTACTTGGTGAACCAGCTATCGAATTAGATCAGAGAGTTAATGGTTCTCATATGTTAATTGAAGATAAAGACATTGAACTAGGAAAAAATAGGAATGAGCATGTTTCTATCTTTTGAATGAAGGTTGGCCCTCTGTTACCCAGCCCAGTTCTAGAATTGCTTCAACCATTGTAAAAATTTCTAGAGTTGTTGCCTCTTTTTTTTAATAAATCTAAGGTTGAGTTGGTTATTGATGAGGCTCGGTTACATCAGAATTTAAATAAAGATGAGATATGGGAACTAGATCAAAGTTCTAACTATGAAAGTTTACAAGAATTTGAATCTATATCTGAAAAGGAAATTTATGTCAACAATTCTAAAGTAGGCTAATGTCAATGTAGAAATTTTAGCAGCCTAATGCAAACTTGCAAAATATCAGTAAAAAGGATCTTCTAACTATACCATCTTGGGAGGATAATCTTGTTGTAATAATGCCTAGACACCTGCAAATTACTAACAATGATTACTCACATTTGCGCTTAAGTAGTTTTGTCTCTGAAATGGGTACTTTCCTATCTAGATCATTACAAAAAAAGCCACTCATTGGCAATTCAGAGGTCACTAATATTGTTGATGATGTTCCTTCACTTAATCATTTAGAAGCTAGGAACTCCAATTACTATGACATTGATGAGTTAAAACCCTAAATAAATGAAGAAGTAGTTTCACAAGGTGTTATAAATGTAGTGAATTTTGACATGCTTTCAAGTTCAGAACCTGAACTTATCAAGGATGATACAATGACTAATACACATGGATGGAAACAAATTTTTCATCCTAATCGGTGTGCTTTGAGTGTCATGCGAGATTGTATGGCTCAAGCTAAGAAACTTCAGCAACGAGGCCTGTATATTTTATTCTTAAGTCAATGAATATGCCATGGCTTCTCTTTCACTAAGATAGTCTTGAAACTTCTTCGGTTCAATCTATACTGCAACAATACCCTATAGCTTCTAGTGGTTTTAAGTTGTTGAGTACAATTCATAATTCCTAAGCCATGGGGATGTTGAAGAAGAAAAATAAATCTAAGAATACATGCAAAAATTTAATGAGTGTTTGAGCATACATGGAAGCGAATGAAAATCAAAGTAAAAGATCACATAGAAGAAATCAAATTTATCATAGAAAAACTTCGAGAAAAAAAAATCAGAACCACGATACCAAGATATCCACTATGAAAGCAAAAGTTAAGAGAATAGTACATATTACACTTATCTAGAATCTCTCCACACTTCAGTCACTCTATGGTATGCACTTCACTCTCACACATTAGAGAAAAAGTGACTTAGTTCTCAAATTACAGAAAATTTGTCTAAATGTAAAATCTCCGACTCGTAGCACCACAATGCAGCATGCTTGCTCTAGCTGCTATTCTCTAGGCTTTTCTCCATGGGTTCAAGTATCATGGTAGTGCTTTGCAATGCCTAGGCGCTACCCTCTCTATCATTTTTACCTTTTGGTGCCCTAATCCCAGCGTCACTGTGCTATCCTTCAAGTGTCGAGGCGCTACTTTCTCTAATCTTGAAGCCAAAATCTCATGTTCTAGCACCAAGGCGCTCCCTCCTAGAGATAAAATTAGGCTCCATTGTATAATAGGGGAGGATAAGGATATTAACATTTGAGTTTAAGACTATGATCAAGGTGATGAAGAATCAAAATTCTTCAAGAAATGATGAGTATGATAGCTTTGTGCTATGCAAATGGCTCCAGAGATGTGGTATGTTGAGTGTGTGATTGGCACCAACAAGATCCATGTTAGCGCAATGGGGATAGTTTTGGACAACCCTTGGCTTTATGCTCATGTCGCCAAGGGCCCTGTCACCCTCTTCATCAAGCACTTCGGTCTCAATCCATTGACAATTGCAAAACATGTTTTTGTAGTATATTAGAAAAGAAGGTTAATGGAGAGGATTGCTTCATTCTTAAGATCTGTGCTGATTCCCAAACTTTGAAGGGTAGGAGTGAGAGACCTACAATAATAATAAGGCATGTTATGTTTGGGTATTTCATCCAGAAAATTGGGCTTCTTTTCCACATGAAGGATTCACACCTCACATGAATCCAATCGAACTCTAGTGGCTACATAATGTACTGGGAGACCATCATCGCTTTCTTTCTTGAAGACTAACGCGGCCGAGGGTGTGTTATGGTGTCTTACTAAGTGGATTTTCTTCTAGCATTTATCTCTATTTTCATGTTAGAGAGATTTTATTTCTTAAAACTCAATTGAGCTCTTTGGAAGCAGGAGGGATCTGATGCAGGGATTTTCTTATGATTTTACATTTAATGTTGTAGTCTTCTTAAATTACATTAGTCACTCTTAATTACCTTGATTAAATCTATTTAGACTATTGTTAAATATAAGATGATGTGATAGATTAGGGGGTATTGTAATTATGGGAAATTTTCTGAATAGTGAAGTTTCTTTCTTTTATATTGGTCTCATCCTTTCACAAGTGGTTCAATCCACATCAAACTCTCCACCTTATTAAGTGTGGGCTCCAAAATTCACCACCGACCTGCCACATTGAAGAGAGTATGATTTAAGCGCCGATGAAATTTTCAAATGGCAGATGAGATAGTAGATAAGACACTACTCAGATATTTCGTCCTCATTATGAAATGGACTTTAGATCTGGTTCCAAGTTTCCTATAGGCGCAAGCACCTATAGTTAATTACCCCTCTCAATGCTGAGAGAGAAATTTTGATTAAGGATAGTCGTTAGTTCGCTAAATGCATAGCATATAGTAGTAGCATGTGGAGTTTAAAATTTAATCTTATGAAATTCATTATATTAACTTAAAGATGATGTTGGGGGAATGATGATGTACCCATCTAGATCCTCCCGTCATCCCGGTTGTTGTAGTCCACGATCTACTTAGTCATAGGGAGGTAGTCAACCCATGATAGAAGGATTCTTGTCGACCACATGGGTTACGCCATCCAAGAAATTATTATAGAACTTGGGTGGTGTTTGTCTAAGGAGACATGCTTAAGTGTACCTTAGCTGACAGAGGGCTTTTTGCCTATCAAGTATACCTATAATTCACAACTCAAAGGGTAGAGCCATTGGGGAGCATACATACCACAATCGTGATCATAATATAATGGTTCCATTTGATGACAACCACCGTCGAGGACTCACGTAACATATCATATGTGGAACCTATCAAAGCCAGCATGAGGACAGGTCACATCCTTTCTTGCGTGAGATTGATTGAGAGTGAACATAGTATAACACTTGATTTGACTTTGGCTCCTTTGTAGCAAGAGTTTTCTTAATTTATCAAATTCAACAAACTATTGTGGAAGGTGGATTGGGCTAGATTTTGCTTTAAGTTTTTAAAAATTCAATTTCATTTAACCATTAATTAGAGTTGACATTTGATTTTGATTAATTCAATTTGAGCTTGCAAACACATTTTGATGGTAGGCATCCCCTCCGATTGAAATCTTCATTCAACACAACTATCATTGGGGTGGATGTATTGTTTGATCATTTACTTTATTATTTTGGATCTTGTCGACTCTATTAGTTTGATAATAGAGGATCAGATTTACTATCATATGAAAGAATTAGCTTCTTAGATATTTTAATAAGTTGAAATTCTTATAATAATTTGATTTTTAGGTTTTGTTAACTCGGACTCAGTCCTAAGATAAAATCAAAAAGCATCCCACGCAGCATCCTCAGACACTAAGTTTAAGCATTCAGTGTAGTGTCGGGGCCCATGCGGGTGTTTAGTAATTTAGGTAATTTTGTTTCTAAATTATGAGATTAATTTTATATTTATTTAATTCCAACTTGGCCTACGCAGCCTTCTCAAACATTAAAATTTACACTTTAAATCTCCTTGTCCTAGCACATGCAGGAATTTTTTTAGCTTAGATAATTCATCTAATCAATGAAATCATTGATTTTGAAAATCATAATTAGAATGAAATTTCTTAATTTTGGATTGAAAGAAGCTCCATAATTCATGGAGAATTTAATTTAGCATCGCCTTCAATCATGAAGAATTGCATCGATGGCATAAGTGGACCATAATTAGATTTATATTTGCACTCAAAATATTGTATCTTTACATTTTATTTATTTGCATAATTCTAAACTTCAATGGTTGGTTTATGTCCATCAAAGACTTATTAGCTCTTTGCAAATTCAACATTCAAATTTGATATTTGCTCATACGAGCCGCTATACTTCCTTTAACCGAGCTTATTTGAATTCAAGCTTCTTTTGAATACAAGTCAATTATTCAGTAAGAAGTCTCGATCATGCTTGCTAATAGGCTATTTAGTTATAGTGAACTCTTATGAATTTATCTAATTTTCACTTTAACTTGAAAATAACACTTAACAAATCTCATATGTATCAATTTTATGTTTAATTGAAGCCTTCTTTAGTCTATTCTTAATTAGACATTTTGAAATATGGATTAAATAAGAAGACTTATTCTTTATTAATCTCTCACTACAAAGCTTGATTTGGACTCTATCTCATTTGAAAATTACTCCTCTAGCTTAATGTAACCTCCCCATAAGTATAACATGAATTCACATTTTGTTTGCATTTGGCTTTTTTTTCTTTCAGTCATTTTCACACGTGATATAACATAAACCAAAGTGTTCAATTAACTTTTCTTGGCCAACTAACCATTTTAGTTTGTTATAGAGTGTAAGCAAGTTATCAAGCTTTGTCTTCACCAAGCTTAATTGTGTTCAATTTAAATCATTTTTAGTTCACTTAGAATAAGTTATGATAATCATAATGTTTATTGAAAAGATCATTCATTGGTGAATACATAAGTCATGTTCTTCCTCTCCCTTATGTAGGAGCAATCAAATTCTATTTGAATTTATTTTAAATTCCACATCAAGACCAACACATATAACCAAATTTCAAATTTATTGCAAGTTTCTTATGAGTTTGGATTTAGCTTCAAGCCTCACTTGAACCACATTTGGATGCTTATAAGTTATGTTTTAATCCCACTATAAGTCTTCAATGATTCACTAGGGTTCTCCTTTTGAATTATTTTAAGAAAAATATTGTGAGATTCGGTTCATGTATATCAAAGGAATTCAAGTTTATTTCAATTTTTATAGGTTCACTTGAGTTTGATCCCTATTTTTTTACCTGAAATATGACTTTCAATTTTATTTGTAATCGAGTCTTTTTCAAATTTATTTCAAGTTCATTTATATTTAATTTCTAATTCATTTCTTTAGAACTTTATATTTTATATTTAACTTAATGTTAAATCTTTTTTTTTGTTAAGTCTCAAAAATTTGATGAGATTTTGCCAGTATTCTGATGCCATCCCCGCGTAGGGGGCTACATCGGAACTATATTGGCCTATTCGTCACACCCTGATGAGCGTGATGATTAGTGTTTTGAAGCATCTCAGTCGAATTTCAATCTCGTTATACCCTGATGAGCATAATGAGGCCTTTAATCACCTGCATAAAAGTAAATACATATGCAAATATTCTTCTCCTTTTTTTTTTCTAAGTCCAAATTCTAATCAAACTTTTAGCATTTTGACATAAGGGGCTACATCTAACAATTTTTTGGGCCTACTCGTCACATCTTGATGAGCATGACGGTCGGTGTTTTGAAACACCTCGACTAATTTTCATCTCGTCACACCCTAATGAGCATGAGGCCTTCAAACCTACAAAAAGACAAATACATATGCAGATAATTTCCACACATTCAAAGGAGTAGAATCATTATGATCAGACTGTGATGCCTGTATCATGCAATTTGGATCATTTGCCTATTGCAACTCATTGGAAGCATCTTCAGTAAACCCATTAGATTTGATAGCAAACACTTCAACGGGAGAGTCAGATTCTAACTGGCCTTCTTGAGTAATGACTTTGCCTAGTGTCTCGAAAAGAGGATTGTCTTTCAATTTCTTATTGAAAGCCTTAATCCAAACTTTTCTTTATCTATATGTATAACTTTAACCTTCACCTGCTCTCCTTCACTAAAGATATCTCTAACATCATGAATCAAATCCCAAGAAACCTTTGAAACATGCACTAGTCTAGTGAGATGATAATGTCCATCAGGGAAAAGCAATTGCACAAATGCACCATAGTCTTCCACCGAGCCAATCCTAGCATCAAAAACATCTCTGGCTATAACCTGGCTTTAAGGGGGTGGATGAACCCACAAGATCCTTTGTTATGGCCTAAATAGATTTTGTAGAATCTCTACAAGAATGCGAAGGACTCAAAAGAGGATAAGGAAGAAAGTCGAGCAGTGAATAAAATTGAGTCAGTAAACCACCTGCATTTTAGCCCTCTATTTCTTTTTATCGAAAGTGAATATGTCTTTACTGTCCTCCAATCAGCAAACCTCTACTTCTGGAGCTACAAAGCCTCATTTCCAATGCCTCCATCCCTTGACTCCTCATGGGTGGATTGACGCTGTGCCGCTTTGATGCAATGGGCTTTAAACAACATGAGTTCTTATAAGGCCTTCTTCAAACTTAAACCAATCCAAGAGAGCAAGGAAGAGTGAAGTTGAACCAAAAGAGAATTGTGAGGGGTTGCTCGGCTTGAGGAGATGGGGAGAATGACTGAAGACTGCAGGGAAGGAGAGACAAGGGCATGCTTTCCATTCGATCCGAGATAGGGAGAACGAAGGGAAAGGAGTAGAAGTCATTCAACTTCTTGCAATTTTTAGGGAGAATGAGGCGAGCAGTTTGGAGGGAAAAAGAGAGGGAACGGGTGAACGGTTTGAAGCGAGAAGGGGAGAAGTGAATGTCAAACCAATGGAATCTGTTCCTTGCGATTTTGAGGGAGCGAACAAGAGGGAGGGGACCATTTCTCGATTGGGAGGAGGCAAGAGAGGTTGAGTGAGTTGTGCTTGCAGTTCATTATCATTCGATCGGGAGGAGCTGAGCGTGCTATTCCTTGTGGTATTGGGTGAACGAACGAGAGAGGCGGGAGTGATTTCAGAACTGAGGGTCAACATTAAGCAACCAAGAACTTCAAGTGAGGAGGGGCATCCTTCTAGTTATTTGTAATAATTGGAGAAGTGAAGTTAGAGTTTGAGTATAAGAGAGGGAAGAGAGGAAGAGAGGCGAGAGCCATATTGACATTAACTTTTTCCTTTTATTTTCCATTATTTTATTTTTCTTTGAGGTTCATTTGGTTGTTAAGAAACAATTAAAATGTTCTAAAAATAAAAGTAAAATCATCATTTTTGGGGGAGTGTGATAAGGTTATGAAATTTAAAATTAATATCCATGTTTATGTAACTGAATGATGAATTTAATAACTTCTATTGCTTTTCGAGTTATGATATTCAACTTCAAGCAACCAAATGTGCCTTGGTAGTTTTACATGAATTTATTTTGGAAGAACTTTGTGGTATGAAATGTTTTTCACAATTTTTCTACAATGATTATACCATGCATTCCTTGAATTAGTTTTCTACAAACCATACGTATGGTTTGATGGTAAGAAAAGTTGAAAATGAAGATCGTTGGTATTTCACGTCAAAAGCTTTTGATTAGAACAATATTTCATAACAATGGTTTAAAAGAAACAAAAGTTCACCTTTAGCGGGCTTCAATCGCCATTGAACAATGGTTAAAACCATTGTAATAGGTATTAAGTAGTTTATAAACTGACATTATAGATCTTTTTTATCTTGAGTAGAATGGATTCCATCTCGGTAGTTGTAATTTATTATCCTAGACTTAAAATAATTCATCTCAAGAGTTGTTGTGTTAAATACAGGCACATGACAAATTGGTTTTGTGTGTGGTCTTTTTATAGTTTTGAAATATTCTTTAATATTTAGATTACTTCCCAATTTTTTATTACTTTTTGGTCTTTATCATAAATCATACCAAAATTTATGATTAATTTAATTATTTTGATATACTTGAATTTATTTCATGCACCAAAAGTTCTTAACACATATTTCTATGTGATGAAAGTTCTTTTTGTTACAAGTGTTGCTTAAATATGTTTGAAGAATTTGAGTTAAAACTTCCATTCTATACATCATTGTGCTCAAAATTCACCACCGACTGATGAAGAGAATATGATTTAATATCAATCAAATTTTCAAAGGCAGATGGAATTGTAGATAAGACAATACCTAGAGATTTTTCCCTCATTTTGTGAGGACTTTAGACCTAGTTCTAGGTTTCCTATAGGCAAAGCACCTATTTACTCCTCTCAATGCTGAGAGAGAACTTTCGATTAAGGCTAGTTGTTAGATCTAATTATTTAGTATAGTAGCATGTGGAGTTTTGATTTCTCCTTTATAAAATTCATCATTTTAACTTAAAGTGGATGATTGGGGGGAATGATGACATTCCTGATATAGATTCCATGGTTTCATCATCTCGGGATGTCATGGTCCCTAGTCTACTTAGTCAGGAGTGGTAGTTGACCCAACCCATCAAAGGATCTATCGCCATGAGTTCATCGTCCAAGTAATCGGGGTGGTGTTTGTCAAAGAGATAAGCTTAATCTACCTTAGGCCGACAAAGAGATTTTTTCATATCAGATATACCCTATGATTCACATCTCAAGGTACAGAGCCATCAGGGAGTATACGGGCTACAGTCATGATCGTAATACAATGGTGTCATTTGGCGACAACCACCCGATCAGAGGACTCTAGTTGTAACTACATCATTTGTGAAGCCTACTGGACAAGCCACACATTCAGAGGACATGAGCCACATCTTTGCTAGCATGAGATTAATTGAGAGTGAATATAGTACTTGACTTGACATTGGCTCCTTTGTGAGCTAGAGTTTTTTTAATTCCTCACCTCTAACAAACAGTTGCGGAAGGTGAATTGAATGGAGTTTGCTTTAAGTATTTAGGGATTGAATTTCATTTAACCATTAATAGTTTATTTTACATTTGGATTGATACTCAATTTATGTTAATTTAATCTGAAATTAAAATCACATTTTTGATGGAAGTATCCCTTTGGTTGAAATCTCTATTCAACACAGCCATCATCAGAATAATTAATTGATTGAATTGAATATATTTAAGAACTTTAGATCCTATCAACTATATTTAATTCCTAACAGAGGATCAGATCTTTAAGTTAAAGCTCATAGTTGTATTTCATAACTTTGCAATTGAATATCTTTTATGTTTCAACAAATGTATTTATATTTTAAAAATTCAATGATTATTTCATTTAAATATTTATATTTAAAAAATATAATTATGAAGTTGTAATATATTCTCAAATAAAAAATATAAATTTATTTATTTTTAACCCATGCATCATCCTCGACACTTGAATTTAAACATTCATATATTTGTGACCATGTGTATTTAAGAATTGCATAATTTTAAGAATTGAATTTAAGTTTTAATCATACTTCATAATATGTGCAAGAGTTCAATTGAAGCCCTAATTAATGTCTTTTGTTTGCTTGTATGATGTGTTGGGAATCCGAAGGTGAAATATATCACAAAATTATGTTTATATTTGTACTTAAAATCTTGTATCTTTACTTGCATTTTATTTATTCATAGAATTTCTAAACTTCAATAGTTGGTATATGCTCATTAAAGACCTATTAGATCTTTGCAAATTCAATAGTCGAATTTGATATTCTCTCATACAAGCCATTGCACTTTCTTTAAGCAAGCTTATTTGAATTCAAACTTATTTTGAATATAAGTCGATTATTCAGTAAGAAGTCTCGATCATGCTTGCTAATAGGCTATTTAGTTATAATGAAAATCTCTTATTAATTTTAATTGATTTTCACTTTAGTTTGAAAATAACACTCAACAAATCCTATGTGCTTTAATTTCGTGTCCATTTAGAGCCTTATTCAATTCACTTTAAAATAGACAATTGCAATGTAAGAAGACATGTTCTTTGCAAACCTCACTCTAAAGTTTGATTTGGGCTTTATCTCATTTGAAAATTAGCTGTCTAGCTTCATGTAACCTCCCCATAAGTATAACATAAATTCAAAGTTATGTTTGCATTTGGCTCATTTTCCTTCAACCATTTTCACACATGATATAACATAAGCCACAAAGTTTAATTAATTCTTCTTAGCTAATCAACCATTAACCATTATAGTTTGCTATAGAGTGTAAGCGAGTTATCAAGCTTCATCTTCATTCTCCAAGCTTGATTGTGTTCAATTTAAATCATTCTTAGTCCACTTAGAATAAGTTATAATAATAGCAATGTTTATTGAAAAGATCGTGCATGACCAAACTCATCGGTGAAAATGCAAGTTATGTTCTTCATCTTCTTCATGTAAGAGCGATCAAACCCAATTTGACTTTATTTTAAATTCCACATGAAGAGATCAAAATATATATAACCAAATTTCAAATTTATTGCAAGTTTCTTATGAGTTTGGAGTTAGCTTCAAGCCTCAATTGTATTTATTTGAACACTTCCATTTATTTTTTAATATATTAAATAATAGACTCACATTCATTCAATGATGATAAACTAAAATGAACTAGTTTTTTTACTTAGCATGTTCCCATGTGGTATTAATTTTTATTAAGTTCATTTAAATTTAATTTTAAATTCATTTCTTTAGGAATTTATATTATATATTTATCTTAATGTTAAATCATTTTTTTAAGTTCCAAAGGTTTTGACAAGATTAGCATCCCCGGTAGGGATTACATCAAAACAATTTTTTCCACCCGTCACGCCCTGATGAGCGTGACAGTTGGTTTTTTGAAGCACCCCGGCTGAATTTCAATCTCGTTACGCCCTGATGAGCATAACGGAGCTTTCAATCACCTGCATAAAAGAAAATATATATGCAACTTCTAAACATTCAAATTTCATTTTAGATTGTTTATTTTTGATGTGATTTATTTTTTAAAAAAATAAATCTTGATTCTTCCCCTTTTTTAAGTCCAAAATTTAGTCAAAGATTTACATGGGGAGCGCATATAATAATTTTGGCCTACATCATGCCTTGAGGTGACGGTTGATATTTTGAAATACCTCAATTAATTTTATCTCATCATGCCATGATGAGGTGAGGTCTTCAACTGCATAAAGAAACACACACACACACATACACACACACACACGGATATATATATATATATATATATATATATATATATATATATATATATATATATATATATATATATATATATATATATATATTTATTTTACAAATTCAAGCATGTTTACACATCCACCAACAACAATAATAATTTTGCATGAGTTCGTTAGAAAGAAGAATAAGAGAGATTGGGTTGATTATTTGGGTTGAATAGGGAAAATGTTAAAGGAGAGGAGATATACAATTAGGTTGTTGCGGTTAAAAAGGGAATTGGACTCCAATCAAAGAGGGGACACATAATAGCAGCAGAAGATATTGCTGAGGGGAACCCATCTGATGAAGGACTTGCTCTTCGGTTGTGAAAAAGAGTGGTTGTCAAGAGGAACCTGATGGCGAGTTGCCCTCTATATACTAGGTCGCATAAAGGGAAGCGAGTGTGCTAGGAGGGAGGAGGATTGGAGGAGAGGTTTGAGTACTATAGCAAATGAGAAAGAGCTGAGAAAAAGAAAAAATGGTGCTACAATAACATTGCTACAGTATATGTGCTACAGTGTTCCACTACAGTAATATTGCTACCGTGCCTATGCTACAGTACCACGGGATTGGTTGATTGGGATTCCATTTTTTTTGGGAGGAATTAGTGTACAGTGCGACGGGTACTACAACAAAAGAGAGGAAGGATTCTTCCGTTTGCGTGCAATGCTCAAGTCAGACGGGTTTGGAAGCTCGGTCGCTTAGCTTGCAACAGGGATGGACAAAATGAGCAAGAAGCTCATTCAAACGAGAGGAGGAGGGATTTCAGCTTAAGGGGAGACGGTCGAGCAAGAGATAGAGAGAGAAAGAGAGTGAGAGAGAGAGGGTGAACGAAAGGTGCAAGTAGCAAAGGAGTGTTACCTTCTGGACGAGGGAGTCCTGATATCAGAGAGAGGAGGAGAGGAGTTTGACTTCTAGTGATCAAAGAGAGGAGAAGAAAGAGGAACTTGTGGCTTTTGGAGAACGAACCGAGAGGGGATGCTTGCAGTTGCTTGTAGTTGAGGGAGATGATCGTGCGTGAGCCACTTGGAGGAATGGAAGCCTTATGGTTTGAGGGAAATCGAAGAGAACGAGTGAGCTTTCAATTTTTAGGAGAATAAACGAGCAAAGGAGTGGGATGAATTGAACAACTGCTTTAGCTTGAAGGAAAATCAGGGGAAAAAACTTCTGTGCATGAAATTATCTATTCTATTAATTTTCCTTCATTGGATAATAATTGGTTGATATGAAATATCAATTATAATTAATTTTGATATTCTAACATAAGTGATTTCATGATCGAGGCCGATTTAAGTTGGTGTTAAATTGGATCAATTTTAATTCAAAATGCATATTATCGCCAACCGCTTCATAGACTTGTCTAAATTGAGCTGATACACTCATTTGGTAGGTTTCTATATTTTGAAGCTAACGATGCAATCAATTTTATGAACGGAGGTCATTTGGGCATCATCTCAGCTTTCTTACTTTGATATGCATGTCGACACATTGACTGCTCGATCTCTTAATCGATTTATTATTAGATTGTGCAATATTTATATTCTGATTAATTTCAACATTTTAAATGCAATGGCAAAGTCATTGAATATCGACTTCAATGAAGTCTGAATTTCGACTCTATTTTGCACTATATTACATCGAAGTTCTTGATTTGCTTATAGGCTTGATTTGACTCATGTAGCATTTATGGAGGTCAACAAATGCCTCCCAACAAATGTGATTCAATGAGTATGATGTTTGTCAAAAGGTGAAGCTTTTGAGTTGACCAAAGATCTTGAATCATTGCAGCTTAAATTTCAATAGCTTATGGAGTTTTGATGAAATTTGTCATCAGTGTGATGCCTTATGTTTAGATGAGCTAAACAGACTGATCAATTTGTCTTGATTGACTTGTCGGATTAACAGCTTCCTTTACCATCTATTCTACTTCAACAGATTTTCTAAAGATCTCTTTCTTTTGTGCCTTTATGGATTTGGATTTCCTTTGACCATAGCTTTGTGCTTGACTAGATTGTTTGAAAAAAGATTGGGATATCACTTTGCAGGCAATATAAGGATTGATTTGAGGACTCTAGACCGAGAGTTATTTCTTCATAAGGTTTTGGTTCCGATCAAGTAAAAATACCTCTTGGATTCTAGTTGCTTATAATCACTAAGCAGGATTTAGTTTGGGAATGAACATCTATCATTATTGGACTCAGTAGGGCTCTTTCACTCCTTTTCTTATGGCTTGTTGAGTGAGAAGAGCAAGAACTCAACTATTTGTGGGCTTGTTGAGTCCAACCTTTAGAACCTACTCGAGTTTTTGATTTAAGATATGATGGATTAATGGTTTTATCATCAGTCTAAAGAACGAAGGCTCTTTCATTGCGGCCTTTTCTTGTGGCTTGTTGAGTGAGAAGAGCAGTCAGCAACTCAGCCACATTTGAGCTTATTAAGTCCAACGGCCAAGACCCACTTGAGTCTTAGACTTGAGCTGTGAACGCACTTGCGCTTTCCCAACTTAACAATATCAAAGTTTACAAATTTGAAATCATTTCACTTGAATTTTAGAACTATTATAAGTATAAGATGAAACTTTTAACTATAGAATCATCTTATTGTTTAAAGATATTTTACTATTTAAGATACCTAAAAGTATCTTTAATAGTAGGATATTAGAGTAATCAAATGGCTTAAAGTATGGTGTCTACCTGAATCAGATATATTCAAGGATCTCACCTTATAGCACATCCAAATGAAATTAACATAAAATAAAAATTCCCCCTGTATTGTAGGGGTTTTCTAAAACACATTTGAAAGAATTTTAAGATGAAATTAAGCAAATACATCAATATTTGCTCATAATAGAGCTTAATACATAATATTGATTTCATCTATATATATTATCTAAAAAAATGCCCCTTGTGTAATAGGGGGATTTTCACGGTGCTTCTTTTTTTTAAAAAAAATAAATTATCATCTTTTGTCAAAGATTGTCTTTATTTTCTCTTGATTATACATATTTATTTTGGGATCTCGGTAAAAAGCACAATGTCGACCTAAACAAATATATATATAAAATGCTCCCTATCTTGCAAGGGGATTTCTATAGTACCTCAAAAATATATTAATCATGTATAGTACATTTTCAGGTATCGACCATTAATTGGCGGCATTGGTCTTTCGTCACTTAGGTCAATGAGTTGGTCTGCCCCTCCTTGATACAAAAGGGTCCTCCCAATTAGGCTCAAATTTGCCACCAATTCTTGATTAGGAATAATTGGTTTTCACCAAGACCAATTCCCCTTCTTGGAATGTTTGAGGCCCCACTGTATGGTCAAAAGCCTTGGACATCTTTGCCCGATAAACCTCCAAATTTTGATGAGCTTGCAATCTAACTTCATCAAGCGCATCGAGTTCCTCCATTCACAAATGAGCATTTTGATCTTCAGTTAGAGTGTATTGGATGGCTACTCAAAGTGAAGGCAACTCAACTTCAAGCGAAAGGACCACCTCAGTTTCAAATACTTATGAATAAGGAGTGACTTTAGTCAGCATCTTGTAGTTAATTCGATAAGCCCATAATGCCTATATTAGTTTGGTATGTCATCTCTCTTATTTTTAGTGAGGATCTTCTTGAGAAGTTTGACCAATGTCTTGTTGAAAGCTTCTACCAAACCATTTGCCCTTGGATTATATATTGAAGAATATCGACAATTAATTTTGTGTCGATCGATAAATTTATAAATCTTTATACTTTTGAAAGCTGTGACATTATCAGAAATTATTTGGCGTGACATGCCAAATCTATTGACCATATTATGCGTGAAAAAGTTGATCACTCGATCAGGAGTAACTTCTTTAAATGGGATAGCTTCTATCCACTTAAAATAATCACCGCTAAGATGAAGCAAGTGACTAGATGATGGATCAATCAATTACTGTACTCAACATTCAAATGGTCAAAATGCTATTGTTGGGTGTAATGGATTTAGAGGTTGGTGGATTATTGCCCCATGTACTTGACATTCATGGCACCTCTTGGCATGATCAATACAGTCTCTCACCATAGATGGCCAATAATAGTCCATCCTTTTGATCTTTACTGTCATCTTGGGACCTGCTGATGTGCACCATAAAGTCCTTCATGAACTTCAACCATTATTTTGCTTGTTTCATCTTAGCCACATTTGTTCAAAGGATCTATGATACAAAGTGTTGTTGATGAAAGCATAGCACAACATTCTCTTCTCAATTTGAGCTACCAATGATTTATTACTCGGTAATTTGCCCTCTTTAAAGTAGTTAATGAAGGGTTGCCTCCAATTATGTGCCTCTTCTACTATAAAGGCTTCTCATTGCTTTTCTGAAGCAATGTCATGCTTAGCTTTTCTTGGTATAACTCCTTGTTGATTTTGGGGAGGATGAGGAGAAACCTGAGTCGCATCCTATGGATCAAATTTGATAACCCCTCTACCTATGAGGATTGATACTTTGCTGGCTCTAGAACTCATCGAGTAAATATCCTGATCATGACATAATCACCATTCATACTTGCCATCTCCTTAGCTAATTTTGCTAAACAATTTGCTTTGCTATTTTGGATCGAGAGACTCGAGTTAGTGTAACATTTGGTATTTGCTTCATAAGCTCAAGAACTGTCTTGTGATAGAAAGCTAACTCAAGCTTATTGATTTTATAGATGCCCAGTACTTGATTTATAATAAGCTGGGAATCACCAAAAATATGCATGTTTTGAATGCTTATGAAAATAGCTTCTTCAAGATCTGCTACCAATTCTTCATACTCAGCTTCATTATTAGTTCTTGGCTCGATCAACCCATATGATCATCTCATTGTTCCTCCCACTGGTGTTATGAAGATGATGTCGATTCCTGCTCTTTCCCTTGGAAATTTAGAGGTTGGACTTGTTTGATCGATGAGGCTCCATAAAAGTACATTTCCCAAATTTGTGATTTTTTCTTTCATGAATGACCATAATTTGCTCATCAGGCAAATCATCGTTAAGAGAAGAGTCTGTAGGGATGGGATGTGTAGCAAGAAAATCTGCTAAGATTTTCCCCTTTACTGCTTTCTATGGAACATATGTGATATCAAATTGTAAAAGCAATATTGTCCATCTTGCCAAGCGAGCTATCAATGCTGGTCTTATCATTGAGATGAGAGTAATTTTATGAGATAACATGTAATAGTGGAGCTTTTGGGCTATAAAAATCAATGCCAATCAGTGCTTCTCTATTGAAGAGTATCTCATTTTTGCTCCTATCAACCTCTAACTGATATAATAAAGAGCATTCTCTTTATTTTCTTCATTGTGTTTTGTCAATAATGATCCAAGAGACTCTTCTAATGTAGTTGTGTATAGAATGAGGGCTTCCTAGGAGTAGATGCTGCAAGGATTGATAGATTTAATATGTAGCTTTTAATGCCACTGAAGGCTTCTTGGCACTCCTTATCCCATTTGAATGAAGCATTCTTTTTCATCAACTTCACAAATGGTTGACAAACATCCTGATAGGTTTGATATAAATCATCAGATGAATGCAAGTTATCATTGTAAAGAATGGAGCTGATGTAAACTCTTCGGTGAAGGCATCTCCATAATTGCCTTGATTTTAGCATGATAGATCTCAATTCCTCTGTGATGTACAATATAATCGAGAAATTTTCTAGGGGACACCCCAAATGCGCATTTTAGAGGATTCATCTTGAGATCATATTTTCTGATTCTCTCAAACACAATTCTCAAGTCTTCAAAATGATTTTCATGATTTAAGCTCTTCACCACCAAATCATCAACATAACATTCCACATTCTTGTGATTCAATTCATCAAAAATATACGGCATGGCTCTTTGATATGTAGCTCCAGTATTCTTCAAACCAAAATACATGACTGTGTAGTAATAGATACCAATAGGTGTTCTGAAGGATGTATGTCTTTCATCTTCAGGTGCCATCTTGATCTGATTATATCGATGATCCATCCATAAAAGAAAACATGTCATAGTTGGATGTATTATCAACCAATAATTCTGATATAGGAAGTGGGAAGTCATCTTTTGAGCAAGCTTTAATAAGATCCTATATAGATATGACATTATTATTTTTCTTCTTCACAGGCACTATATTAGCTATCCAATCATGATACTTTTCTTCACATATAAATCATGCTTCAATTAGCTTTTTAGTTTCAATGATCACATGTTCTTCGATTTCTAATCTTATTTGCCTTGGAGCTTGTTTAATAGGTGTTGTCTTTGGCTTGATTGCCAATTTATGAATTGCTACATCAGGGGATAAGCCTGACATTTGAGCATATGTAACACTTTTAGCCCTTCAACTATCTCATTAGGTAGAAGGGTACTGACGAAAGTTGGACGAGAATCATCCTCAACTCATAGGTTAATTTCTTTGAGTTCATTCATAGTAGCTGTTTGTCCACCATCTTTGAGTTTTTCAAGTGCAAGCTTGGCTTCTACTTCTTCATCATTTGTAAGAAGAATTTCATAGAGATCATCTTCTTCGTCACTATTAGTTTCGATCTCAGCTTCTATTATATTATAACAAACTTTATTTTGATGAGATTTGTGGATGAACCCAAGACTTTTAGTGACAAACTTATCACTTCTTTATGATGCTTGAGGACTTCTTTGGCTCCACATCTTGTTAAAGATTTGAGTTCTATGTTTAGTAGTTCCAATATGAGTTCCAAGCTTATGCATCATTCTTCACAATTTTGGTGGATAGTATATTGGTATTCTTGTTGACACTATCTCATCAGAATTTTTATGTTGAGTAGGCCGATCAAAATTGTGAGTTTGAGACTTTTCAAATTTGTATAATAAAGTTCCTATTCTGCCACTCTCACTCAACAGTGGCACATAGAATATTATCAATTCTTCAATATTATGAACCTCCAGTGGAGTGATTTCTTTGAAGTACTTTTGAGGGATGGGTATAATTTTGAAGTAGTCATCTAACACTGCCAAGTGAGCTATCCTTCTTGATGCGACCCTCTGAACCCTATTTCCATAAGTAGATTCAAAGACATAGTCTGAATCAGAATCACTTATTTTAAACTTTACTTTTCTTGAAAGCTTGTAAGTTCCCTCAGGTTTGACAGAAATATTTTCTTCTTCTTGTGTGTCACTTCCCAGATGAAGAACAGATCTTCATAATTTAGGTGTAGAATCAAGTGCTTTAGGGAGAATCAACATTGCATTTTTTTCTTCCTCTTTTCTTATGCTCTTTCACCTTATGAAGTTATTTTTTAGTTCCTGAAGTGGATGCTACTGCCTCAAGAGGCTCTGTTGGCTTAGGCTCTTTAGGGATGAAATATTTTACATCTTTATAAATCTTTGCTTCATGGATGGAGAATAGTTGTAGGTTGCCAGGAATTCTAAACTCTTCTCCATCTTTTAGGTACTTCATACACTAATGCATGGTTGATGGGACCATGCCATACTCATTCAGCCATGGCTGACCCAAGAGAGCTCTAAACAATGTATCAGCGTCGATTACATGAAACTTGGCTTCTGTGTACAAATCCTAAAACTTGAGTGGGAGAATAAAAGAACCTAGGTTTTTCTATCATTTCTCATTGAAACCATGAACCATCAACTTATCCCTCTTAAGATGTTGGATATCAAGTGATAATCCTCTTAATGATTTCAGACTCATAAGATTGATAGAAGAACCTGGATCAATCAGTTTTTGATTGATCAAGATGTCATCACTCTCTACGATAACATATAGAGGATTGTTGTGATCTATTCCCAACATAAGATCTTCTTCAAAAAAATGTGATCGGGAGATATTGAGTTTGCAATAATTCAGTCATACATTTTTTGGCAAAGATAGTTTCATAACTCTATGGATCTTTGAGAGTCTATATCAAAGTTTCTCGGAGATCTTTTGATATTAAGAGAGCTTCATACACACTTAATTGTGTTGAGATCTTTCTCAGATGTGTTATAATATTATAATCTATCTTTTCATTTGATTTAGGATTTATTTTAGGATTTTTGGGAATGAGATTTCTTGATTTGCAATAATTCTATTTTCCTTTGTCTTTATTTGAATTTCCCTTCTTTGATGGTGGTGGTAAGGCTTTACTATTTCTCAACTGAACTTGAATCACCTTGTCTTGCTCAAATTCCTCTGAAGATGTAGTTTCTTCAAATTCACTTTTTATTCTCGATGATTGACCAAAAGAGTTTAACTCACTTTTCAACTTCATACATTTCATATGTGATGTTGTTGATGAGTCTAACTCTTCTTCGTCTGGAAAACATAAATCTTCATCTGAACTATTTTGTTCTTGTTGAGTCATTAGACAAAATGCAGATGTTAACTCATCAGGCCCTTCTTTCTTTTCTAAGAAGAATTTTGATGGGTTGGTCGAGTCTGTCTGACTACCATTGTCATTTGGAGTAACTGATGCTGAACATCTGATATCACATAAATGATTTGATGCATCCCTATTGGGCAAAATTCATCATTATCTTCTTCGTCCAACTCAACAATATGGAGTCTAGACATGAAGTCTACAAGCCTAAATGGTTGTCTTGCTGGCTGATAATACTCCTCAAAGTTATTAATAATCTTTTGAGTTGTAATCTTCTTCTTCTTTTTCTTTATTTTATTTGGCTTGATCAATTTCTTTGAGAGATGGTAAAATTTATGCCAGTTGCTTTTCTCTTTGGGGTGAGTTGGCAATGTTGTGGTGCCTATGAGTCGATGGTGTGGAGGTTGGCACATATAATCTCATTAACATTTTCAGATCAATCACTGGTTCAAGAGGTGATTTCACACACCAGAATTCCTTCAAGTTGCTTCAACATCTTAATAGTATTTTAGAAACTCCCCATTCTTCAATTGATTTTTCTTTCTTTTCATCTTTAATGGAAGATACGGAAGATGACATAATCATCCTTGTAGTCTCTCTTTTCAGGTGACTAGAATACTATCGGATAATGTAAATTCACCTCATCGATACTTCTTTTCTAGCCAATCTTTGAAGACATAACAATCTTCAATAGGATGGTTTACACCCGATGATAGAAAAGTAATTTGGATTATTGACTTGATCAGCTTCTTCATGCCTTTTACTTTCTGGTAATTGTAGACTAGCTTTGTTTGCTTATCAAAATAATTTAGTCACAATGTCCCTTCTAAAGGAATATTCTTTATTCATCTTTTCCTTAAGAGATGGCTGCATTCGCTCATCATCTCTTGTTGCTTATTTTGGATGCTCTCCACCATCTTGAAAAGTCTGAGGTTTATCATTGCCTCCCAATACCAATTTTGGCTGTGGATTAGGATGAACAAGCTTATTTTCTTTATCATCATTATACATTGGCTATTTTCTTTATTTATATTATAGATTACTCATTTTTCACCACTTGGGCTATAGGAAGCAGCATGAGTTTTGTTTCTTCTTGAGTCTGAAGGCTTCTTTTTCTTTGATTTATCTGCATAGATTTTAGACTTAGGGTGATTTAACATTTCAAATTTAGCCACCCTATCAAGCAAGTCCTAGAATATTGTAATTGATGTCATACATAAAAATTGTGCCATTTTATCATCCATATTGGCCATTAACAATTTGATTGCATGTTCTTCCTCCAATTGTTGTTCACATTTCATACATAGGTTATGCCAACGAGTTATGAATTTTATCACTAAATCATCTTTTCTCTTTTTTAGCAAGGCAAGGTTAGTGATTGTTATTTTCTCGGTTGCACTAGAACCTTTTCAACATTGTCTCTAGTTCAAGGTTTTAACCAATTATTTGGCAATCAAACTGAAAGCAAAGTTTAGTCGTTATGAAAAGTGCATCATTTTCTCTGTGTTACCACAAGTAGCCTTGAATTGGGCTAGATGTTATTTTGGATTACCATGCCCACTAAAAATATTAAATTTTGGTACTGAGTAACCTTTCGGGTATGACACATGATCAAATTCAACTGGGTAAGGGTGACCCTTACACATCAGCTTTTCAGCCTACTCTGAAGCTATAACTATCTTTATCTTTACATTAATTATTATTTCTAGTTGAGTACTATATTCCCGGTGTATTGGCTAGCCTCAATCATCTTGAAAAAGCTAACTGTTAACATTCTCCTTGCATGTACCATGTAGAGCTTGAGTAGGAGTGACTAGTGGTATAGAGGTTGTATCATTAGCTAATTGTTGATTAGAAGACGAAATAGGTGCTACATTTGATGTGATATTCTTTTGTAACATATACATCATGGTATTCATTTGTGCCATCACCTCATTCATCTTGGTACGAAGCTATGAATTTTTCTTATCTTTGGCTTCCATTTGACATTGTATTTGTCTTTGCTCTCTAATTAGTGCCACGACATCAATAAGTATAGGCTCTTCTCCTTCCTCCATTTCTTTTTGTTATTCTCCTCGCTCATCTTCGTGGAAGAACTTGACCTCCTTCTCCTTGTGCATTTGTGGATATTGGCAAACGATGACGATTGTAAAAGTACCGTGTTGATCATT
>CM038222.1:81629691-81767549 GCA_021442155.1 Cymbidium sinense
AGGAATCTTAAGTCATAAAATTCTAATGAAAAATGCAACTCAAATAAACTAAATCAATTTCCAAAATGTAAAGCCCAACCATAGGATAGTTTGAGATACTCGCTAGGTTTCCTAGCATCGGGGGCATCTCCTACTTATCTCCCATTTTAGCTTTGATAATAACTTCCTCTTTGATCAATCTTGTTTGATCTTTCAAAAATAAACCAATCGATTGATAGTTCTTCCTATTGAAATCTTCAAAGACAATGATCATTTACCTTAATCGAGAGTTTTCCTAAGGGATCCCATTCCTTAGGATGTAATTAACTATGGGGGCTTGCCCCCTGGGAACTTAAATTTAAAATAAACCCTTCTTTACTTTTCCATGTAAAGTAGGGAAGAATCTTTGGTACATATGCAGACCCATCATCCTTAGGAGTCCTTATTGAGGTGATTAGGTCCATTAAAGGGTAGTGACTTCTATCTCTCGAGATAGTACACTATTTCCTTGATGACGTACCCAATCACCAGAATAAGTACATCTGCAGATATGCGTGGCATCCTAAAAAGATGAATTTTTATAGGTCTTACCTTTCTTTCTCTCCACAGATTTGAAGGTGACTCCTATATAAAATTTTCACCATAAGTAGTCACATCCGTGCATTGACTCAATCAATGATGGACTTTTGGGTGTCGATCTAAGATCGATGGCCAATTTAATTAAGGGGAGAAATCAAATGATCTATCATGCAATTTAATCATAGATGTCCATTCCGATCATGCGAAATGGATGATGCATGATCTATCCCATTTGAGAGTGGCAAAAGATGAGCACCTTCCATCTTCCCCCATTCGATCCTAGCTCACCGAGTTTGGATTGGGATCAAATGGATCCTACACCATCTAAAAGAGCATACAATCACATCCAAATAGCTGAAATCCCTTGACATGGAGATTTCTTTCACATAAGACCAATGCATAGAGGCTAAAGCTACGATTTTGAGAAATTACCTCATCGAGCTAATGTCTTACATGGTACAATGTGAGGTAGCTTCACCTAGTTGGTGAGGCCTTGAGGAGCTTTGAGCTTGATTTGTGGAGGCTCGACGACCAAATCATGCACGATGACTTCATTTTGATCGAACTCACACCTCCACCACTTGAGAGCTTGGGAATTTTGGTTGTGCTCGATGAAGTGTGTGGTGATGGTGTAAGAGAGAATTTAGGTTTGGTTTTGAAATGGGGAGTATTGCTCGATTGGATGCCCTATTTGGCTTCATGAATGGAAAATGCTGAATGAAGAGGGCTCGGGGAGGCTTGGAATCACTTTGAGGGGTTTTAGAATGAGCTTGGGAGGGCTCATGATGCGTGTGTGTGAATTCTCATTCAAATTGAGGGGGTATACCCCTCAATTTCCCATCATTGATGGATGAGTGCATGCACACATTTTACACTCACCATGCTGCCACGAGTTGTCTCCATCGGTGTTGCACTCTAGGGATGGGAGAAGTAATGGGGAGCTGCCATGGACCCAATGTGCAAGGATGCCATGGTCTTGATCCAATGGGTGCTCGGTTTGGGTTGGAGGTGAGTCAACTCACCTCCCAAAGGTTCTTGGCCGACCTAGGGTGAGTTAGGTTAGCTAGGTGGGTTAGAGAAGGTTCCATGGAGTGATAATGAGCTGCCATGGGGGATGGGTAGTTGACTTTGGCTGCGATCCAATGGTTTTAAGGTTTGAATCCTATGGTTTGATGGCTAATCCCTTGGTGGGGTCCACTTAGCTTTTAGGCTGATTTGAAAATGAATTAGGGTATGTTTGGTTTGGCTAAGTCCCAAGGTCCCATAAGTTGGTTTGGAGGGATTTGGCTTCATTTAGTCAAATGGGTCCCATTTGGGTTAGGTTGGGTTGGGTTAACCAATTGGTCAAATTAGGTCAAACTAAGGCTTGGTTAGGTTCATATGATGATTTGGGATGTTTTGGTTCAATTAGTTTGGCCTTGGTTTGAATTTGACTCATTTGGATTCAAAGGGTCAAATTGGTCAAGTTGACCAATTTGACCAATTTGACCAAATTATTAAGTTAGGTGTTGAGTCAAGTTCAATTGATTGAAAATGATTGTAGGCTTTGGTTTGGTTTAATTTGGAATTAATTTGGATTTTGGTCAATTTGACCTTTTAGGTCAATATATTAGTCAAGTTGACTAATTGGTCAACTTGGGTTCAATCATGGCTTTGGTCAAGTTCAACAAGTGATTTGGAATGAACTTGAGTCATTGGTTGCAATCAATTTGAATTAAATCATGATTTGACCCATTTTTGGCTTTTACAATTTGGGTCAACTTAGGTCAAGTGGCCAATTAGGTTTGGCTCAATTGATGGCTTGGTCATGTTCAATCATTGATTATGAATGGGTTTGGGTCAATGGTTTTAATCAATTTGGCATATGATGAATTTTGGCTAGTTTGGGTTTCATTTGGGCTAAATGTTGACTTGGTCAAAGGCTAGGTTTGACTTGGTTTGACCCAATTCAAGGTGGTTAATCACCCCATGATGATTGTTGATCATGATTGAGGTTTAGATGGGCTTAGTTCAATCTAATTTGGGTTGGATTAGAACTTGGTTCAAGAGGTCCTTCAGTAACTTTGGGTCAAGTAAGCATAAATGGGTCAATTGGTTTGATCAAGTTTGATTCAAGTTTAGTTGAACTCACATATGAGCTTAGGATTGAAATATAAATCCAATTGCAATTGGTTTAGAGCCAAATGGGTTTTGGTTCATATGACAATTTCAACTCAAAAGGGTCAACTTAGGCTTGATTTGGGTTGACTTGGATTTGGTTTGATAATGGTGGTTTATGTTTATATTTGGATAAATGATTGTAGGAATGATTGAATCATGAAAAAATCTATAAGTTTTGAGTTGATTTGAGTTTCATTTGGCCAAGTTCAAAAGTTTGGCTAAAAGGGCTAAAATTGGGAATTTGATTTGATTTGGGTTTGGTTTTGATCATTTGGATTTATATTTCATTTATATTTGTGAATATAAATGAAGATATAAATGTGTTATGAGAAAATCACTTGAGTTTGGAGTGATTTGGAAGAAAATTAGACCAAATTTAGTGATGTAGGTTAGAAAGGGCTAGCTTGGATATTGATTTATTTTGATTTATTTTTGGTCATTGGAGGGTGGATTTCATTTATATTCATGGATATAAATGGAGGAATGATTTATTTATAAAGAAAGAAACCAAGTTTTAGTTGGTTTGAAGGAGTTTTGACTAAGCATATGAAGGTGGTTGATATGACTTAGGAATGGATTTTGGAATTTGGAGTTAATCATGGGTTTCAATCATTTGGAGTTTGGAATTGATTTTTGACTTGGAATTTGATTTGAGATAGAATTTGATAATTGAGAAAATTGATTGGATTGGGGTTGATTTGAATTTTGTTAAGGTAAGTCCATAAGATAAAATCAAAGGTTTAGGAAGGAACTTTGGAATTGATTTAATCATGGGTTTCAATCATTTGGAATTTGGAATTGATTTATGATTTTGAATTTGATTTGAGATTAAATTTGAGGTTTGGTTTGAAAGAAGGAAGCAAGAATTGGGTTTGGGCTATAGGGTAGGCAAGTCCTCCTAAATTCCTAAGGCGCAACCTATTCTATGGCTAACTCTTCTAAGACTCTGGGGTCATGTTAAGTGTTCACCTAATCACTAGAAGTGTCTTAAGACTAAGGAACTCTTAGTGTCTATAAGAGCCCTAGATCTATGATGAGGAAGCTGAGAGCTCACTCCAAAAGTGAGGTCAACAAGGTCAAATTTATGTATTGAAATAAGATCCTCACTTAACAAATTGAATATGTTAAGTGGAGATCAAATTTTTGTTTTGAAATGAGACCCTCACTTAACAAATTGAATATGTTAAGTGGAGGTCAAATTTATGTTTTGAAAATGAAATTCTCACTTAACAAATTGGATATGTTAAGTGAAAGCCAAAATGTATGTTTTGAAAATGAGACCCCCACTTAACAAACTAAATATGTTAAGTGAGAGTCAAATTTATGTTTGATTTAAAAGAGAGATTCTCACTTAACAATTGGATATGTTAAGTGTAATCAAATGCACATGAAAATGAGATTCTCACTTAAGAACTTTGACATGTTAAGTGGGAATCAAATGCACATGAAAATGAGATTCTCACTTAACAACTTTGACATGTTAAGTGGGAATCAAATGAACATGAAAATGAGATTCTCACTTAACAACTTTGACATGTTAAGTGGAATCAAATGTATTTGATGTGCTCTCTTTATTTTTTTGAAAGAGAGGGGAATTCTTTGTTTGATAAATATGGCATGTCAAATAAGATTCTAAGAGGTGAAATTCATTTAACAAATCTTAAGTGTGCTAAATAGATTTCAATGATATGTTTTGATGCCATGTATGTGATTTCTTGATTTTGAAAAGAGTAAAACTTCCACTCTAGCATATGTGAAATATGTTGAGTGGAGTTTCAAAAAATATATATTTTTATTATTATGATTTGAAAATAGGATCTTCACTCAACATATTTGAGTATGTTGAATGAAGGTGACTATTTTCAAAAGAGTGCTTTTGGAAAGTGACATTTTGTGAAAGAATTTATCTTCTTAAATTTTAGATGAACCTTGCCTCACCAAGCTAGTGGTAAGAAGGTTCTAGATTTTTATTATCTCTCCCTTCATTGATAAATTTTATTTTTTCACCTATTGGGGAGCCCAATAGGGATTTCAAGACCTACACGGAGTGAGGTCCTAAAATCAAAAAGATGTTGGCTAACTTTGCTTAAGAATGAAATAAGCTAAGTGCCAACGGAAGTAAAGATAGTCCGACTCACATAGAATGCAAGTCCACTATCGATGCTTGGAGATAACAATCATCTACAAGAGATGGAGAGAGGAACCATCCCACTGAGTCATGAAAATATGGTGTTTATTTTTGTATTCATTTCATTGAGAGGGAAACACCATGTAGATCTGACGGTGTACTTATTAAGGTGATCTGATACAAAATTGAGGAATAGTGTACCATTTCGAAAGATAGAAGTCACCACCCTACAATGGATCTAATCACCTAATAAGGACTCCTAAGGCATGATGGGTCTTCGAATATACTAGAGATTTTTCCCCTACTTTACATGGATGAATAAAGTAGGGTTTATTTAAATTGGGTAAATTTCCTATGGGGCAAGCCCCATAGTTAATCACATCTTAAGGAAAATGAATCCCTTAAGAATACTCAATTAAAATAGAGATTGTTGTCTCCAAAGAATTCAAAGATAGGACTATCAATAAATTGGTTGTATTTTAGAAAATCAAGTGGGAGAGATCAAAAGGGAAGAGTTATTATTGAAACCAAAGGAGATGAGTAGGGAGTGCTCATGATATTAGGAAGCCTAGCACTCACCCTATCCCATGGTTGGGCTTTATACATTTGAAATTGAGGAGATTTATTTATTTGAGTTAAAATTTTATTAGAAAGCTAGACTTATACTCTAACAACACAAGATTGTTAGGATGCCTTAGAGGTGAGGATTTATGCTAGCCCCAAAGGAAAATGACAAATCCTCAAATCTATCTAGGGAGATTTGGCGAAAAGCATGACCTAAATCAAAGAAAAATGGGTATACTGGTTTACCTCCACAAGAGAGGATAAACCACCACTACCGGACTTATAACCCTGAGTGGCCTAACTCTCCTATGCTTTAAATCCATGTAGGCAAGTCTTATGCTTTTGCAAGATGGCTAGGTTGTTATTATTTAGAAAAGAAACTCCCTAAGAGACTAGAGCATGAGGGGTATGAATAAGACTTAAATCTAATGCAAATTTTTATCAAATTTTATTTGATTTTGGACATTTTATTTTGGCACACTATGGGATTTTGTATGCCTAAATGCATGAGAAGTTGACTATGGGCCAAATCAAGAGAGAAAGAGGTGTTCTTCCATCATAGGCTCTCAAAGGTTAAGCTCATTCTATATGGCACAGATGGAAGCCCACTCTAATCACGAGTAAAATAATATGATATGTGTGTTGTTAAACATACAATATCCAGCTAAGGGGTTGCTAAATATTTTATTATCTTGATTTAATACCTAAGCTTTAGGTGAGGTTATGAGTTATTTTAAAAGTTTAATTATGAGTTTGTTAGTGGGATAAAAAAATTTATTTTTATCCTAGGAGCCTAATCGCATCTAGGCCATACAACAATCACCAATCATAAATAAACTATGAAAAGACATGCTTTTTCTAATGCACAAGCTAAAAAAAATCATCAAATAATTTTATAAAACTATCGCAAAAGAATAAAAGGTCGATGCGATCAGGTACTGCCATACAACCCGAAAAAAAAATGTGGGTAGCCGAGATCTACCCTTATAACTGATTAAAAGAATAATTACAAATGATGAATGTTATGAGGGTCTTCATTCTTCATTCTTTATTCTTCATTCTTCATTTATTCATCTTTCATTTCTTCATTTTGATTTGTTTCATTTCTTTCTTCCTTTTGGCTTGATTTGAATGTGGTTGCTCCAAAGGCATCACATGGTATATAAGACTTGGTCTTATGACCAATGCTCATCCTAATCCCCATAATAATCATCTAATCTTAATGCAAAATTACATTAAAAGAAGAAAAGTAAATCTAGCTACACTTGCAAAATAAATGTTAGCTAAACACACTATACAACATAAGCAGTTATATAAATAATTTGGACTTAGTACCACACACATGGGTAACTAAGCCTACCTATCCTAACTTGGGTTATGCTTAGGGTCTAAGTAACCTACACAGCAAAAAATATTTATTATTTTTATTTAATAGCCCCTTAAGCACAACCCCTGTAGAAAGCATAATTAGGCTAATATCGACCTAACATCTAGACTACGCACATACACCCTAGCATCCAGTCTACAACAATACATCACAAAATAAGCATACATCAAACCATGCACCACCCTAACATAAAGCTAGAAGTGGTGACTTAGTCTAATGTGTGTGCAATAGAGCTTGTGTGGTATATCCCAACTAGGCTTTAAGGTCTAAGTGTAAGGGATTTAATTCATGAAGGGTTGATTTCTCTTTAAGTGATTTAATTGATTTGAAGATTTTATTTAATATTTTCCTTCTATTTCATTTGACCTACACTTAACATCTAAGTGTTATAAAGAGAAGAAAGAGAGGGAACCTCTCTTTCATCCCTACCTTAAGTCACTTCTCAAGCAAGTTAATTAATCAATTTCCTTTAGTGAATGACTTATTATATGTTTTAATTAATCCTAAGTTTAGGTTCACTTTAAATGACCTTATTCAATAAGAAAGACATCTTAAGATTAATTAGGATGAATTACTATCACATAATACATATTCATTCATTTCTTTCCATCATGTATATCATGCATATGAACCCTAAGCATACCTATGCATGCAATTTTTTTAGCATACTTAGATGATGAATGCAAAGAAGTGTATTTGAAATTCAAATATTTCATTTGTTTGATTGAATTATGAATGCCTTTTAATAGAAAGAAGAATTTTTCATCAATTAGCTAGATACACATTCACATGTATAAAAGTTTTAAGTGAGCACGTCATATTATTTTCTGTCTACTACATAGTCTACTTAAAGCGCTGGCTATGGGTTAGATAAGATATATTACATTTTATATATGTATGGATGTATATATATATATATATAAAAAAAAATATTTATTTTTTTATTTGATTATATTATATTATTATTTTATACATATACATACATATGTATAAGAGTTTTAAGTGAGTGCCATTATTTTGCACGGGGTAAGGTACAAGACCTACCTAGGGCTACTTAAAGTCTCACAACCGGGGTGTCTAGACTAATATATCACTTTTCTCAGATACATATGAATGTGCAAAAAGAACCACAACAATAAGAAATCATGCAAGAAATTATGTTTGATTTGATTATGTGATTTACATATGTGATATGAAATTCTTTGTAAGTCTTAACATGGAAATACATCGGAGTAGATTTAGGCAAATGTTGTGTTCTTTTCAAATGAACAATATATTTGTGAATCCTATATGAATCCATGTAAGGTAAGGAAAGAGAACTTCATATTGCATATCTTATATTATCAACACATGCAAACATATAGCTATTTGTAACTAACATCACTTCATTTATAATAATTGATTTATAGGCTTTTGAAAATAACATTTGATTTAATAGTGATAATAGCCACACTTATTTAATTTAAATCAACATGCAATTTAACATAAAAGAAACCATTTCATTTAATTAATTTTAAAAGAAATGAATGCATGATTACATATGACAAGCAACATTTAACATGAGTAGAAAGAAATAAAACAACACAAGCATGTGATTTCATTCAAATCCAATTAAGTCCTAAGGGCAATCATACTAAATAAGGCTATTTAAAATAAATCAAAGTTTCATCAATGTAATTTTATTTTTGAGTTTGATTTGATTTAGGAAATGTGGAAGAGGTTTGTTGGTCCTAATCCCATTCCCCATGTGTGAGTTAATTTGGTTTAATGAAGAAGTAATTAAGTTGATTTTATGATTTAGCTAGGTTATGGCATGAATTAAATGGATTAATTAACCCTTACCTACATCACCTTAAGTTAATTAACTAATTAATAATGAGCCAACATGATATGCAACCATATGGAAAATAAATTTGCAATGCTCCTAAGAAATGAAAGGGCCTAATGCAATTGGCTTATGATTAATAGTAAATTAAGCTTATGGGATCTTCACTTAACTACTTTTATGGTTTTCTCACACATGTGAGCTAACCATAATTTCTCCCTTTGGGTTATTGAACACCCAAAAAGCTACGTAAGATTAAATTAGAAAAATAGATTCAATTGAATTAATTAAGTTTATTAATTAACTAATTAAACTTAACCAATCAAAATGAAAAGGGCTTAGAGAAAGAGGCAAAGAAGAGATCCCAAGTCTCAATCCTAAATCTTTAATTAATTGATTAAGGTTCATGTATTTGATTTTGAATTTTGTTGATTAATTAATTAAGGGGTATTAATTAATTAATTACTTAAGAGGGATTAGAGAAGACTTAAAGAAAAGATTGGAAGAGGGAGTCCCAATCCATTTCCCTATACTTCATCATCATTAACAAGGTTAATAAGCCTTATTGATTGATTAATTTAATATTTCATTTGCTTAATTATCACTAATTATATTAAGAAAGTGATTAAGGCTTAATTTATTGATTTCCCTAATTAAGCAACCAATAAAATCTTAGAAAGATAGGGGAGGCAGAGGTCATCCCTCTAAGCATGCACATAAAATTTGGGATTAATTGGATGGTAAATTAAGGAGTAATTAAACTAATTGAATTTCCAATTAAACCTTAATTGAGCAAAATCCATTATTTAAAATCAATTAATAATTTTCCTAATTTCTACTCTAAAATATTTTTAAAATGAGCTAGAGTTTGTATTTTTTGGATTTTCTAGAATTAGTTAAAAATTTAGGAAGTTTCAGGAATAAAAACCAATTAAATAGCCCTAATTAAAGCCTTAATCCTGTCAGGCCATGTGGTGGCTAACATGGCACGCTTCCCATGTGGCATAAGAGATTCATTTTTAAGTTGTCACATGAGTACTGATGGCGATATAGTAATTGGTGGACCATCCGATCTAAGATCGACAACCATGATTAAACTCTTTTGGTTGGGGATTAATCGGGGCTAAGCATGATTTGATCGAACTATCATTCCGACACGGATGGATATGATCTATCTCCTCCTAAGCATCGAGCAATGGCTACCATCCATCGATCGCCGCTCGATTCGAGCTCACCCGAAGCTCGAATGGAGATGAAAATGATCCCACACCTTCGGGGAAGCACAACAATCAAATCCAACAGTGAAAAATGCATGACAAGGAAATTTTTTTCATAAAAGACCAAGCTATTTTCATTCAAGGATTGGTTTCAATGGCATACCTCATCAGAGCTTGTGACCGTGGTTCCAACGATCGAGGAAGCTTTTGGTAAATGAAGCTCCTTGAGCACAGCTTTGATTTGGTGTAGTTTTCTAAGACCAAAGTACTACATAGGTGATCGGATTTATCAACTCCCCCCCACCCGGGAAGCTTGGGAAAGGATTGCTTCTGCTCATTTGGCTCCAAGGAAGGTGTGTGTAAAGTTAATTGCACTTTAGTGGAGATTTGAGCAAATGGGAATTCAAGGTGGCCTCCCCTATTTTGGTTTTGCATAAAATCAAAAATGGGGATTTTGGGGAGCTTGGGATGGCTTGGAAATGGCTCTCGGATTCCTCTCTTTGGTTGCTAGGGTTGAATCGAGTGTGGCTCTGTAGGTTTGAGTGAGAATGAGGGGGTATACCTCCTCATTCCTTGGATCGGACGGCCATGACTGTTTTGGATCTGATCAATTGGCCATTTCAGAGGGTGGTGGAGGTCCTTGGGTGCATAATGTGGCTCGGTTTGGTTGGGTGAGGGTGTGGAGGTGGCTGCCAAGGGATGGGGTGCTTGTCCTTGGTGGTTTTGAAAGCTCCAATGGGAATGAGGAGGTGACTTCACCTCCCCATGGATCATGGCCGACCCAACCACTATTGGGTCAAGCCAGCCATGGTCCAAGGTGCCTGGGTGGACCTATGATTAGTGGCTAGAGGGAGAAAATGACACAATGGGCATATGTTTCATCTCATGGGATGCCCTAAACTCAAGGTAAAAATGATCATTTGGCTATGGGTTTGATTTAGGCAGATTTGAAATGGGTTAAAAGTGAGTAAGCCCAAATTTCAAGTGGTTTGGAGTTTATTTGATTTGATTTGACTTGATTTGACCTATTAGGTCAAATTGGGTTAGGTTTTGGTCAAATTGGGTCAAACTAAGGGTTAGGTCAAGTTCACATGACTAATTGGAGTGTATTGGTGTCATTGGTTTGGTTTAATTTACTTTGGATTTGATTATGGTTCATTTGGGTTCATATAGGTCAAATGGGTCAAGTTGACCAATTTGACCAATTTGACCAAATTGGGTTAGGTTAGGTGTTGAGTCAAGTTCAATTGGATAATTGAAAATGATTGTAGGCTTTGGTTTGGTTTAATTTGGATTCAATTTGGATTTTGACTAATTTGACCCTTTAGGTCAATTTTGGCTAGGTTGGGTCAAGTTGACCAATTGGTCAACTTGGGCTCAATTATGGCTTTGGTCAAGTTCAATAAGTGATTTGGAATGAACTTGAGCCATTGGTTGCAATCAATTTGGATCAAATCATGATTTGACCCATTATGACTTTTTAGGCCAATTTGGGTCAACTTGGGTCAAATGGCCAATTAGGCTTGGTTTGACTCAAGTGAAAGTTTGGTCATGTTCAATCATTAACTATGAGTTGGTTTGAATCAATGGTTTTAATAAATTTGGCTTATAGTGGATTTTGGCTAGTTTGGGTTTCATTAGGGCAACACTACCTTTGTTGGTCCCAAGTCTGGATGTGAAAAGTGGAGGGTTGCATTAAGTAGTCAACAGCCAGCGTAAAACTTATCAAAATAATCATGACATGAATCCTTTAAATCATTATGTTAATGCTAGGGGGTCCCCTGGAAGCATTTGCATGGCTTGAATATGAAAATGTAAAAATGCCGATCACGTCTGCAAGTTAAATAAGCAAGGGTTCCACATTATGGACGGATGTGGCAAAGAAGTTAGTCCATGAAACTAGAATTAGGTTAGGATCTTGGAATATAGGTACTCTTATAGGTAAATTAATGGAATTAGTAGATATTATGGTTCATAGAAAGATAAATATTTTATGTGTTCAAGAAACTAAATGGGTTGGGGAGAAGGTCAAGGAGATTGATAGTTTAGGTTTTAAACTTTGGTTTTCAGGTAGAAGTTCAACTAGAAATGGTGTAGGTGTGATTATAGATAAAAGTTTGAAGGATAATGTTATAAATATTAATAGATGTGGAGATAGAATTATAGCTTTAAAGATTATTGTTGATACTAAGATTATCAATGTTATAAGTGTTTATGCTCCTCAAGTAGGTTTGGATGTAAGCTCAAAAAAAAATTTTGAAATGAATTAGAGGGATTAATATAAAAGATACCTCTTGAAGAAAAAGTATTTATTGGAGGAGATTTAAATGGACATGTTGGTAGAGTGGTAGAAGATTTTAAAAGTATTCATGGTGGTTATGGATTTGGAGTGACTAATAAAGAAGGTAGGACTATATTAGATTTTTCCTTAGCTTATGATTTTGTAGTTGCTAATACTTTATTTAAGAAAAGAGATGAACATATTATTACTTATAAAAATGGATCTAGTAAAACACAAATTGATTATTTTCTGATAAGAAAAATAGATCATTTAGATTGTAAAGATTGTAAGGTCATTCCAAGTGAAAGTTTAAGTACCCAACATCGATTGTTAGTTTTAGATTTTAAGATGAAAGATTGTAAGAGAAAAAATAAATCAAATTATTATCTAGGATTAGATGGGGACACTTAAAGAACACAAATAAAAATATTTTAAGAGCAATACAAGAGCTTAGAATATGGGATGTTCATAAGGAAGCTAATGTTATGTGGGAAAAAGTAGCAAGTGAAATTAAGCAACAAGGTAAAATATTTGGAGAATCAAAAGAAAAACTTTTTTAATAAAAATAGTTGGTGAGTGAGTGTGAAAAGAAAAGATAAGAAATAAGAAGCATTATTATAAAACTTGGTTTAGATGTAAAACTGAGAATTGGGAAAGATATAAAATGGCAAGAAAGATTCTAAGAAAGCAATATATGATGCAAAAAAATTAATTTTAGTGATTTATACAAATAGATTAGATATCAAAGAAGGTGAAAGATGTATGTATAAGTTAGCCAACCAAAGAGATAGGAGAAGTAAAGACCTAGTTCAAGTGAGGTGTATTAAGGATGAAAATAATAAAGTACTTTTCTTAGAAAAGGATGTTGAAAATAGTTGGATGCGGCATTTTGATAAACTTTTCAATGAAGAATTTGAAAGTACAATTGATTTTAGGAACCTTAATACCCTAAAAAAATACATAAATTTATTTTTATCATCATATTAGTAAATTTGAAGTTAGAGAAGCTTTAAAGAAAATGAAATGTGGAAAAATAGTAGGACCTGATGATATTCCAATAGAAGTGTGGAAATGTTTAGAGATAAAGAATTTCTTGGCTTACAAATCTTTTAATGTTATTTAAAGACTAAAAAGATGTCGATGAGTGGAGAAAGAGTTTGTTGGTTCTATATTTAAGAATAAAGGTGATGCACAAGAGTGCAAATTATAGGAATTAAGTTAATGTGTCATACATTAAAATTATGGGAGAGAGTAGCATATAGGTTATGATAAAGGTTTCTCAATCAATTTGGTTTCATGCTAGTAGATCTACTATGGATGCTATACATTTGTTAAGAGGTTTGATGGAGATGTAGAGAAAGTAAGGAGGATCTACATATGATATTTATTGATTTAGAAAGCTTATGATAAAGTTTCAAGAGATGTCTTTGGAGAGTTCAAAAATAAAGGAGTTAATATTGGTTATATTCAAGTAATTAAGGATATATACTAGAGCTGTTACTTGTGTCCAAACACAAGGAGGATTGACAAAATATTTTCCTATTTCAGTTGGATTACATCAAGGATCAGCTTTAAGCCCTTATCATTTTGCTTTAGTTATGGATGTTCTTACTAAGCATTTACAGGAAGATGTACCTTGGTGTATGCTTTTTGTTGATGACATTCTTCTTGTTGATAAGACTAGAGAGGAGTCCAAGAGAAACTTGAATTATGGAGGTCAACATTAGAGTCTAAAGGTTTTCATTTAAGTAGATCTAAAACTGAATATATGGAGTGTAATTTTAGTTAGAAGTTCTAGTGGTTGTTGTGACATTAGGTGAACAAGTCATTAATAAGAGTGAGAGATTCAGATATTTAGGCTCTATTGTTCAAAATGATGGTGAAATAGATGGAGATGTTATTAGTAGAATTCAAGTTGGATGGTTGAAGTGGAGGAATGCATCCGGTCATTGTGTGATAGAAAAGTTCCACTCAAACTTAAGAAAAATTTTATAAGATGGTGGTAAGACCTACAAATGACTTATGGTGCAATGTTGGCCAATAAAAGAGAAGCATAAGACTAAGTTAAGTGTTAGAGATGAGGATGCTCAGGATGAGTGGCTTTACTCTAGAGATAAAATGCAAATGAGTATGTTCTGGAAAAAGTTGGAGTAGCTCTAGTGGTAGATAAGAGAGAGATCTGCCTTAGATGGTTTGTCCACATAAAGCATCGATGACTCGTTAGAGAGTAGATGCATTAGATTTGCCTTAAGAAAGGTGAGGTAGACCTAAAAGACTTGGTTAAGATGTATAAAAAATGACCTTAGTATACTTGAATTAAATGAGAATTTGACACATAATAGGACACAATGGAGACAAAGGATTCATGTAGCCAACCCCACTTAGTGGGATAAAGGCTTATTGTTGTTGGGTTTCATTAGGGCTAAGTGTTGACTTGGTCAATGGGCTAGGTTGACTTAGTTTGACCCAATTCATGATAATTGATTAACCTAGGATGATTGTTGATCATATTGTGAGGTTTGATGGGCTTAATTCAATCCAATTTGGGTTGGATTAGAACTTGGCACAAAAATGTCTTTTAGGTCACTTTGGGTCAAGTGAGCCTAAATGAGTTAATTGGCTTGATCATGGCTTGATTCAAGTTTAGTTGAACTCACACATGAGCCTAGGATTGAAATATAAATCCAATTGTAAGTGGTTTGAAGCCAAATGGATTTTGGTTCATATGATAATTTCAAGTCAAAAGGGCTAACTTGGGTTTGACTTGGGTTTGGTTTGAAAGAAGAAAGTAAGGATTGGGTTTAGGCTATAGGGTAGGCAAGTCCTCCTAAATCCTAAGGCATAACCTATTCCTATGGCTAACTCTTCTAAGTCTCTAGGGTTAGGTTAAGTGTTCACCTAATCACTAGAAGTGTCTTAAGACTAAGAAACTCTTAGTGTCTATAAGAGTCCTAGATCTATGGTGAGGAAGTTGAGAGCTCACTCCAAAAGTGAGGTCAACAATCTCATTTTCATTTTAATCTTCTTCTTTCTCTCTTAGAGAGATTGAAGATCCATTTTCTACTCTCTTTTGTGATGACTCTCCTTCATAAACATCAAATTCAGGTTCAAGCTCACTAGATTCATGTTGCTGATGATGTTGAGTAGAAAGTTCATCTATATGTCTCATCATATAAACAACTTCTACTTCCATAGTGTCCTGTTCATCATCTTCTTCTTGCACATGATGCTTCCAATGGATCTTTGGTTCATTGTAAAGAATAGACATTTCTTCCATTGGAGGACTACGATCATAGTCAACATTTTCCTGCAGGGGTGAATCTGATTGATGACTGGATGCCCTAGAGGATTCTCCAAGGTGTCGACCATCATATCTTTTATCAGTGATATCCCTTCTTTTAGGTATACACTTATGATGAATTATTTTTGAGATGGATTTGAATATATGCATCAGATGTCACACCTATTTCTTTCTTCAAAATTTCATCATGGGTCTTTGGCCTCCATATCAGCTTACCTTTTCGCAGGGACCTTTCGATAATGAATTCTTAGACATGCAGTCCAAGTGTCACACTTCGATGCTCACCGCTTGAAGCATACTTGGCTTGATGACTAATTACCATAAAAGAAGGCAACCTTCTTGGTAGAATCTCAATATCTTTGATCATCACAGGCCTCTAAAATTTTTTTTTTCATTAAGCCTCTTTCCTTGGCTACTTTAAGAATATTGTGTATTCTAGCAAACAATATTTCAAGTTGTCTCCTCTATGGTGGAGCTTGATGTTGTTGAGTCCGAAATTTCACCTCACTAGTAGCTATTCCTTTTTACCTATTTTAGATTATCAAAGTTGTTATGAGTAGGAATACTCACTTTGATGGCGATTGCTTGTTCACCGGGATGTTAAATGGGATATGGACCTCACCTCAACATTTCTTCTTCTTCGTTGACTTCTAGTTAATTTGCTTCCTCATGAGGAAGTGTTGACCTCACTTTTGGAGTGAGTTCTCAACTTCTTCATCATAGATCTATGACTCTTGTAGACACTAAGAGCTCCTTAGTCTTAAGACACTTATAGTGATTAGGTAAACACCTAACCTAAGCCTAGAGACTTATAAGGGTTAGTCATAGGAATATGTTATGCCTTAGGGACTAAGAAAAATTTGCCTACCCTAGCCTAAACCCAATCCATGCTTTCCTTCTCAAATCAAACCTCAAATTCATAGAAAACCCAAACCAAATTTCCAAGATTCATAATCAATCCCATGATCAAATTCAAGCTTAAGATTTCTCCATAAAAACCAATGATTAAATTCAGAACCCTTCCTAAGCCCTTTGACTTCATCTTATGGACTTAGCCTTAACCAAATTCAAATCAATCTCGATTCAATTAATTTTCTAAAATATCAATTCAATCTCTCAATCATTTACCAAATCCCAGCTCAAACCCAAGACCAAATGATTCAATCCTCAAATCAAATCCAAGTCCAAAATTCCTTCTTAAGCATTATGACCCACTCTCATAAGCTTAGCCAAATCTCCACCTAAATTATCCCAAACTAGGTTGATTTCCTTATAAATCAATTATTCCTTCATTTATACTCACAAATATAAATGAAATCTTTACCCAAATAGCCAAAACCAAATCAAACTAAATCAAACCAAGCCAAATCCCCCCTTAAGCCCTATAGACCCATCTTCATAAGCTTAATCAAATCTTAACCCAAATCAACACAAAATCAATTGATTTCTTTATAAATCAATTACTCCTTCATTTATATTTATAAATATAAATGAAACCCACCCTCCAATGACCAAAATAAATTAAACTAAATCAATTCCCTACTTAAGCCCTTTTGACCTACACCCTTAAGCTTGGTCAAATTTACTTCCAAATCACTCCAAACTTAAGTGATTTTCTCATAAATCATTTATATTTTCATTTATACCCCTAAATATAAATGAAATCTAAATTCAAATAGCCAAAATCAAATGTAGAATTAAACCAAAACCCAATTCAAGCCTTTTAGCCAATTTCTTAGACTTGGCCAAATCCTATCCAAATCAAGCCAAAACTAATGGATTTTCTCATGAATCAATCATTTCTTCAATCATTTGGCCAAATATAAATATAAACTACAATTATCAAATCAAACTCAAGTCAACCCAAGTCAAGCCCAAGTTAGCCTTTTTAACTTGAAAACTTTAAATAAGCCAAAACCTATTAGACTCTAAATTGATTGTAGTTTTATATATTTCAATCCTAGGCTCATATATGAGTTCAACTAAATTTGAATCAAACCAAAATCAAATCAATTGACCCATTTAGGTCCACTTGATCCGAAGTGACCTAAAGAACTCTTTTTGAACTAAGTTCTAATCCAACCCAAATTGGATTGAACCAAGGCCATCCAAATCTCATATCATGATCAACAATTACCCTAGGATGATCAACCATCTTGAATTGGGTCAAACCAAGTCAACCTTTAGCCCAAATGAAATCTAAACTAGCCAAAACTCACCATATACCAAATTGATTGAAACCATTGATCCAAACCAACTCATAATCAATGATTAAAGATGACCAAATCCTCAATTGAGCCAAACCAAGTCCAATTGACCATTTGACCTAAGTTGACCCAAATTGACCTAAAAAGCTAAAATGGGTCAAATAATAATCAAACCCAAATTGATTACAACCAATGGCTAAAGTTCATTCCAAATCAATTATTGAACTTGACCAAAGCCATAATCAAGCCCAATTTGATCAAATGGTCAGCTTGATCGAACCTAGCCCAAATTGACCTAAAGGGTCAAGTTAGCCAAAATCCAAATTAAATCTAAATCAAATCAAACCAAAGCCTACAATAATTTTTAATTGACCAATTGAACATGAACCAACACCTATCCCAACCCAATTTGGTCAAATTGGTCAACTTGACCCATTTGACCCATTTGATTTCAAATGAGCCAAAATCAAACCTAAGCTAAATTGATTGAAACCACTTGAACTAAAACTCTCCAAACCATCATTTAAACCTAACCCAAGCCTTGGTTCGACCCAATTTGACCAATTGGTCAACCCAAGCCAACATGAACCCATATGAACCCATTTGACCAAATGAAGCCAAAACTCATAAAACCAACCCATGGGACTTTGGTGGCTGACCAAACCCAACCCAAATTGATCCTGTGTCAGCCCAAAGTTTACCCATGAGCAAAGTGGACCCCACTCAAGGGGATTAGCCATTACAAACCTCTATTGATTCCTTCCTCATTTGAAAAGTCCACTCTCCCATCACTAATGCCCATCAAAATGAAGCATGCCTAACCTTCCTAGCCTACCCAAGCACACTAGGGCTTGCCATGGACGAAGGGAAAGTGAGTTAACTCACCTCCCATACAAACTGAGCACCCTATGGACAAAGAAAATAAGATCTCTCCCATATCAGACCTTGAGCCACCTCCCAAGCCTTCCACCACTCGAGCCATGTGGACTGAGAGATAATTTTGGTCCATGTGATGGTTGAAAGAAAATGAGATTGAATCGTTTGTCCAATCAGGGGATATACCCCTCAATTCAAATGAGAATTCATTGATTCAACTTCATTTGAGCTATAGAGAATGAAGGAGAGTCTCCCACAGCCATTCTCCAAGCTCCCAAGCTCCCCCAATTTTCCCTCTCTTGGTTTTACATCAAGACGAAAAGGGGAGGCCAATTCCAAATCTCATTTGCTCAATCCTACACTAAACTTCAATTAAACTTGCACACACCTTCCTTGGACCTAGTCGAAGCCATACGAATCATTTCCCAAGCTCCAAAGCCATCAGAAGTGAGAGTTCGATCAAGACTAAATGCCAAATAAGATGATCTTGGTCTCCAAGGTAATCTACCCCAAATCAATCAAGCTCTCAGGGGCTCTCTAGACAAAGCTCATCCCACCACCGGTCTTGAGCTTCAACGAGGTAATTTGTCATAATCGTAGCCTAGGTAACTTTAAGTTTGGTCTTTTGTGAAAGAAATTTCCATTGCATGTGATATTAGCCGTTGGATGTGTTCCTCTCCTTCCCTTGATGGTGTGAGATTATTTTGGAATCAATCCAAGCTTTGGTGAGCTCGGATCAAATGGAGAAAGATGAACGACATTCATCTTTCATCATTCGCGAAGGAGAAAGATCACGCCCATTCGTGATCGATGACGCGTTGATTAGATCACTCTTAGATCTTTGATTATTGCCTCTAAACCATGGGATTAATCATGGCCATCCTATCTTATAATGGACTGTCCATGAGAAAGCACATCTGTCGCCGACCAACTCAGCCGTGCGATGTGATAACTTAAATAACTAATCTCATTGCATGACATGGAAAGCACGTTGCATCAGCGTGCCACATGGAAAGCACACTGCATCAGCATCCTTGTGGAGCCGACGGGATTAGGGCTTTAATTAAGGTTAATTAATCCTTTTTAGGCTAAAACTTCCAAAATTCATAACTAATTTTAGAAAAATCTAGAAAATATAAATGAGGGCTCGTTTTAAAGGTATTTCAGAGAAGAATATATTAAAATTATCCTTAATTAATTTTGAATAGTAATTTTGGCTTAATTAAGATTTAATTAAAACTTAATTAGCTTAATTACTCCTTAATTAATCATCCAATTGATTTCAATCTTTCTGAGGATGTTTAGGGGATGACCTCTGCCTCCCTATTTTTTTTTTGAAATTTATTGGTTGCTTAATTAGAAAATTGATTGATTAAGCCCCAATTATCCTCTTAATTTCATTAGGGGGTGATTAAGCATATGAACAATGATTAATTAATCATTTGGACTCCTAATCACTGAATAGTAAGGAGACTTAAGTGGATTGAGTCTCTCTAATCCTTTCTCTAATTTTCTCTCTTTTCAACTAAAGTCCTAATTATTAATTAATTAACTAATTAGAAACTTAATTAGCTAAATTGGAATTCAAATCATTTTAAATTATGCTTAATCTAGTGGATGGTTTATGGAAATAGGTGGGGATCTCTTTCCCTACCTTTTCCCTTAAGCCCATCTCATTTCAAGATAATTGTTAACTTTGGTTAGTCTCTTTAGGAGAGATGGATTAATGGATTTGAAAAATCTAATTAAATCTAATTTTTTCCTTAATCCATCTTGGGTAGAGCTTTAGGTGTTCAAGAACCTAAAGAAGCTTAATGAAATTATGATTAGCTCACATGTGTGAGAAAATCATGAAAGTAATTAAAATGGTTCCTTAAGTTTAATTATTAAATAATCATGAGCTAATTGCATTAGGCCCCTTTCATTTCATAGGAGCATTGCTATTTACTTTTCAATTCATTTGCATAACGTAGCTCATAATTATTTAATCAATTATCTTAAAGTTTTAACTATTAAATAATTGTTTTTCCTTAAATCAAATTAATTTACACATATGGGGAATGGGATTAGGATTACCAAACACCTCTTTCTCACATTTCTCTTAAATCAAGTTAAACATAAAATCAAAGTGACTTTAAGAAACTTTGATTTATTTTAAATAAGTTTATTTAATGTGATTGTCCTTAGGAATTAGTTGGATTGAAAGAAATCACATGTTTGTGTTTCTTTATTTCTTTATAATCATATTAAAATGTTGCATGACACTTGGTTCATGCATTTTTTCAAAATCAATTAAAATAAATGATTTTATGTAAATTTGCATGTGTTGACTTAATTAAAAATATGTGTGTATTATCACTATTAAATCTCAAATGTATTTTCAAAAGCTTATTAATAAATAATATATGTTGTGACATTAGTTATACATACATAGGAGATGCATGTGAATAAATGCTTAGTGTATGAAGTGAAGTTCATTTCTTTCATTCATATGTTGATTTGCATAAGAATGAATGTTAGTATATTATGGACATGGGACGATACTTTAAGTAGCCCCAAGGAGGTTCTTATATCACTCCCCTGGTGCAAAACAATGACAATGTATCTGTTTGATTTCATTCTTATGCATTTTGACATTAGAATTTAGATAGAGTTTTAATTCATTCACACAAATAAACCAATCAAATTAAATATAATTTTTGCATGATTTCCATTTTTATAGTTGTTTGTGCACTCATATTTATTTAAGAATAACGAGTAAATCTAGTCTGGATATTTCGAGAATGCATGACTTTAAGTTGCCCCAATGAGGTTCCTACCTCACTCCCGTGGTGCAAAATAATGATGAAGTACTTGCTTAGAACTTTTATATATTTGAATGTGCATTTAACTAATGAACAAGAATCCTCTTTTTCTATAAAAAAATCATTTATGCATCCTACATTTAAGTGTGCCAAATATACATTGTATGCATAGATATGTTTATATATGATGGGAAGAAATGAATGGATATGTGTTATGTGATAGTAGTTTATTCCAATTAATCTTAAGATGCCTCTTCTGTTGAATAAGGTTATTTAAAATGAACCTAAACTTAGGACTAATTAAAATATGTAATAAGCCATTCACTAAAGAGAATTCATTTAATTAACTTGCTTTAGATGTGGCTTAAGGTAGGGATAAAAGAGAGTGATCTCTTTTCTTCTCTTTATAACACTTAGTTGTTAAGTGTAAATCAAGTAAAATAAAAGAAATATTAAGTAAAACTCACAAATCAATTAAGCCACTTAAAGTGAAACCATCCTTCAAATTAAATCTTTTCTTATTTAGAAAATTATAACAAAGCCTAGTTAAGGCATACCACATAAGCCTTAATACACACACCTTAGATTAAGTCACCACTTTTAGCCTTATGTTAGGGTGGTGCATAGTTTGATATATATTTGATTTTTTGATGTATTATTGTAGATGAGATGTTATGATGTATGCTTCATAGATTGGATGTTAGGTTGTGATTAGCCTAATCATGTTTTCTACATGAGATTGTGTTTAAGGGGTGCTTAAAAATAAATATAAATTCTCTCTTTTGTAGGTTGCTTAACCCTAAGCACAATCTAAATTAGATAAAATTTATGTGGGGCTAAGTCCAAATTATATATATAGCTGCTTGGGTTGTATGTTGTGTTTAGCTAACACTTATTTTGTAGGTACAGTTAGATTTACTTTTCCAATTTTTATTATAATATTGCATTAGAAATTAGGATTAGTGTTATGGGGGATTATGATGAGCTGTGGCTAGAAGACTTTATCCTGGGAGGCCCATGTGATGCATTTGAAGCAAGCAAATCCAAACAAAGGAGGAAAGAAGATGAGACATGAAGAATGAAGAATGAAGACCCCCATAACATTTATTTATTTTTAATTGTACTTATTCTTTTATATACCAGGTTGTATAAGGGTAGAGCTCGACTACCCATTTCTCTTTCTCTTGTACAACAAGCACTACACACCATTGTTATTCTTTTACATTAGGTTTATAAATTGTTTGATATTTTGTTTATAATTGCATAATAGAAATGACATATCTTTTCTTAGTTTCTTCATATATGGTGATTTAATATGTGGCCTGGATCTGATTAGGCTCTTAAGAAAAAACAAATATTCTATCCTAACTATAACTCATATTTAACTTTTCTAAATAACTCATAACCTCACATAAAGTCTAAGCATTAAATCAAGATAATTAAAAGATTTAATAACCCCTTAGTTGGATGTTGTATGCTTAATATCATGCACATTATCTTGTTTCACTTTTGCTAAGAGAGAGTTTCCATCCTTGCACGATAGGGGAAGACTTGACCTTTGAGAGTCTATTTAGCCAATAACCTTATTTCATCATGAATTTAGACATATAAAAATCATATAGGCTTTATCAAAATGAAGAGTCAAAAATCAAATTAGAATTGATAAGATTTACATTAGACTAAGTCATTACATATACCACTCACACTCTAGTCTCTTAGAAAGTGGGTTTAAGGACTTTAGTCTCTTTCTAAATAAAAAAATCTAACCATCTTGCAAAATCATATGACTTAATGACATGGTTTTAAAATGTAGGAGTTAGATGGTCACACCCAATTATAAGTCAATAGTTGGGTGGTCTACCCTCTCTTATGGAGGTAAACCATATACCTCATCTTCAGTTAGATTTAGGACATGCTTTGGCCCTCGCTAAAGCTCCCTAGACTTAGGATCTGAGGTTGATGTTTCCTTCGGGCTACAAGCAAAAATTCTCACATCTTTGGCATTTCCACAACCTTGTATTATGAGGTTATAAATCTTAGTTTTCTAATAAAATTTTAGCTCAAATATATATAATTCTCTTCAATTTCAAACATATAAAGCCCAACCATAGGATAGATTGGAATGCTCACTAGATTTCCTAGTATCATGTGCACTTCCTACTCATCTCCCTTTGGCTGATAATAAGTCTCTTCTTTTTTATCTATCCCAATTGATTTTCTAACATAGCCAATTTATTGATAGTCTTATCATTGAAATCTTTGGAGATAACAATTGCATACTTTAATCAAGAGTATTCCTAAGGAATTCATCTTCCTTCAGATGTAATTAACAATGGGGGCTTGCCACCATAGGGAACTTTAGAACCCAGTTCAAATAAACCCTTCTTGATTCATCCATGTAAAGTAGGGGAAAAATCTTTGGTATATTCGAAGACCCATCATGCCTTAGGAGTCCTTATTAGATGATTAGGTCCATTATAGGGTAGTGATTTCTATCTTTCAAGATAGTGCACTATTCCTTGATGTTATTCCCAATCACCTCAATAAGTACACCCTCAGATCTACGTGGTGTCCTACATACACATAAAATCAAAAACAAACACCACAGAAAGCCTCAAAATTATGTCTCCCAAGTACAAAGGTTTTAGTTAGCAAAGCCATTGTACCATGACACATTTGAGATACAGTGTGCCCAATGACGATTCTCTTCATCACAAGAGCTTCAGATTGATCCAGTCTTTCAAAAATTGAAGTTCTCTATCGAGAGAACTCCTTAACAACAATTGGTTATTGAATTGGTTGGCAAGATGAATAGGAGCTTCAGTAAACTGAGGCCTTCCAACATGGCCTAGGATGAGTGCACCATGGCTGGGTACTTCAAGAGTTGCAGCTATAATAGTTGGGAAATCCATGCTACCAAATTGAATGATAGCTCTAACATCTCCTATGTTGATGATGATGTTAGCTAAGCAGATGTTTGCACCATGCCCTAACTGAACAGTGAAAGGAGTGCTTTATAGATCCATTCTATGCAAGTGAAAGATGGGGATTAATAATTAGTAATTGTTATTTCACCTCATACTTTCAAAATGCAAAGGTACTATAGAATAAAATAATAGTGTAATAAAAATATACTCTACAAAATAATTCATTTGACATAGAGTCTCATATATTAGTAATTTAAATTTATTACACATTTAAATCACCATTTTTTATTTTGCATTTTCAAATATTTTGTTGCTACTATAGCATGTATATGACTAGCCAAAGATGGAAAGAGAAACCTATCCCAAAGTAGTGCCAACTGGTTCCAAAATTTCACTTGATGAAGAGAGTGTGATTTAATATCGATGAAATTTTCAAAAAATAGATGGAATAGTAGATAAGACACAACCCAAAGATTTTGCCCTCATTTTTTGAGGACTGAAGATCTGGTTCTAGATTTCCTATAGGTGCAAGCACCTATAGTTAATTACTCCTCTCAATGCTGAGAGAGAACTTTTGATTAAGGCTAGTCATTAGATCGCTAATTATTTAGCATATAGTAGTGTGGAGTTTTGATTTCTCATTTATGAAATTCATCTTTTAAATTTGGATGGTTGGGGAATGATGATATGCCTATCTGGATCCCATGGTTTCACATCCCTACTCGTGGTCCATAGTCTACTTAGGAGGAGGTAGTTACCCAACTTGATCAAGGATCCGAACCATGGGTTACGTCGTTCAAGTAATCCTTGTAGACCTGGGGTGGTGTTTTTCTAATGAGATAAGCTTAAGTCTATCTTAGTTGACAAATGACTCTTTGCCTTATCAGATATATCTTATGATTCATACCTCAAGGTATAGAGCTATAAGCTATAGTCGTGATCGTAATATAATGGTATCATTTGGCAGAAATCACCTGATCAGAGAACTCTAGTCATAACTGCATCATATGTGGAGCCTATTGGACAAGCCATGCATTCAGAGGACATGGGCCACATCCTTGCTGGCATGAGATTAATGGAGAGTGAATATAGAACTATACTTGACTTGACATTAGCTCCTTTGTGAGCTAGAGTTTTCTTAATTCCTCACCTTTACCAAATAGTTACGGAAGGTGGATTGAATGGAGTTTGCTTTAAGTTTTTAAGGATTGAATTTCATTTAACCATTAAAAGTTTAGTGATATATTAGATTTCACATTTGGAATGATACTCAATTTAAGTTATCTTAATATGAAATTAAAACCACATTTTTGATGGAAGTATCCCCTCCGGTTGAAATCTCCATTCAACATAGCCATCATTGGGGTAGTTAATTGATTAAATTGAATATATTTAAGAACTTTAGATCATGTCAACTCTGTTTAATTCTAAGAGGATCGATCAAGTTAAAGTTCATAGTTGTATTTCATAACTTTACAACTGAATATCTTTTGTGTTTCAACAAATGTATTTATAGTTTGAAAATTCAATGATTAGTTCACTTAAATATTTATATTTTTGAAATATAATTATGAAGTTGTAATATATTCTCAAATATAAAATAAATTCTAAATTTATTTATTTTTAACCCGCGCAGCATCCTTAGACACTTAATTCTAAACATTCAGTATTGTGTCAGGGCCCATGCGGTTGTATTTAAGAATGCTTGCATAATTTTAAGACATTGAATTTGAGATTTAATCATACTTCATAAAATATGCAAGAGTTCAATTGAAGCCTTAATTAACACATTTTGTTCGCTTGTACAATGTGTTGTAAATCCGGTGGCAAAATGTATCATAAAATTATATTTATATTTGCACTTAAAATGTTATTTTTTTTTACTTACATTTTATTTATTCATAGAATTTCTAAACTTTAATGATTGGCTTATGCTCATTAAAGACCTACTAGATCTTTGCAAGTTCAACATTCAAATTTGATATTCGCTCATACAAACTATTGTACTTCCTTTAAGCGAGCTTATTTGAATCCAAGTTTCTTTTGAATGCAAGTCGATTATTTAGTAAGAATGTAGGCTATTTAGTTATAATGAAAACCTCTTATGAATTTTACTTGATTTTCACTTTAGTTTGAAAATAGCACTCAACAAATCCTATGTGCTTTAATTTCATGTCCATTTAGAGCCTTATTCAATTCACTTTAAAATAGATAATTGCAATGTAAGAATGCATGTTCTTTTGAATCTCACTCTAAAGTTTGATTTGGGCTCTATCTCATTTGAAAATTAGCCTTCTAGCTTCATGTAATCTCCCCATAAGTATAACATGAATTCAAAGTTATGTTTGCATTTGACTCATTTTCTTTCAATCATTTTCACACATAATATAACATAAGCCACAAAGTTTAATTGATTATTCTTATGCTAATCAACCATTAACCATTATAGTTTGCTATAAAGTGTAAGCAAGTTATCAAGCTTCATCTTCATCCTCCAAGCTTGATTGTGTTCAATTTAAATCATTCTTAGTCCACTTCGAATAAATTATAATAATAGCAACATTTATTGAAAAGATCGTGCATGACTAAACTCATCGGTGAATATGCAAGTTATGTTCTTCATCTTCTTCATGTAAGAGTGATCAAACCAAATTTGATTATATTTTAAATTTCACATCAAGAGATCAATATATATAACCAAATTTCAAATTTATTGTAAGTTTCTTATGAGTTTAGAGTTAGCTCCAAGCATCACTTGAATTCTATTTGAACGCTTCCATTTGTTTCAATATATAAAACAATGGACTCAAGCATTCATTCGATAAACTAAGTGAATGAACTAATTTTTTTACTTAGCATATTCTCATATGATATTAATATTTATTAAGTTCATTTAAATTTAATTTCAAATTCATTTCTTTAGGACTTTATATTTTATATTTAACTTAATGTTAAATCATTTTTTTAAGTCCCAAAGATTTGACAAAATTTTGCATTTCAACAAGTATCGCCCCCATAGGGGCTACATCAAATAATTTTGGCCATCATGCCCGATGAGTGTGGTGTTTTGAAGTACCTCGACCGAATTTCAATCGTTATACCCTAAAGAGCATAACGGTGCCTTCAATCACCTGTATAAAAGTAAATATATATTCAACTTCTATACATTCAAATTCCATTTTAGATTGTTTATTTTTGATGTGATTGATTTTTTTTTAAATAAATCTTGATTCTTCCCTTTTTTTAAGTCCAAAATTTAGTCAAAATTTTGGCAACATTTCGACATGGGGCGATCTAACAACATACCCGGCCATGCCATGATGAGCGGTGGTTTTTTGAAATACCTCTCGATTTTCATCTCACATGCCTGATGAGCGGACGAGGTCTGAACCTGATAAAGAAACACACATATAAACATATAATTTCTTTTATACATTCAAGCATGTCTACACATCCACCAATAACAACAATAATAATTTGTATGAGTTTGAAAAAAAGGAGAGATTGTCGGATTGATTATTTGGGTTGAAAGGTGCGGGAAACAATGGAAACTCAGAGGAGATATGCAGTTAGGTTGTGTGACTAAAAAGGGATTTGGACTCCAATCAAAGAGGGGATATGGAATAGCACCAGGAGATAGTGCTAAGGGGAACCCATCTGATGATGAAGTTGTCCCTCGGCTGTGAAAAAGAGTGGTTTCCAAGAGGAACCTACCTGATGGGAGAGTTGCCCCTCAACTAAAATCTAGGCGTAGAAAGGAAAGGTGAGTGTGGTGCTAGGTATGAGGGAGAAGGGAAAGAAATAGGGAGTGCTAGAGACCAAGATGAATCGTCTGATGATGGAATTCCTTCTAGGCTAAGACAAAGAGAATGATCGGAGGAGAGGTTCGAGTACTGTAACAAATGAGAAAGAGCCAAGAAAAAGAAAAAAAATATTTTGAGTGATAACATACTGCTATATATATGTACAGTTGTTATAGTAATATTATTACAGTGCCTATGCTATAGTAACCATGGGATTGGTTGATCAGGATTCAAAATTTTTTTGGGAGGAATTAGTACAGTGTGACGGGTATTGTAGTAGAATGGATAAGAGGAAGGATTCATCTGTTCTCGTGCAATGCTCAAGTCGAACGGGTTTGGATGCTCAGTCGCTCGGCTTGCAACAGGGATGAACAAAATGAGCAGGAAGCTCATTCGAATAGGAGGAGGAGGGATTTTTTCTTAAGGGGAGATGGACGAGCAAGAGAGAGAGAGAGAGAGAGTGGACGGGAGAGGGGCGAACGAGAGGTGCAAGCAATGAAGGAGCACCTTGGAGTTCCAAACGACTGAGAGAGAGAAAGAGAGTGGAGAGAGGGAGGATGGAGGATGCAGCTCTGATCGCAAGAAAGAGGGAGGACGGAGGGAGTTCAGCTTCCTGTAGTGACCAAGAGAGAGGGAGATGGAAGAAAGAGCGAAACTTATGGCTTTTGGTGGATGAACCGAGAGGGGATGCTTGTAGTTGCTTGTAGATGAGGGAGACGATCATGCATGAACCGTTCAGAGGAATAAAAGCCTTGCAATTTGAGGGAAACTGAAGAGAACAAGTGAGCTTTAATTTTTAGGAGAACGAACCGAGAGGAGTGGGATGAATTGAACAACCTTTGCTTGAAAGAAAATTAGGGGAAAAAATATTTGTGCATGAAATTGCATATTCTATTTATTTTCCATCATTTGATAATAATTGATCGATATGAAATATCAATTCTAATTAGTTTTGATATTCTGAATGTAATGGTGAAGCCAATTTTATGATCGAGACAGTTTGGTTTGAGTTGGCATTGAATTGGATCAATTTCTGTTCAAAAATGCACATTATCGCTTCCAACCGCTCAACATTCGCATAAACTTGTCCAAATTGAGCATGTAGTCTCATTTGATAGGTTTTGATGTTTGAAAGCTAACAACACAATAAATTTTATGAATGGAGGTCATTTGGACATCATCGCAACTTCCCTACTCTGAAATGCGCATTGACACATTGACTGCTCGATCTCTTGATCGATTTACCGCTACATTGTGTAATATTTATATTCTGATCAATTTCAAAATTTTGAATGCAATGGAAAAAGTCCATTCATCGATCGATATCATTTCGACTGACTTTAATGAAGTCCAGTGCATTTTAGCTCCGATTTGCACACTATTACATCTAAAATTCTTCAGATTTGGCTTATAGGCTTGACTCGACTCATGTAGCATATATGAAAGTCAATAATCATATAGCATATATATTACCTTTGAATGTTGTGGAAAAGAAAATATGAGAACTGTATTCAAAATTTGTAGAATATTTTCCATAAAATCCAGTTCTATCTATTGTGGCATAAAAGTTTTCCCATACAATACACTTCTCAATTTCATTATGATTTGATCAGACAATGAAGTCCATTTTGTTATTTATCTAGTTTTTTATTTTTAAGCCATCAAAAAATATAGATTATTCTTTATAGTCTAATTATTTTTGGATTTGTTAAGCTTGCTAATTAAGAAAGATTTAAAGTGGTCCGTAGAGATTCTAAGAAAGTAATATATGATGCAAAAAGTTTATCTTTTAGTGATTTATACAATAGATTGGATACCAAAGAAGGTGAAAGATGTATGTATAAATTAGTCAACCAAAGAGATATAATAAGTAAAGATCTAGTTCAAGTGAGGTGTATTAAGGATGAAAATCATAAAGTGTTTTTCTTAGAAAAGCATATTGAAAATAGGTGGATGAGATATTTTGATAAACTTTTCAATGAAGGATCTAAAAATATGATTGATTTTACCAACCTTAATACCCTAAACAAAAATAGAGAAATTTAATTTTATCATCGTATTAATAAATTTGAAGTTAGAGAAGCTTAAAAGAAAATGAAATGTGGGAAAACAGTAGGACCTGATGATATTCCAATATAAGTGTGGAAATGTTTAGGAGATTAAGAAATTTCTTGGCTTACAAATCATTTTAATGTTATTTTAAAGACTAAAAAGATGTCAGATGAGTGGAGAAAGAGTTTGTTGGTTCTTATATTTAAGAATAAAGGTGATGCATAAGAGTGTGCAAATTATAGAGAAATTAAGTTAATGTGTCATACATTAAAATTATGGGAGAGAGTAATTGAGCATAGGTTACGATGTGAAACAAAAGTTTCTCACAATCAGTTTGGTTTCATGCTAGGTAGATCTACTATGGATGCTATACATTTGTTAAGAGGTTTGATGGAGAAGTATAGAGAAAGTAGGAGGATCTACATATGATATTTATTGATTTAGAGAAAGCTAATGATAAAGTTTCAAGAGATGTTCTTTGGAGAATTCTACAAAAGAAAGGAGTTAATATTGGTTATATTCAAGTCATTAAGGATATGTATACTAGAGTTGTTACTTGTGTCCATGCACAAGGAGGATTGACAAAATATTTTCTATTTTAGTTGGATTACATCAAGGATTAGTTTTAAGCCCTTGTCCTTTTGCTTTAGTTATGGATGTTCTTACTAGGCATTTACAGGAAGATGTACCTTGGTGTATGCTTTTTGCTGATGACATTCTTCTTGTTGATAAGACTAGAGAGGAAGTCCAATAGAAACTTGAATTATGGAGGTCAACCTTAGAGTCTAAAGGTTTCATTTCAATAGATCTAAAACTGAATATATGAAGTGTCATTTTAGTTGTAGAAATTCTAGTGGTAGTGTTGTGACATTGGGTGGACAAGTTATTAAAAAGAGTGAGTGATTCAGATATCTAGGCTCTATTGTTCAAAATGATGGTAAAATAGATGGAGATGTTATTAGTAGAATTCAAGTTGGATGGTTGAAGTGGAGGAATGCATCCTATTGTGTGATAGAAAAGTACCTTAAACTTAAGAGAAATTTTATTAAGATGGTGGTAAAACCTATAATGATTTATGATGCAAATGTTGGCCAATAAGAGAGCATAAGTTAAGTGTTAGAGAGAGGATGCTTAGGTGGATGAGTAGCTTTACACTTAGAAATGGGTATGTTCAAAAAAAAAGTTGGAGTAGCTCCAGTGGCAGATAAGATTAGAGAGAGTCGCCTTCAATGGTTTGGCCACATAAAGTGTCAATCGTCCGATGACCCGGTTAGGAGAGTAGATGCATTAGATTTTTCTTATGTTAAGAAAGGTAGAGGTAGACCTAAAAAGACTTGGTTAGTATGTATGAAAAATGGCCTTAGTGGTATAAAGGCTTGAATTAAATGAGAATTTGACATATAATAGGACACAATAGAAAAGAAGGATTCATGTAGCCAACCCCACACAGTGGGATAAAGGCTTGTTGTTGTTGTTAAGCTTGTTTAGAAAACTTGTAGTTGATCATTGATCAACTACTTAGAAAAGCAAGCCTAACAAAATAAAAGAAAAAAAATTAGGCTATAGGAAATTATCTGTATTTTTTTAATGGCTTATTACAGTAAATGAAACTAGATGAACAACAAAAATGGCCTTCGTTGTCCGCTGATCAAATTGGATAATGAAATTAAGAAGCATACAGTATGAATGAAAACTTTTATGCCACAATATGTAGAACCAGATTTTATTACTACTGCTCGAAGAGGTGTGGATTGAAAAATATATGAGGGAGCATCTCCTATTTATTGCACGCACAATGGACGGAAGGCCAAGCAAAATGGTAGTAGCTCAACAAAAATGGAATTGGGAAATTGCACGTGATGGAGAAGGTGAGTCGGAAGAGCAAATTGGGAACCGAGAGGGAGGATTTGTCACAGGGATGGGTAGGAGGATAATTATGCAAACAAAAAAAAGGCTATTTGGTCTTTTTTTTATCCACTAAATTACTGAATGCAACCACCGTGGGAGCCTTTGGGTGCATTTAGGATAACTTTTTGGCTGCTTTGCTTTTCAGAAAGCAACCAGTTGCATTTGACTATCAACTTTTTGACTTCTTTTTAGAAAATTTTGTGGTGAAAAATTGCTTTTGAGAACTAGCATTATTAGAGTGTTGTGGCTATCAGAAAGTTATTTTTTATCTAATAAGATAAAAATTGTAACACCACAATAGTTTTTCAAAAAATTGTTTTTCTTATAGCAATTTTACAATCCGCTTTTCAGAAAGGTGCAATTATCCCAAACAAACCCTTCATAAGATTGTGAAACTATTTCTTGCTAGGAAAATATTGAGAATAGAGTTAATAAGAACATCGATATCGATAAGTTTATCCATACAAGAGTAGTTAAAATGTTGTTCAAAATGGACCCTATAGTCACAACCTCAATGAGAAAACTTATTCAAAAAAAGTGTGGCCCAAATGTTAGGATAGCTTTAATTATTCAGAAATATATAAACATTTTAAGCAATCACAACATTAAAAATGAAGCCATGAAAATTAGAGGATGTACAAGCATATTTACCATAAGCGTGAGAAAATGCCACAAATAGAAAGAATTAATACACTAAAAGAGAAATATAGAAATATTGAAGAGTAAGTAGCCTACCTCAATCCAAAAGAATGTAAATTATATAAATTCAGGGCATAATCCTTACTTGTCCTTTAAGAATGGAAGCTAGCTTCAAGTTTTGCCTCAATACTTGAAGATTGATTCGCTTATTCATGTTGAATCAACGAGATGGTCATCCATGCATGATATGCATGCAAAAAATCTTAGTGGGATGACATTACAATATAAAAACTTCCACCTTTTTTCTTCCAAAAAACAAGAGAGAAAATGAATGATTTTAATTAGTATCTTGTCACAATGATAATAGAATTTGATGATCACTTGTCAACAAATTTTATATTATTTAAATATTTAATATTTAAATCTTTTAATTTACATTAATGCCATCTAAAATATACTATTTATATTGCTATTTACTATCTAAAATTTAGCTTGTGGTCTTTCTAATATCAAATCTTAGTTTTTTTTTTAAATTACACTTATGTTAAAATCTAGTTATATTTTTTTTCTTACCTTCATTATTATCACCACACAATGCAATCTATCTTTTCGTTAATATTGACCTCACTTTTAGAGTGAGTTCTCAATCTCCTCTTCTTAGACCTAGGATACTTCTAGACACTAAGATTTTCTTAGTCATATGATACTTCAAGTGATTAGGTGAACACTTAACCTATGTGTAGAGACTTAGAAGAGTTAGTCATAGGATTAGGCTATGCCTTAGGGATTAGGGAGATTCACCAACCCTATAACCCAAACCCAACCTATGTTCACCTTAAACCAAACCCCAAATTCAATTCAAACACCAAATCTAAACCCAATTCCAAACTGAATGATTGAAGCCCATAATCAAATCCAAACTTGAAATTCTTCCTAAGCCCTATGATCTTATCTTATGGACTTAGCCCTAACCAAATTCAAATCAATTCAAATTCAATTGATTTTCTCAAAGATCAATTCAACCCTTCAATCAATCTATCAAATTCAAACACAAACTCAACTACAAATCATGATCCAAAATCAAATCAAACTAATCTCAAGCTTAAGCCACATGATCAATTCCATGAACTTAACTAAAATCCTATTGAAATTAATCCAAAATCAATTAATTTTCTCATGAATCAATTATTCATTCAATTATATTCCCAAATATAAATCAAATATACATTCAAATGTTCAAAACTATACCCAAATCAAATCAAGTCCAAATCTAAACCTTTTAAGCCAATTTCATGGACTTAGCCAAATTTCATTCAAATTTGAGCCAAAATCAATTGATTTTTTCATGACTCAATCATTGCTTCAATCACCTTTCCAAATATAAATGAAATCTACAATCATCAAGCCAAATCAAAATCAATCCAAGTCAGACCCAACTTAGCCCTTTTGACTTGAAATATCCAAATTAACCAAAACTCATCCAAACCCCAAATCAATTACAATTGAGTCTATATATCAATACCAAATCCATATATAAATTGAACTAAATCCAAATAAAACCAAAATAAAACTAATTAACCCATTTAGGTTTACTTGACCCAAAGTGACATAAAGAATCCATTTGAGCCAAACTTCAATCCAACCCAAATTGGATTGAACCAAGCCAATCTAAATCTCCTATCATGATTGATGATCACTCTAGGTTGATCAATTATCACAAATTGGGTCAAACTAAGTCAACTTGTTCATTTGACCAAGTCAACCCTCGTAACCCATATGAACCCAAACTAACCAATTTGCAAATTAAGCCAAATCCTTTGAAACCATTATAGAAATTTCATGTCATGGTAGATTCATGCATTAGCATTCTTGATTTATCACTGTCATCCCTATTTCCTTAAAAAATTTTAAACTTGCTATTCCAAAGACTCAGATCAATTTCTTGGCATAGTTTCCTCACATTTGAATAAGGATTTTATTTTATTTTTTGTTGCAGTTCAGTTACATTATTGTATCATCTACATTGTATGACTAAAAGAATTGTGGATTTAAACACATAATTGAGTGAATTTCTTCATATTTAACGCTAGTAATCTTTGTGTCTTGCTAAAATAAAGGGTATAATAATTTCATATTTAACATAAGGACATTCTCTTAATTTTTTAGCCCATTATTTGTTTATTATTTGAATGCAATATTTGAAAAAAAAATACATTGGAAAATAAATTAGATTAGTAAAGATTGCAACATCTTTGGGTATATCATTTTTCCTTTCAACTCTTTATTAGTAGAAATTTGTTGGGATATAGATTATATTCTCATTCCTCGTATTATCTAATGAAAACTTAAACTTAATAAATGAATTTATTCTAGTGTTAGACTATAATCCTTATTATCTTTAAAAATACAGATTATTTTTATTAAAAAATCTTTTATCTATAATTCATGTATAAGATAAGGTGTTCAAAAACATATAGACCTAACTTGCTGATTTCTTTGTGCAAATAAAATTTATAAAATACCAATCTCTAAAATAGGGTAAAATATTAGATCTTCATTATTTCAATATGACTCTTAGCTTATGGGTAACTACAATAATGATATTCTTGATACATATTCAATAATTTCATTTGATAAACTCAATAATAATATTATAATTGAAATCATATAAATGGTGATTTTAGAGTGTTAATTTAGGTCAATGAGTCAAGTACAGATTTACCTTAAATTTGGCTAGATTTTGAATTAGGTTATACCATTGTGATGTTTGTTTTCGATTTGTATGTATGGGGGACACCACGCAAATTTGATGGTGTATTTATTGAGGTGAACAGATACGATATTAAGGAATAGTGTACTATCTCAAAAGATAAAATTATTATCTTATAATGGACCTAATCACCTAATAAGGACTCCTAAGGCATGATGGGTCTTTGAATATATCAAATATTTTTCTCCTACTTTACATGAATGAATAAAGTAGGATTTATTTAAATCGGGTTCTAAAGTTCCCTATGGGGGCAAGCCCCCATAGTTAATTACAACCTAAGGAATGTGAGTTCCTTAGGAATACTCTCGATTAAAGTAGACAATTATTATCTCCAAATATTTCAAAGATAGGACCATCAATAAATTTGTTATGTTTGGAAAATCAAGTGGGATAGATCAAAAGGAGAGACTTATTTTATAGAAGCCAAAAGATATGAGTAGGGGATGTTCATGATACTAGGAAACCCAGTGAACATTCCAAACTACCCTAAGGTTGGGCTTTATATATTTGAAATTGAAGAGAATTATTTATTTAAGTTAAAAAATTTATTAGAAAACTAGGCCTTATAATCCCATAATACAAGATTGTGGAAATGTATAAGAGGTGAGGATTTATGCTTATAGCTCGAGGGGAAACATTAACATTAGATCCTAAATCTAGGGAGCTTTAGTGAGGGTCAAAGCACGTCCTAAATCTAAGGTGAAAATGGGTATATAGTTTACCTCTACAAGAGGGTCAACCACCCGACTGCTGAACTTATAACCATATGGAGTGGCAGCTAACTAACTCCTTCTATATTTTAAAGCCATGTTGTCAAGTCATATGTTTTTAAAGATGGTTAAGTTATTATTATTAGAAAGAAACTAAAGTTCTTAAACCCACTCCCTAAGAGACTAGAGCATGAGTGGTATGAATAATGACTTAATCTAATACAAATTTGATAAACTTTTATTTGATTTTGGACTCTTCATTTTGACAAAGGCCATATGATTTTTATATGTCTAAATGCATGATGAAATGAGATTATTGGCTAAATCAAAGAGAAAGAGGTATTTCTACCACAAGGAGACCCTCAAAGGTCAAGTCTTCCCTTATCGTGCAAGGATGTAAACCCTCTCTTAGAAAAAGTGAAATAGGATGACATGCATTATATTAAGCATACAACATCCAGCTAAGGAGTTGTTAAATCTTTTAATTATCTTGATTTAATATCTAGGCTTTAAATGAGGTTATGAGTTATTTAGAAAATTAGTATGAGTTGTAGTTGTGGTAGAAAGTTTATTTTCTCTAAGAACCTAATGGATCCAGCCACACATTAAATCAATATACATGAAGAAACTAGAAAAATACATGCCAGTTCTATTACACAATTGTAAAATAAAGCATCAAATAATTTATAAACCCAACGTAAAAGAATAATAGGCCGATGCGATCGGGTACCGCCGTACAACCCGAAAATAGAAATGAGTAGCCGAGCTCTACCCTTATACAACCCGGTATATGAAATAATAACTATAATTACATAAATGAATAGATGTTATAGGGGGTCTTCATATCTTCTTTCTTCATATCTCCTTCATTCCTCCTTTGGATTTGCTTACTTCAAAGGCATCACGGGGGCCTCCCAAGACAAAGCCTTCTAGCATCTGCTCATCCTAATCTCCCATAACATTAATCCTAATTCCTAATGCAAAATTACATCAAAAATAAGAAGAATAAATCTAACTACACCTGCAAGATAAGTGTTAGCTAAATACATCACACAACCCAAGCAGTTATATGTATAATTTGGACTTAGCACCATGCAAATGGATAACCAAGTTCATCTATCCTAATTTAAATTTTTCTTAGGGGTTAAGCAACTTGCAAAAGAGAGCATTTATATTTATTTTTAAGCACCCCTTAAGCACAATCTCCTACATAAAATGTAATTAGTCTAATCACGACCTAACATCTAATCTACCAAGTATACACCCTAACATCCTATCTACAACAATGCATCATAAAATCATACATACATCAAACCATGCACTGCTCTAATATAAGGCTAAAAGTGGTGACTTAATCTAATGTGTGTGTATTAAGGCTTGTGTGGTATGTTCTAACTAGGCTTTAGAGTTGTCATTCTTTAAGTGTGAATGACATTTAATCATAAAGGGTGATCTCACTTAAGTGGTTTAATTGATTTGTAAGTTTTACTTAATATTTATTTTATTTCACTTGGCCTACACTAAACAACTAAGTGTTATAAAGAGAAGAAAAGAGAGGATCTTTCATCCCTACCTTAAGTCACATCTAAAGCAAATCAATTAATGAATTCTCTTAGTGAATGGCTTATTGCATATTTTAAATTAATCCTAAGTTTAGGTTCACTTTAAATAATCTCATTCAATAAGAGAGGCATCTTAAGATTAATTGGAATTAATTACTATCACATAACATATATTTGTTTATTATTTCTATCATACATAGCGTGCATGTGATCAAGTCCTAAACATAACTATACATGCAATTTATGTATTAGCACACTTAAATGATGAATATAAATAAATGTGCTTGGAATTGATGTTTCATTTGGTTGAATTATTTTGTCATATTCATTTAAAGCTCTATCTGAATTCTTACACAAAAATATAAGAGAAGAACTCTAAATCATATGGATAATCAATCCAACCACTTGAATAAAATATGAATGCATGATTTCTTAACAGAGAAAGGAGGTTTTTATTCATTAGCTAAATACACATTCAAATGTGTGAAAGTTTTAAGCAACATCACATTATTTTTACACAGGGAGTGAGGTAGAACCTCCTTGGGGCTACTTAAAGTCGTGTCCCCAATATCATTAATATACTATTCTTAAATATATATGGATGTATAAGCAACTATAAGAATAGAAAACCATGCAAAAGTAGAGTTTGATTTAATTGATTTATTTATGCCAATGAATTTAAGCTCTATCTAAATTCTAATGTCAAAATGCATAAGAATGAAATCAAACGGATATGTCACCATTGTTTTCTAGGAGTGAGGTAGGGACCTCCTTTACTTAAAGTCATGCGTTGAATGTCTAGACTAATATACCCTAATATTCTTATTTATGCAAATCAACATATGAATGAAAGAAAGAAACTTTACTTCATACAAAAGCTTATATTCACATGCACCTCCTATATATGTATAACTAAAGTCACATATATTATTATTTATTAATAAGCTGTATATTTGCAATTTAATAGTGATAATAATACACATTTTTTAATTAAGCCAACACCAAGTTTTACATAAAGGAAACCATTTTATTTAATTAATTTTGAAAGAAATGAATGCATAACTACAAGTGGCATACAACATTTTAACATGATTGGAAAGAAATAAAAAAAACACATGTAATTTCATTTAATTCAACTAATTCTAAGGACAATCACATTAAACAAGCTTATTTAAAATAAACCAAAGTTTCTTAAAGCCATTTTTGATTTCATGTTTGATTTGATTTGAGATATGTTAAAGAGATTTGCTAATCCTAATCCCATTTCCCATATGTATGATTTAATTTGATTTAATGAAAAGCAATTAGGTTGATTTTATGAATTGGCTAAGTTAAGTATGAATTAAACTAATTAATTAACTCTTACCTCTATCACCTTAAGGTAATTAATTAAAAAATTATGAGCTAATATGATGTGCAAATAAATTGAAATGTAAATAACAATGCTCCTATGAAATGAAAGGGGCTTAATGCAATTAGCTCATAATTATTAATTAATTAATCTTAAGGAACTCACTTAATTAATTTTATAGTTTTCTCACACTTGTGAGCTAACCATAATTTCATTAGCTCTCTCTTTAGATTATTGAGCACCCAGTTAAGTAGGAAAATTAGGTTTAATCAAGTTAAGTTCATTTATCTAATTAATCTTAATTATCCCAACCAATAATATGAAATGGACTTGATGAGACAAAGTGGGAAGCCTAAGTCTCAATCCTCAATCTTTTCAATTGTTAATTAAGGTTGATATGATTTGAATTTTGATTAATTTAAATAAATAATTAGTACTATGTCTTAATTAATTAATTTTAAGAGGGAATGAAGAAGACTTAAGGAAAAGATTGGAAGAAGGGTCCCAATCCCTTTCCCCAAGTTTCTTTCCTTTTAATAGAAGCTAATTAACTTAATTAATGGATCAATGCACTATTCATTTGATTAATTATTATTAGTTAAGCTAAGAGAGTAATTTAAGGCTTAATTAATTAATTACCTGAATTAATCAGTTAATAAATTCCAAGAAAAATAGGAGAGGTAGAGGTCATCCCCCTAAACATATCGAAAGTTTAAAATTGTATGATTAATTAAAGTAGTAAGTGATCAATTTTTTATTAAACCTAATTAAGCAAAATTACTATTTAAAGTTAATTAATAAAATTTTATTGGATTCCTCTCTAAAATGCCTTCAAAACAAGCCCTCATTTACAATTTTTTTAGATTTTTCTATAATTAGTTATGAATTTTAAAAGATTCATCCTTAAAAATTAATTAAACAATCCTATTAAGCCCTAATCTGTGCCATGTGGTTTGGCGTACGGCGTTCTTTCCAACGATGATAGATATTTAAGTTGTCACATGGTGGGTTGAGTCGGTGAAATTTAATGCACTCATATTGTTCAATCTAAGATCGGATGAACACGATTAAATCTTGAGGTTAAGGAGAAAATAGAGGGGATCTAAGTGTGATTAGATCAAGACCATCTAATCTAATCATGCAGAACAAACAGACGGATGCCGTCCATCTTTCTCCATTTGATCTGAGCTCACTAAAGCTCGGATGGAGATCAAATCAATCCCACACCTTCAAGGAGACAAAATAAGGAAATTCAATGGTGGAAACCTCATGATGTGGAACTTTCCTTTATAAAGGAACAAATTGTTTTCATACAAGGATTAATTTTAATGGTATACCTCATTGGAGCTTATGACCGGTGGTTCCAACGATTGAGGAAGCTTCGTTTGGAAGAAGCGAAGCCCTGTTGAGCCGCACGAACTTTGGTTTGAGATGAATTGCTCTAGAGACCAAGATCCTCCCTTTGAGCATCCGGCCTTGATCAAACTCGTGCTTAGAGTGGATTGGAGCTCGAGAAATGGCTTCAATGGCTTCGACGACACACAAGGATGGTGTGTGCAATTTTAATTGAAGTTTGGATGAAAGATGTGTTGGTTTAATTAGCCTCATGTTCAATTCGATTAATTTTGATGATAACAAACAAATGCTTGGATGTTCTAATGAATATTTTTATGTATTTTAGATATATCAATTGCTAATTACATATCAATACATCTCATATGTTTGAGAAATTGCAAATAAGAAAGAATGAAAAGGATAATGTGAAGCTCAAGATACAATATTTTTGGGTTATATGACTATTCATATGAGTTCATTGGCATGAATCAATTTACTCAAACTTAACATATTATTTTAATGAGATTAATTTATATAAATCTTTATTTAATTAACATTCAATTTTATGTTTCATACATAACATTAAAATTGTCAAAGTAATAAATGATAAAACTATTAAGTATAATTATTTTATTTACTTAATATAATTAAGTATTTTAATTTAATTTGTTGGTTATATGATAACTAACATATTTATGATTATATATAAATTATATCATAATTTTTAAATGTCACATGTCAAAATTAACAAAATATATAAAATTTTGTATTTTAGCCAAAGTCATTTTTAATCAAAGAATTCATATCTGATTTCATCTCCAATGATTCCTTGGATTTTTTCCTTTAATTTGAGGTTACATGACCCACTTTTGATTAAAATTGAATTTATTATGATTTTCAAACATTAGCGATTTTAATAATGAATGCATGCTACATGCTTTGAATATATTAAGAGCCATATTTGATTACTTTTGACTTACCCATGTGAATAGCCAAATTTTGGCTACTAAATTTAATATTTATTTAATATAAATTATATTTTTATTGAATATTAAATTATTAGATGATAACATGAGGTTTTGCATAATATATTTTTTAAAATATGATCTTCTTGCTATAAATAGCCCTCATTCTCTTCATGAAAAAGTATTCCTCATTCAAAATTCAAAATCCCTCCAGCAAATCTAAGAAAATTCTTGGATTTTCTTCAAGTGTTCTCCAAATATTGCAAGATCAAATCCTTGGTTTGGAAGCTTCAACATCTTCAACTAAGCAAGCCTTCTCAAATTACTTGAGTTTGTTTTCTTGATCTTAATCTCTTTAGTTGTTCATGCTATTTTCACCATCTATTTATTCTTTCCAATTTATACTTTTTGGTGGATTAGTCTTTGGATATTATTTTTCACATCAAAGTTTCTCAATCATTTTTTTGTGATAAACTCTTGTGATAGTTTGTAGGATCTATTTCAACTTGTTTAAAATTTTAACATCCTACAAATTTATTTTGGTTTCTTGAAATATTTCTTCATTAGTCTTATTTTAAAAGATCATTTATTCTTAGATCTATTTTAGAAGTATATTTTAAGCATTTAAAATAAATTATTTTATGAAATTATTTTTTTATTTACTAGATCTCTCTTTTTAATTAAAAGCTTACTAGCCACTTAGATCTATCATATACTCATTTTATTTAAGTATTTTGTGATCATTAGCATTAATTGAAAGAATCTTTTGGAAAATAAAATAAATTATTCCTTGCTAAAATTTATTTTATTATGTAAAAGAATATTGTGAAATTATTTTGAAATCATTTTTAAACATCTTAGTAAGATCACTTTAAGATATTTATTTCAATATTAAGTGAGCATATTATCTTGCCAAAATTTTTAATTTGTAAGTGATCATTTATAAGTTGTGAGATCATTGGACAACTTGGTATATTTGTGAGAGATTTATTTTATCAAAATTTATTATTTTGTATTTTTCTTTTGTGCTGTAAAATTTATTTTGGGTTATTCACCCCTTTTCTGGGAGTACATATTATTGTAGGGGTTGTACCTATTATAGGAGAGTACTATTTGTAAGCTATTTTTTGCATTTAGTGGATTCTAGCCGGTGGCGTGGGCGTAGGCGGTTTGGGGTTTGGCCAAATATAAAAAATATTGTGTCTCTTTACTTTGTTTTTTATTTTTCTTTGCATTAAGAATTGTATCTTGTCATTATAAAATCAAAATTAATTTTCTACAAAATTAAAATTTAAGATTTAAGTTTTAAAATTTTAATATCACCATTCTCTCCCCCCGGTCTATAGTGACTCATTGGTATCAGAGCCTAGGCTCTTTTATTGGCTTAACATCCAAGAGTATATCTTTTCACTATGGCACAAGGTTTCCCAAAGGGTTCACTACCAGAGGGACAATCCACTCATAGACCTCCACTTTTAGATAGTGTACCATTTGATTATTGGAAAAATAGAATTAGTACATTTTAAGAGGTCAAGATGCACGCATGTGGTATATGTTGACACATCAATATCATACACAGAAGTAAATGGCATTAAAGTAGAAAAACCTTTTGAGGAATGGTCAGGTGAAGAGAACTTGATGAATTAAATGCTAGGGCTTGTAATACTTTACATTGTGCTTTATTACCTAATGATTACATGAAAATTTCTATGTTAAGTACAACAAAGAAATATGGGATAAACTCATTATAACTTATGAAGGAACTAGTGAAGTTAAAGATGCTCACATAAATAGACTTGTTCATGAATATGAGTTATTTTATATATCTTCTAATCTATTTCGATATGTATACTAGATTCATGAAAATAATTAACACATTGCATTCTCTTGGAAAATATATAGGAATCAAGACTTAGTCTATAAGATTCTTAGATGTCCAAAAGAATGGAAAGCTAAAAACACTATTAGTGAAGCTAAGGATTTATCTACTTATCCACTTGATCTTTTGGGTTCTTTGATAGTACATGAACAGGTTATTGCTCAAAGGGATAATATGGATAACTCAACAAAAAGGAAGAAGGACAAAGGAAAAGCCATTGCATTATAAGTTGATGACAGTGATGAGCATAACACCTCAAGCCTGGATGGTGATAGTGATGAGGTGGTCATGCTATCCAAAAGGCTTGGGAACTTGCTAAAGAAGAAGAATCAAGGTATAAAAATCTAAAAACTATAAATTTCAAACTAAAAAATTTCTACGTGAAGGGATCATTTGCTACCATTGTAAAAAACTTGGACACATAAGAGGTGATTGTCCATAACTTGAATCAAAGAAGAAAGAGATTGATGTGAAAAGAAGAAAAATATGAAGGAAAAAAGTACCATAAGAAGAAGAAACTTTATGGGCCAATCCAATTCAAATGAATCAAGTACTTGCTCATCGATGAAGAGGTCAACATATGTCTTATGGCAAATGGAGAATCGACTTAGATTCTCAAGAGGTATGTAATGATATATCTTATGATGAATTAGATGATGCTTTTAATGATTTAGTTATTGAATATAAAAATTAAAAGAAAATACAAAACCTTAGAAAAGAACATAAAAATTTAGATATGCATTTTGTGATTTAAAAAATGAATGTGATAATTTAAAAGTAAAAATACTTCTTTATTAAATTGTTCCTTACTTGTATGTAAACTTGAAAGAGAGAATATCTTGTTAAAAGCAAGATTAGAATTATGTTTGAAATCACAAGTTCATTATAATACTTCATCAAGAAAAATATTTAATAAAATTATTTGCATCATACACATCCCACTCATATACCTTATAATTATCTCTAAAGTCATATGCAAACACTAATGTTTGGTGCAACTATTATGATAGAAAAGGGCATATTTCATTTGATTTCTACGCACATAAATTACAAAACACTAAGCAATCATCTTATGTATGGGTACCAAAAGGTACAAGCAATACACAAATGACACATGCTAGATATCTTGCTTCAAATTTAGAATGTGGACCCAAACATGTTTGGGTTCCAAAAGTTAACATGTGAGTTTCTTTTGTAGGAATGCCTTCAAAGAAAAATCAAAGAAGGCATGTGGTACTTGGACAGTGGATGTTCAAGACATATGGCAGGAGATAAAGATAAATTCACAACTTTAGAATCAAGTGATGGAGGATTTGTTACATATGGAGATAATGCAAAGGGAAAGATCATTGGCATTTATTCTATTTGTAAGAATTCTATCACTTTAGATAAAGTTTTTCTAGTAGAAGGATTAAAATATAATTTTATTTCTATTAGTCAATTATGTGATAAAGGTTTGAATGTAGTATTCCATGCATCATGTTGCATTATAAAAAATAATGAAAATGTTTTGTTAGTAGGGAAAAGATATAAAAATATTTATTTCATTGATATAGATAGTGTGAATTTGAATTTACTTTATTTTAAAAGCACTCATGATGATATATGGTTATGGCATAGGAGACTATGTCATATTAACATGCACACACTTAATAAAATTTCCACTTGATTTAGTAGTTGGATTGCCTAAATTAAATTTTCATTCAAACTATGTTTGTGATGCATGTATTCATGGTAAGCATTCTAGAAGCTCATTTAAAAGTAAAAATATTGTTTCTACTTCTAGACCTCTAGAATTATTGCACATGGATTTATTTGGTCCTATTAGCACCACTAAGCTTAGGTGGAAAAATTATGGTTTTGTGATTGTTGATGATTTCTCTAGATATACTTGGGTTTTATTTGTAACTTACAAGGATGATGTTTTTGGTGAGTTTAGAAAGTTTTCTAAATATATTCAAAGAGAACAAGGCCTTTTGATTAATAGGGTTCAAAGCGATCATGGTGGCGAATTTGAAAATAAATTATTTGAGGATTATTGTGATGAACATGGGATTAGACATAATTTTCTGCACTAGAACTCCCAACAAAATGGAGTAGTAGAGAAAAAATAGAATATTAATTGAATTAAGTAGATCTATGCTTGATGAGTATAAATTGCCAAAATATTTTTGGGCGAGCAATAAATACATGTTATGTAATGAATAGGATCTATTTTAGACCAATTTTGAAGAAGACACCCTATGAATTATTTTTTTGGAAAGAAGCCTAAGATTGAACACTTTCATGTATTTGGATGTAAATGCTTTATTTTGAATAATGGAAAAGAACATTTAGGTAAGTTTGATTGCAAATCGATGATGGTATTTTCTTAGGATACTCTCTTTCTAGTAGAGCTTATAGAGTTTACAATAAAGAAAAATGATTGTAGAAGAATCAATACATGTTATTTTTGATGAAAATTTGATTGATCCTATTAGAAATGAAGTGATTGATGAAGAGATTGATAACTTTAAGAAAATATCTTTAGAAGATAATATGGATGATTCATTGCCTAAAGAATGGAAATATAATAAAATCATCCAAAGGAACTAATTATAGGAGATCCTTCAAAAGGAGTTATGACTAGAAGACATAGTAGAAGTTGTAGATCATTGACATTTTTATCACGAGGTTGAACCTAAAAATTTAGAAGAAGCATTAAATGATAATTTTGGATTATTGCTATGGAAGAGAGTTGAATCAATTTGTAAGAAATGATGTTTGGGAATTAGTCCCAAGACCCCATCAAAATGTCATTGGAACAAAATGGATCTTTAGGAATAAGCTAGATGATTTAGGTTGTATTGATAGAAATAAAGCTAGGTTAGTTGCACAAGGGTACATAAGTTGAAGGTATAGATTTTGAAGAATCTTTTTACCGTAGCAAGACTAGAAGCTATCAAATTACTCCTTGCTTATGCTTATTTTAGAAATTTTAAACTTTTTCAAATGGATGTCAAAAGTGCATTTTTGAATGGATTTATTGACCAAAATGTATTTGTAGAGCAACCACCGATTTGAGAGCCTTGATTTTCCAAATCATGTGTATAAATTAAAGAAAGCCTTATATGGTTTAAACAGCTCCTCGTGCTTGGTATGATAGGTTAAGTAACTTTTGATAGATCATGGATTTAGAAAGGGTAGAGTAGATACCACCTTATTCCTTAAGAGCATAGATGATGATTTGATGGTACAAGTGTATGTAGATGATATATTATTTGGAAGTACAAATGAATCTTTATGCCATGAGTTCTCATCTTTGATGTATAAAGAGTTTGAAATGAGTATGATGGGAGAACTTAATTTTTCTTAGGTCTTCAAGTGAAGCAACAAGAAAATGGCACATTCATCTGTCAAACTAAGTATACAAATGAATTGCTTGAGAGGTTTGACATGAAAAGATTTAAATCTAGTAAAACTCCTGAGCCCATCTATAAAATTGGATTTAGATGAATTAGGAAAATCATTGATCAAAACTTTATAGGAGTATGATAGGTTCACTTTTATACCTTCGCTAGTAGGCGATATTATGTTTGCGTTGTTTGTTTGTGTGCTCATTTTCAGCCGAAAGAATCTCATTTAATAGCAGTCAAGCGTATCTTTCGGTATTTGATAGGCACTACTAGGTTAGGTTTATGGTATCCTAAAAATTCTTTATCATGTGATTTGGTTGCTTATTCTGATGCTGATTTTGTAGGATGCAAAGTAGATAGAAAAAGCACATCTAGCACATGTCATTTTTTAGGATCATCACTTGTGTCTTGGTCATCTAGGAAACAAAATTTTGTAGCTTTATCCACTGAGTACATATTGAGTTGTGTTGCTCAGTCCTTTGGTTAAAGCAACAATTAGAAGATTTTGGTATTAAGCAAGATCACATTCTAGTTCATGTGACAATACTAGTGCTATTAGTTTGACTAAAATCCTATCCGAGCACTCACGAACCAAGCATATAGAAATTAGACATCATTTTATTAGGGATCATGTTTTGAAAGGTGATGTTAATATTAATTTTATTAGCATTTACAAATTGCAGATATTTTTACAAAAATTACGAAGAATGTTTTGTACTTTAAGATGATGCATGCTTGGAATGTTAGATCCTAATATTTAAAATTGTATGTAGTTTGTTCTCACTTTTGATGTTGTCAAAAGGGGAGAAGAGTAAAATGTTAGTATTAAGTCTATTTCATGCATACATTTAGAGCAACATTATTCATCTCTTATGCATAAATTTTTTTAAGAGAATTTTTTCAAAACTATGATGAAAGGTCAATTTGCACCTTCATCAAAATCAATACCAACATTAGTTTATCATCATCAAAAGGGGAGATTGTTGGCTTAATTAGCCTCATGTTCAATTGATTAATTTTGATGATAACAAACAAATGCTTGGATGATCTAATGAATATTTTTATGTATTTCAGATATATCAATTGCTAATTACATATCCAATACATCTCATAATATGTTTGAGGAAATTGCAAGAGTAGAAGAAGAATGAAAGGATAATGTGAAGCTCAAGATACAATATTTTTGGGTTATATTACTATTCATATGAGTTCATTGCATGAATCAATTTGCTCAAACTTAACATATTATTTTAATGAGGTTAATTTATATAAATCTTTATTTAATTAACATTCAATTATATGTTTCATACATAGCATTAAAATTGTCAAAGTAATAAATGATAAAAACTATTAAGTATAATTATTTTATTTACTTAATATAATTAATATTTTAATTTAATTTGCTGGTTATATGATAACTAACATATTTATGATTATATATAAATTATATCATAATTTTAAATGTAACATGTCAAAATTAACAAAATATATAAAATTTTGTATTTTAGCCAAAGTCATTTTCTAATCAAAGAATTCATATCTCGATTTCATCTCCAACATTCCTTGGATTTTTTTCCTTTAATTTGAGGTTACATGACCCACTTTTGATTAAAATTGAATTTATTATGATTTTCTAAACATTAGCTAATTTTAATAATGAATGCATGCTACATGCTTTGAATATATTAAGAGCCATATTTGATTACTTTTGACTTACCCATATGAATAGCCAAATTTTGGCTACTAAATTTAATGTTTATTTAATATAAATTATATTTTTTATTGAATATTAAATTATTAGATGATAACATGAGGTTTTTATGATTGATATATTTTAAATATGATCTTCTCTTGCCTATAAATAGCCCTCATTCTCTTCATGAAAGTATTCCTCATTCAAAATTCAAAATCCCTCCAGCAAATCTAAGAAAAAATTCTTGGATTTTCTTCCAAGTGTTCTCCAAATATTGCAAGATCAAATCCTTGGTTTGGAAGCTTCAACATCTTCAACTAAGTAAGCCTTCTCAAATTACTTGAGTTTGTTTTCTTGATTTTAATCCTTTTCAGTTGTTCATGCTATTTTCACCATCTATTTATTCTTTCCAATTTATACTTTTTGGTGGATTAGTCTTTGGACATTATTTTTCACATCAAAGTTTCTCAATCATTTTTTTATGATAAACTCTTGTGATAGTTTGTAGGATCTATTTCAACTTGCTGAAAATTTAACTTCCTACAAATTTATTTTGGTTTCTTGAAATATTTCTTCATTAGTCTTATTTTGAAAGATCATTTATTCTTAGATCTATTTTAGAAGTATATTTTAAGCATTTAAAATAAATTATTGTGCTAAAATTATTTTTATATTTACTAGATCTCTCTTTTAATTAAAAGCTTACTAGCATACTTAGATCTATCATATACTCATTTTATTTAAGTTTTATGATCATTAGCATTAATTGAAAGAATCTTTTGGAAAAAAATAAAATAAATTATTCCTTGCTGAAATTTATTTTATCATGTAAAAGAATATTGTGAAATTATTTTGAAATCATTTTTAAACATCTTAGTAAGATCACTTTAAGATATTTATTTCAATATTAAGTGAGCATATTATCTTGACAAAATTTTTAAGTTGTAAGTGATCATTTATAAGTTGTGAGATCATTGGACAACTTGGTATATTTGTGAGATATTTATTTTATCAAAATTTATTATTTTGTGTTTTTATTTTTGTGCTGTAAAATTTATTTTGGAGTTGTACTCGCCCCTTTCTAGGAGAGTACATATTGCACTCGCCCCGTTATAGGAGAGTACTATTTGTAAGCTATTTTTTGCATTTAGTGGATTCTAGCCGGTGAAGGACGTAGTTTGGGGTTTCCAACCACGTAAAATTATGTGCCTATTGTCTCTCTTTACTTTCGCCTTTTATTTTTACTGCATTAAGAATTGTATCCTATCATTATAAAATGAAAAATTAATTTTCTACAAAAAAATTAAAATTTAAGATTTAAGTTTTAAAACTTTTAATATCACCCAATTCACCCACCCCCCTCTTGGGTGCTATAGTGACTCACAAGATGGGTGAGTTTGAATCAAAGAAGGGATACCCTATTTTGGCTGAGCATGGGAATGGAGAATTCTAGTGAAGGGAAACTCGGGAAGGCTTGGGGAGGCTCTCTGGGATTTTCAATATACTTAGGAATCTTAGTTAATTCGAATTGTGTCAATCTCTGTGAGAACTGAGGGAGTATACCCCTCAATTAAGCTTGATGGATGGAAGGGATCCATAATTTTTGCATCACCGTCAACATCAGGTCTCAATCGACTCCACATGGCACGATTGGAGTGGAGGAAGCTGTGGCAAGAGGTCCAAGGGAAGATATGGGCATGTGGTGGCTGATTTCCTCTTCTCTTTGTCCATGGGGTTTAGCTTTGAGTGAGCATGAAGACTTGCCTTTGGTCCATGGTGATATCTAGATTGGCTAGAAGGCTAGGCAATTTGCACTTGGATGGTCCCAAGTGATGGGAGAGTAAATTGCCAAATGAGTAAAGAATCTATGTAAGAAGTTTTTCCAATGGCTAATCCCCTTGGTGGGGTCCACTTTGCTTTTGGGTAGATTTGGGTGGACCTAGGGTCAATTTTGGGTTTCCCACAAAGGTTCCATGGGTTGGTTTGGTGCTTTGCTTCATATGATCAAATGGGTTGAATGGGTTCATGTTAAGTTGGTTGACCAATTGGTCAAATTGGGTCAAACCAAGACTTGGGTTAGGTTCAAATGATGATTTGAAGAGTTTTAGTTCAAGTAGTTTCAATCAATTTGGCTCAGGTTTAATTTTGGCTCATTTGGATTCAAATAAGTTAAATAGCCTAAGTTGACTAATTTGACCAAATTGAGTTGGATTAAGTGTTGGTTCATGTTCAATTGGTTAATTGAAAATGATTATAAGCTTTGGTTTGATTTGATTTGGGTTTAATTTGATTTGCCAATTTGACCTTTGGTCAATTTGGGCTAGTTGATCAATTGGTCAAATTGGGCTTGATTGTGGCTTTGGTCAAGTTCAATAAATAATTTGGAATAAACTTGAGCCATTGGTTGCAATCAATTTAGGTTAAATCATGATTTGACTCACTTTGGCTTTTTAGCCCAATTTGGGTCATTAGGTCAAATGGTCAATTGAACTTGGTTTGGCTCAATTGAGGATTTGATCATGATCCATCATTGATTATGAATTGGTTTGAATCAATGGTTTCAATTAATTTTGTATATGGTGAGTTTTGGCTAGGTTTCATTTGGGCTAAAAAAGTTGTCTTGGTCAAAGGACCAAGTTAGCTTTGGTTTAACCAAGAGGTGATTGACCATCCTAATTGTTGATCAAGATATGAGGCTTGGATGGGCTTCATTCAATCTAATTTAGGTTGGATTAGAACTTGACTCAAAAAAGTCTTTTATGTCACTTTGGGTCAAGTGGACCTAAATGGGTCAATTGGTTTGATTTTGGTTTGATTCAAGATTAGTTGAACTCATATATAAGCCTAGGATTGAAAAATAAATCCAACTATAATCAATTTGGAGTCTAATGGATTTTGGCTCATTTGAAGTTTTCAAGTCAAAAAGGCTAACTTGGGATTGACTTGGGTTGACTTGATTTTGGTTTGATAATTATAGTTTATGTTTATATTTGGATGAGTGATTGAAGGAAAGATTAATCCATGAAAAAAATCCATGGGTTTTGAATTGATTTATATCAGCAAGTTCAAGAAATTGACTAAAAAGGCTAAAATTGGGTTTGATTTAATTTTGGATATGGTTTTGGCTATTTAGATTTATATTTCATTTATATTTGGGAATATAAATGAAGATATAAATGATCCATGAGAAAATCACTTGAGTTTGGAGTGATTTGGAAGAAAATTTAACCAAGCTTAAGGATATAGGTCAAAAGGGCTTAAGTAGGGAATTGATTTAGTTTGATTTATTTTTGGTCATTGGAGGGTGGGATTCATTTATATTTGTGAATATAAATGAATGAATAATTGATTTATAAAGAAACTAATTAATTTTGGATTGATTTGGTTTAAGATTTGATTAAGTCTATCGAGGTAGGTCCATAAGGCTTAAGAAGGGATTTTGGCTTGGTTTGATTTAGTTTGATTTGATTTTGGATAATTGAGTTTGGATTTCATTTATATTTGTTAATATAAATGAAGGAATAATTGATTTATAAAGAAATCAATCAAGTTTATAATTTAGATTTGATTAAGCTTATGAGAGTGAGCCATAAGGCTTAAGAGGGAAATTTGGAAATTTTGAATTGGATTTGGTAAATGATTAAAGGATTAAGTTAATCTCATGAGAAAATCAATTAAATTGGGATTGATTTGAATTTGGTTAAGGCTAAGTCCATATGATGAAATCAAAGGACTTAGGAAGGGTTTTAAATTTGATCATGTGAGTTTTATGGAGAAATCTTGAGCTTGAATTTGATCATGGGATTGATTATAAGTCTTGGAAATTTAGTTTGGTATGAATTTGAGGTTTGGTTTGAGAAGGAAAGCATGGATTGGGTTTAGGCTATAGGGAAGGCAAGTTTTCCTAAGTCCCTAAGGCATAACCTATTCCTATCGCTAACCTTTCTAAGTCTCTAGGCTTAGGTTAAGTGTTCACCTAATCACTAGAAGTGTCTTAAGACTAAGGAACTCTTAGTGTCTATAAGATTCCTAGATCTATGATGAGGAAGTTGAGAACTCATTCCAAAAATGAGGTCAACAACCATACAAAACCTAATTATCCCCTTTTTTATAATTCCTATTATGAGTGTAATGATAAGCCCATCAATACCCAACCTCTTTTATTCTTGCTCACTATCCTTTAATCATTTTTAGTTATTTTATACATTGCTTATTTTGGACTTTTTCACTATTATATGGTTTGTTTGGAAATCATATGTCGTGAAAAGCTCTTTGGAAAATATTTTCTATTAACTTTAACAATTTAATAATCAATTTTATAAATAGTTTTGAAATAAATTTTAATTAAAATTGTATTATATTTATTTTTTTAATTAAAAACGTTTTTTTATGCATTCTAAATGAGACATAGAGTTAAGCATATGAGTAATCAAATATCCTATAAAGTTCATATTTATATCACAACCACTTCAATATAAATAATTAAAGCTTTTTATTTAAGAACACATAAGTTTTCATTCATATCATGTTCCTTGAGATAGAGCTTTTGGCTTGATCTCATAGTTTTAATTAAATATGCCTAGATGGAAGTCAATCATGCTAGGTAATAACAGTCTTAATTTGGATAAACTTATAAGTTTACTAGAGTAGCATTAATTGTATTTAATTAGACTATTTTATACACCTCTTTTGAAAGGTATTCCTTGCACTACTATGAATTGTAAGTTCTATATTTCTCTTAGTTCATTCTCCTAAAATTTATTTACCTAGAAATTTATTTTTTTCTTTTGTTGGTTCAAGTCATGAGGTTCCTTTAGACAACTTAAATTTTTTGTTGCTAATAGGTGCCTTATAGCTAATCTAGGATGATTATCTTACGACTAAGTAATCTCAAGCTTAATAACCTAGGATGATAGGTTTGTGATATCTTAATTAGATTAATTATGTTTTTTGATTTTATCATTTCTTGTCTCTCATTTTGGGCCCTTTCAATTTTTTTTAATTTGTTAGTGATTTAATGATTATCATTACATAGATTTTCTATATGATGATATAGTTGCCTCACTTGGTTATGGTGATTCACCTTATGTAATATGAACAAACCTATCTTAAAGCATAAACTGGCCTATTTAAATAATTGTCATTGAGTCATAGTTTATCTTTAATGTTAACTAAACTAAATCATATATATGAGCATATTTTTATATAAAGTATCTATTGTACGTGTCTTCTAATGTAATTAACTCTAAAAAATTATATTTAAGAAGAATGATTAACTTAAATTCCCCTCTTAATTTTAATTTGATTTATAAAATAGCTCACAATATCATCACGCACGGGCATACACACACACATACACTATATATATATATATATATTGTAAATTCAATGAGAAATTAAAATCTTTAAAATTTTTTCCATGAACTACACACAACCTAATCAATTTCTCTTATTCCATTAACCTTTAGGCCATGTAAATGTTAGAGCCAAGAGGTCTAGATGGAGGAAGAAATGGATAATACCATTTTATAATTTTAAATTTTTTGGTTTTTTTATTTCTAAATGAACTTAAGTTCTTTTGATTTTAGTTGGATTTGACAAATTGAATGTATTTATTATAAAATTGATATGTATTTGATCATATAAGTAGTTTTCAAAGTATTCTAATTCAATTTTGAGCTTTTTTGGTTTGCAAAATTTCATAATTTTTTTTCATCAAGCCATAAATAAAATTAATTATAATCAATCTTAATAATTATATTTTATAGCTTAAATTAGCCTATTATTCTTAATTAATTTATATAAAATGAGGATAATTTCTTATATTTAATATTTTAGCTTGACATCATTTATTTTGGACCAAATAACTTAAATGCGATTAAACCTTAAAGCTCATAAATATTTTGTTTAATTTATCTTCATTAAAATTTTTAATAAGAGAATCAAATTAACCTTAAAACTTTTTGAATAATGTTATTTTCTATTATTATATCAAATAAATACTAGGAATATGTGAAGCTCATCTCCAAGTCCCTTTGGGCATAGGCTTATATTGACCATAAGTGAAGACTCGATCTTGATTGTACATGCATTTTAAGTTATTTGACTCGCTACATCCTTTACTCAGTTCGCCAGTTCCAAATCATGAAAGACATTCGCTAAAAGAGAAGGGGAAATTCCCTGATTGATCGAAGCCCATAGAGGAAAGATCCAAACCCTACTCTCTCTCCTCACTTCCATGATCAAGTATGTACAAGTTCGTAGTCTATCTTTCTATCTGAATTCTTTTTTATTAGTCGAGCGATGATTGCATTCTTCGATTACTTGATCTATTTTTCATGGAACAAGGGTTTTATTTTGGGATCTAACTGGTTTTTATGAGGTCCATTGTTTTGATAGTTTTTCTATTCTTTTGCGATTCAAGAGGTACTCTTTTCAACTATTGGATATTTGAACTGGGGCTATGTTGTGTTTCCTAGATTAAATGTTGGTGTTTCTAAGTGGAATTCGGATATTTGATCATTTGACTTGTACGTCCTATATGTTTGGGTTTATATGGCTTAAAACCCTTCATTTTCATGATAGAGATTTGCAAGTTTGTTTTTTTAACTTTCTTTTAAGATTAATGAGTGTGGCTAAAAGGATTACATTTTTGTGAAAAAATTATATTAAGATATCTTCATACATCTTATATCTCTATGATTTTTTTTGCACATATTTTTGTTTGCACATCATATGTTATATTTCAATGCAATTAAATTAATAATCGTAGCAACATTTGCCACTTTTTTTATAGTTTTTTCATGTTTGATGCTTTAATGTGTGGCCTGGATACGGTAAGTTCTTAGGTGAAAATTAAATTTTCTACCCAATTAAGAACTCATAACCAAATTTTAAAATAATTCAAAACCTTATCATAAAGCTTAGGCTCTAAATAATATAACTAAAAGATTTAGCAACCTCTAAGCTAAATGTTATATGTCTCACATCATGCATACATATTTTTTCTTCCTTGAATATTGGGGATCTTCATCCTTGCACAATAGGGAATGCTTGACTTGTGAGGGTATCCCTTATGGTGGAGAAAACCCCCTTCTTACTGATTTAGTTAGTAACTCTATTTCATCATGCATTCAGGCATAAAAATCTCAAGTCTTTGTCCAAATGAATGTGTCAAAATGAAATAAAGATTGTAAAATTTTATATTTTAGATTAAGTCATATACTCATACCATTCATGCTCTAGTTTCTTAGGGAGTGAGTTTAGGACTTTTGTTTCTTTCCAATTAAATAACAAGCCAAGCCATCTTGCAAATTCATAAGACTTGCCTACATGGATTTAAAGCGTAGGAGGTGTTGGCTGGCAGCCACTCCACGCAGTTGTGAGTTCAGTAGAGTTGGACGAGTTCATCATCTCTTGTGGAAATAGACCCTTATGTCTCATTTTCGCTTAGATTTAGATCATGCTCTAGCTTGTGCTAAATCTCCCTAGATTTAGGATCTGAGGTTGCTTATTTCTCTTGGCATAAATCTTGGCCTCTGATGCATTTCCACAATCTCGTGCTGATGGATTATAAGCCCTAATAATTTAAAAAAATTTCAACTCAAATAAAATAAATTCTCTCTCTTTCAAACATATAAAGCCTCACCATAGGATAAATTGGAGTGTTCACTAGGCTTCTTAGTATTATGAGTATTTTCTACTTCTCTATCTTTGGATTCCAAAATAAGTATTTTCAATTGAACAATCACATTTGATTTTTCAAAATAATCAATCATTTGATAGTTTTAACCTTGAAATCTTTTGAGACAATAATTGCCTACTTTAATAGAGAGTATTCTTAGGATGTAATTAACTATGAAGGCTTGCCTCCATAAGGAACTTAAGAACCCAGCTTAAAATAAGTCTTGCTTTACTTTTTAATTTAAACTAGGGGAAAGATCTCTAGTATATTTGAATACCCATCATTCTTTTGGAGTTCTTATTAAATGATTATGTCTATTGTAGGGTGATGTCTCTGTCTTTCAAGATAGTTCATACATTGTCTTCATCCTCACTTCAATAAGTATCTTTTAAGATTTGTGGTGTCTACCCACAAAATAACACCATAATTTTAAGGCATGTATAAAAATAGTAAGAAAGTTACTCTTATAATGTTTTCTTTTTTGAAGGTACAAAATACATAACCTCAATTTTTAAAAACACGTGTGAAAAAATTATATTAAGATATCTTCATATATCTTAAATCTCTATGAAACTTTTTTTTTGCACATATTTTTGTTTACACATCATATGTTATCTTTCAATACAATTAAATTAACAATCGTAATAACATTTTGCCAATTACATAAATTTTAAGGCATGTATAAAAATAGTAAGAAAGTTACTGTTATAATATTTCCTTTTTTAAAAATACAAAATACTTGGCATCAATTTTTTAAGACATGTGAAAAAATATATTAAGATATCTTCATACATCTTTCATCTCTATGATTTTTTTTTTTGCACATATTTTTGTTTACACATTATATGTTATCTTTTAATGCAATTAAATTAATAATATTAATAAGATTAATATACTAATAATAATTTTTTGGTTTTTTTATTTCTAAATGAACTTTAGTTCTTTTGATTTTAGTTGGATTTGACAAATTGAATCACTGTATTTTGACTATAAAATTGATATGTATTTGTTCATATAAGTAATTTTCAAAGTATTCTAATTTAATTTGAGCTTTTTTGGTTTGCAAAATTTCAGAAATTTTTTTTTCATCAAGCCATAAATACAATTAATTATAATCAATCTTAATAATTATATTTTATAGCTTAAATTAGCCTATTATTCTTAATTAATTTATATAAAATGAGGATAATTTCTTTGTATATTTAATATTTTAGCTTGACATCATTTATTTTGGACCAAATAACTTAAATGTGATTAAACTTTAAAGCTCATAATTTTTTTTTGTTTAATTTATCTTCATTAAAATTAATCAAATTAACCTTAAAACTTTTGAATAATGTTATTTTCTATTATTATATCAAATAAATACTAAAATATGTGAAGCTCATCTCTAAGTCCCTTTGGGCATAGCTTATATTGATCCAATTAGAAGTGACTGTGATTTGATTGACATGCATTTTAAGTTATTTGACTCATTTATCCTTTACTCTCGTCGGTTCCAAATCGTCAAGACATTTGTTTAAAGCGAAAAATTATATTATAGAAAGGTATCTCTCCTCACTTTGATCGATGTACAAGTTCATAGTCTATCTTTTATCTAAATTCTTTTTTGATTAGTGTATGCATTCTTCAATTACTTGATCTTTTTTTTTAACAAGGGTTTTATTTTGGGATCTAACTTGTTTTATAAGGTCCATTGTTTTAATAGTTTTTCTATTCTTTTGGTAGCATTTATTGAGGTACTCTTTTTCAACTATTGGATATTTGAACTGGGGCTATGTTGTGTTTCCTAGATTAAATGTTGGTGTTTCTAAGTGGAATTCGGATATTTGATCATTTGACTTGCACTATATTTTGGTTTATATGACCCTTCATTTTCGTGATAGAGATTTGTTTGTTTTTTCTTTTAAGATTAATGAGTGTGGTTAAAAGGATTATTTGTGAAAAATTATATTAAGATATCTTCATACATCTTATATCTCTAAGATTTTTTTTGCATATTTTGTTTACACATCATATGTTATCTTTCAATGCAATTAAATTAATAATTGTAACAATATTTCCCTCTTTTTCATAGTTTTTCATGTTTGATGCTTTAATGTGTGGATATGTGAGTTCTTAGGTGAAAAGTAAATTTTCTACCCAATTAATAACTCATAACCAAATTTTAAAATAATTCACAACTTTATCATAAAGCTTAGGCTCTAAATAAGATAACTAAAAGATTTAGAAACCTCTAAGCTAAATGTTATATGTCTCACATCATGCATACATATTTTTTCTTCCTTGAATATTGGGGATCTTCATCCTTGCAATAGGGAATGCTTGACTTGTGAGCATCCCTTGGAGAACACACACACATTTAGTTAGTAACTATATTTCATCATGAATTCAGGCATAAAATCTCAAGTCTTTGTCTAAATGAATGTGTCAAAATGAAATAAAGATTGTAAAATTTTATATTTTAGATTAAGTCATATCTCATACCATTCAGTCTCTTAAGGGTGAGTTTAGACTTTTGTTTCTTTCCAATTAAATAATAAGCCAAGATCTTGCAAATTCATAATATTACTTATGGATTTAGGATTTTTTACCACTATGTAAGTTCGAGAGTTGGAGTTCATCATCTCTTGTGGAAATTATGTCTCATTTTCGAGATCATGCTCTAGCTTGTGATAAATCTCCCTAGTTTTGATCCTGAGATTGCTTATTTCTCTTGCTATAAACATAAATCTTAGCCTCAACATTTCCACAATCATATTATAACTAATAATTTAAAAAAAGTTCAACTCAAATAAAATAAATTCTCTTTCAAACATATAAAGCTCTTAGATAAATTATGCTCAGGATATTATGAGTATTTTCTACTTCTCTTTCTTTGGATTCCAAAATAAGTATTTTCAATTGAACAATCACATTTGATTTTTCAAAATAATCAATCATTTGATAGTCTTAACTTTGAAATCTTTTGAGACAATAATTATTTACTTTAATAGAGAGTATTCTTAGGATGTAATTAACTATGAAGGCTTGCCTCTATAAGGAACTTAAGAACCTGACTTAAAATAAATCTTGCTTTACTTTTTTATTTAAACTAGGGGAAAGATCTCTAGTATATTCGAAGACTCATCATGCTTTAGGACTTCTTATTAAATGATTATGTCTATTGTAGGGTGATGTCTTTATCTTTCAAGATAGTACATCGTACATTAATGTTATACCCAATCACTTCAATAAGTATTTTTTAAGATCTGCGTGGTGTCTACCCACATCCAAAAATAAGCACCACACATAATTTTTAAGGCATGTATAAAAATAGTAAGAAAGTTACTCTTACAATGTTTTCTTTTTTGAAGGTACAAAATACATAACCTCAATTTTTAAAAACATGTGTGAGAAAATTATATTAAGATATCTTCTTATATCTTAAATCTCTATGAAACTTTTTTTTTGCACATATTTTTATTTACACATCATATGTTATCTTTCAATACAATTAAATTAACAATCGTAATAACATTTTGTCAATTACATAATTTTAAGGCATGTATAAAAATAGTAAGAAAGTTACTCTTACAATGTTTCCTTTTTTGAAAATACAAAATACTTGGCTTCAGTCTTTTAAGACGTGTGAAAAAATATATTAAGATATCTTCATTTATCTTATATCACAATAGATATTTTTTACACATATTTTTGTTTACACATCATATGTTATGTTTCAATACAATTAAATTAACAATCTTAATAAGATTTGACCAATTATATAATTTTTAAGGCATGTATAAAAATAGTAAAAAAGCTATTGTTTCAATATATATATATATATATATATATATATATATATATATATATATATATATATATATATATATATATATATATATATATATATATATATATATTTTTAAGATACACAACACTTGGCCTCAATTTTTTAAGACGTGTGAAAAAAGTATATTAAGATATCTTCATACATCTTTTGGAAGGTATTCCTTGCACTACTATGATTTGTAAGTTCTACATTTAACTTAATCCATTCTCCTAATAAGTGTTTGCCTAGAAATTTATATTCTCTTTTCCTGGTTCAAGATTATGAGATTCCTTTAGACAACTTAATTATTTTTGTTACTAATAGGTGTCTTATAGCTAAGCTAGGATGATTACCCTTACTACTAAGTAATCTCAAGCTTAACAATCTAGGAAGATAGGTTTATGAAATCTTAATTCGATTAGTATTCTAATTCAATTTTGAGCTTTTTTGGTTTGCAAAATTTCATAAAAACAAAATTTTCATCAAGCCATAAATACAATTAATTAATTTCAATCTTAATAATTATATTTTATAGCTTAAATTAGCATATTATTCTTAATTAATTTATATAACATGAGGATATTTAATATTTTAGCTCGATATCATTTATTTTGGACCAAATAACTTAAATGAAATTAAACTTTAAAGCTCATATAATTTTTATTTAATTTATCTTCATTAAAAAATTTTAATTAGAGAATCAAATTAATCTTAAAATTTGTTTGAATGATATTATTTATTATTATTATATCAAATAAATACTAAGAATATGTTGAGCTCATCTCTAAGTTCTTTGGGCATGGATTTATATTGACCCAATTAGAAGTGACATTGTGACTCGATCTTGATTAGCACGTGTGTTTTAAGTTATTTGACTCATACGATCCTTCACTTGGAGCTCGCCAGTCCCAAATCGTGCCCTAGACATTTGCATGCCAAAGAGAATGGAAAATTTCCCTCGCTGATCGGCGATCGAGCGCTCCAGTAGAGGAAAAATTCAAACCCTACTCTCTCTCCTCACTTCCATGATTAGGTACGTACAAGTTCGCAGTCAGTCTTTCTATCTGAATTCTTTTTGATCGGTCAAGCGATGATGTTCTTTGATTATTTGATATATGTTTCGTGGAACAAGGATTTTCTTTTGGGATCCAACTTGTTTTTTTTCGAGGTCCATTGTTTTGATAGTTTTTTTTTGTAAATTTTTTTGGTCGCTATATTCTTGATTGGAGGTATTCTTTTTAACTGTTGGATATTTAAACCAGGGCTGAGTTGTGTTTTCTAGATTGAATGTTGGTGTTTCTGAGTGAAATTTGGATATTTGATCGTTTGACTTGTACGGCGTGCAGGTTTGGGTTTATATGGCTTAAAACCCCTTCCTTTTCGTGGAGGAGATTTTCAAGTTTGTGGCAAGGCGTTCCCGTCATACCAAGTCCTCGGCGGCCACAAGACCAGCCACGGGAAACCTATCCCAGCAGCGTCCGGCGACGATCGCCGCTTCGCCGGATCGCAGGGGGCTTCGTCGTCGTCATCCGCCGGAGGAAAGGTGCACCAGTGTCTGATCTGCTTCAAGACGTTCGCAACAGGGCAGGCGCTGGGCGGGCACAAGCGTCGCCACTACGACGGCACCATGGGAAGCGCCGCCGGCGCGGGGTCGGCGGCGGCCTCGTCGTCGGAGACGGGCAACGCGGGGGTTCGTGGATTTGATTTGAATCTGCCGCGATGGAATTTGATTTCGAGAGCGGGAGGCGATACTGGGGTTTGGAGGATGAGGAGGAGGTGCGAAGCCCTCTCCCGCTCAAGAGGCCGCGCCTTCCCATCACTGCTTAGGTCTCACCTACTCCGCCATAGATGGATTCTTTAGTTATTTTGGAAAATCATTATTATATAAGGATTTGTTTGTGTAAAATAAAATCTCAAATTACTTTAATTCTTTGTGGAACTATTCATTGATTTGTTCTTTACTTATTATTCTTTTATATCATTTTTTAATCACAATTGTATAATTGATGATTTTAAGATCACCAATTTTACTATTTTCTAATGTTATATAACATATGTATAATATGTTTAGCCTTTTAATTTGATTTTTTTTTTAATTTCTTTGTGATAGCTATCCACATTTCTTGTCGATTAATCTAGGCATTTTTTACCTATGATTGGGCTTGAATTTAAGGATCTCAAAGTGGGCATCAACACTATGATATCTATGTTAAAATTATATCTTAATTGTGAGTTACATGAGATACTCTATGAGATATCATGTTCTTATATTCATTGTGATTAGCTTTGAGATCACCCACTTTGTCTTCTTTTGATTAGTGCAGCTCATTATTAAAAAAATGTAACTAGCAACGCTACTCATAGAGTTATCTATGCAAATTCTTTTTGTATTGAATAAATTCAATGTAATTAATTAAGAAATGTCTAAGGCACTCTAAACATATAAATAGATAGAGATCTTGAAATATTTGGAATCCTCGACCTCTAAACTTTTGTATTTTCATCTGCAATACAAAAGTTTACATTTTCGATCTTTATAGTCTCATTTTCTTCTCTACGCATCCATCATCTCCTCTTGTTAAAAACTCCTTGCTAGGTGATACGATCTCACAGATAAATCAAGATCCAACATTTTTAAAGGAGTGATTAGAATGGATCAAATTAAGAATACAAAGTTTTTATAAGAGGAAAAAAAAATGCAATAATAGTGCTTTTAAATATTTAATAGAGAATATTAAATTTATATTTCTCATGATATATAAAATTAGGGAGACATCTATTTTAATTTTATTTTTTTGGAGAAATATGAATGGAAGATTGGTATGGATAACCTCTAACATTCATGGATTCAAAGTCCCCCAAGACTAATGTAAAGTTTGGTTAATACAATACAAAGGGATCAATGATAGGATCTGTCAGGGGAAGACTTTAATGGATTGACATCATATGAAGGAATAATCATTTATGATGGGAGGTCATTAAGCAAATATATTAATATGATTAACAGTGTGTGAAAGAAAAAAAGGTTCTAGGAGAGGACATTTATAGGATTGATGATGTTTGAAGGAGAAGATGGGCTCATGATTAGTGCTTATTAGAGGATTACATTGACCAAATTGATAAAATGTGAAGGAGAAGAGGGGTTTGTTAGGAGGCTGATCATTTTATGATCGATTTCTAGTTGGCTCAAATTAAGCTCTTATATATTTTTAGTGCTAAATTGAATTGAGTTGGATCATTTTAATTTAATTAGCTCGAATTTAATAAAAATAAATATTAAAAAAATTAAAAATATGAATTGAGTTCATGAAATAAAAAAATATATGATTTTCGAAAAGATAATATTTATACTTATAAATATATTATATTTATTTTAAAATAAAAATACATAATTTTAGAAATTTTGTTACAAACTTACAAGTATTAAATATAAATATAATTTTTTAATAATTAAAAAAATAGTTCTAATCTCGAGTTGGTGTGATCATATTTATGGTCAGCTCGAAAAAAGATTCAATTCAAACATTGGGTCATACCTGACCTCAATATGTTCAATTAGATCAAGATTTTATCCAAATTTGATTTGATTTTTGAGTGATGTTTATTTTTTGAGCGATCTTCAATTTTAGAGCTAAATTAACAATCTTAACAACATTTGGCCAATTAGATAATTTTTAAGGCACGTATAAAATTAGTAAGAAAGCTATTGTTACAATGTTTTCTTTTTTGAAGATACAAAATACTTGGCTTCAATTTTTTAAGACATGTGTGAAAAAATTATATTAAGATGTCTTCATACATTTTATATCTCTATGAAACTTTTTTTTTTGCACATACTTTTGTTTACACATCATATGTTATCTTTCAATACAATTAAATTAACAATCTTAACAAAGGCAGGTATAAAAATAATAAGAAAGCTATTGTTACAATGTTTTCTTTTTTGAAGATACAAAATACTTGGCCTCAATTTTTTAAGATATTTGTGAAAAAATTATATTAGGGTATCTTCATATATCTTATATCTCTATGAAAGTTTTTTTTTTGCACATATTTTTGTTCACACATTATATGTTATCTTTCAATACAATTAAATTAACAATCTTAACAACATTTGGCCAAATAAATAATTTTTTAGGCATGTATAAAAATAGTAAGAAAGCTACTCTTGCAATGTTTTCTTTTTTGAACATACAAAATACTTGGCCTCAAATTTTTAAGATATCTGTGAAAAAATTATATTAAGATATCTTCATACATTTTATATCTCTGTGAAACTTATTTTCACATATTTTTGTTCACACATCATATGTTATCTTTCAATATAATTAAATTAACAATCTTAACAACATTTGACCAATTGCATAATTTTTATGGCATGTATAAAAATAGTAAGAAAGCTACTGTTACTATGTTTTCTTTTTTGAAGATACAAAATACTTGGCCTCAATTTTTTAAGATAAGTGTGAAAAAATTATATGAAGATATCTTCATACATCTTATATCTCTATAAAACTTTTTTTATGCATATTTTTGTTTACACATCATATGTTATCTTTCAATACAATTAAATTAACAATCTTAACAACATTTGGCCAATTACATAATTTTCAAGGCATGTATAAAAATAGTGAGAAAGCTATTGTAACAATATTTTTTTTTGAAGATACAAAATACTTGCCCTCAATTTCTTAATACATGTGTGTGGTGTTTATTTTTAGATGTGGGTGGATACCACGCAGATTGTAAGGGGTACTTATTGAAGTGATCGAGTGCGATATTAAAGTATGATGTATTATCTCAAAAAATAAAAACATCACCCTATAATGGACCTAATCACCTAATAAGGACTCTTAAGACATGATGGGTCTTCGAATATACCAGAGATCTTTCCCCTACTTTACATGAAAAAATAAAGCATGATTTATTTTAAGCCGGGTTCTTAAGTTCCCTATGGAGGCAAGCCTTTATAGTTAATTACATCATGAAAAAAGAAATTTTTTAAGAATACTCTCGATTAAGCACGATCTAAATATAAGCAGAAAGGGGACATAAGAGTATATTATACAAGAGAATATAGATTTGTCTGACTCTTCTAGACTTACAACTACCTGGAGTGGATGCTAGCCAACTCCTCCTATGATTTAAAATCATGTAGTATAGTCTTATGAAATTACAAGATGGTTAGACTTGTTATTTAATTGGAAAGAAAACTAAAGTCCTAAACCAACTCCCTAAGAGACTAGAGCATGAGTGGTATGAGCATATGACTTGATCTAAAAATGCAAATCTTTATGAATTTTATTTCATTTTGACATAATATTTTAGGCAAAGACTTTGAGATATTTATGCCTAAATGCATGATGAAAGTTGATTATTGGCCAAATTAAGAGAAAGAGTGAAGCTCCATAAGGGGTTTCTCTTATAGGTCAAGCTCATAAAGTGTTGAAATGGAAATAATTTAGCAAGTGATTCAAAATGATATGCATGATGTTAGACATATAACATACTACTAAGGGTTGCTAAATCTTTAATTATCTTGTTTAGAGCCTAAACTTTATGATATTATGAATTATTAAAATTTAGTTATGAATTATTAGTTGGGTAGAAAAAATTAATTTTATCTTAAGAGCCTCGCATCCAGCCACACATTAATACATCAATCATAAAGAAACTATGAAAAGATGCAATCTTGATGTGCAAGCTAAACAAATCATCAATCAATTTTTATAGACTAATGCAAAAAAGAATAAGAGACAGGTGCGGCCGGGTACTGTTGTACACCCCGAAAAAGAGAAAATATGGGTAACCCAGCTCTACTCTTATACAGCATGGAATATAAAAGAATAATTATAATTGGAATGAATACATGTTATAGGGACGGTCTTCATTTCTTCATTTCTTCATGTCTTTTTTTTTATTTGATTTGCTTCAAAGACATCACAAGGCACCCCAAGACTAAGCCTTCTAGCCATTGCTCATCCAAATATCCCATAGCACTAATCCTAATTCTTATTGTAAAATTATATTTATATAGGAAAAGTAAATCTAATTATACCTGCAAAACATATGTTAGCTAAACATACATATATCTCAAATAATTATATTTCATATTTTGGACTTAACACCCTTCACATGGGTAACCAAGCCCTCTTGTCCTAACTTGGATTATGCTTAGGGGGCACAAGCAACTTGTAAGAAAAATACTTATACTTATTTTTATGCAACCCCTTAAGCATAATCTATTGTAGAAAATATGATTAGGCTAATAACGACCTAACAACCAATATACCATTCATACACCCTAATTTCCAATCTAAAATATTACATCACAAAATAAAACATACAACACACATATACCTTCCTAACTTAGGACTATAAGTGGTGGCTTAATTCTAATGTGTGTGCTAAGACTTTGTGTGGTATGTCTTGATTAAGCATTAGGGTTGTGATTTGTCTAAGTTTGGAAATTGTTTAAGTTAACCATGATGGTTGGTTTTATTTTAGGTTATTTAGTTAATTTGTAAATTTTAATTTATGTTTTGATTTATTTCATTTGATTTACACTTAGTATCTTTATGTTATAAAGAAAGGAAAGATGGCTTACCCTCTTTCATCCCTATCTAAACCATTTTCTAAAGCATATTTTTTACTTAGTTCTCTTTAGTGAATGGCTTATTAAATATTTTGTATTAATCCTAAGTTTAGGCTAACCTTAAATAACCTTATCTAACATGAAAAGTATCTTAAGATTAATGTAGTTGAATTACTATCACATGATGTATATCAAGTCATTCATTTCCATCACATGTAACATGCACATGATTTAACATTTAGCATATCTATACACATAATATATTTTGGCACACTAAAATGATGAAATATGCATACATACTTAGTGGAAAAGAAGACTTTCATTCATTAGTCAAGTATACATGCATTATGTATAAAATATATAAACAAGTGCGTTCTGTATTATCCAGTGTGATAATCAAATGAACTCCTTAGGGCTACTTAAAGCCTTGTATTCCTAGGATGTACAAACTATATACTTGTCATCTTCATATACGTATTAATGTATATATGACTATACATATGAAATTCATGAAAGAGATGATATTTTACTTAAATTAAATTATTTGTATATATGGATTAAAGCTCTATCCAAATTCTAATACAAAAATATATAAGAATGAAATTAAATAAGTACATGCCTTTGTTAACTAGAGGAAAGTGAGGTAATCAAATGACCTCTTTGGTCTTTCATTATTCTCGGGATGTCCATAATATATACTTATTAATATTCAAACTTATGTAAATTCATATACATGAATAAAGGAAGGAAGCTTTACATCTACATACTACATGTTTTAGTGACTTAGGTAATAATGAATGCATATATTTTTGATAGAAAAAGAGAGGGTTTTCATTCCTTAATCACATACACATACACATGTATAAAAGATGTAAGAAAGTAGGTACGTTGTTTAAACCAGGAAAGTGAGATAATCAAATGACCTCATTGGGGCTACTTTAAGTCTCATATTTTGAGATGTCTAGACTATATACTTGCTATCTTAAATACATATTAATGTATACATGAATTAGAAGAATAAATACTATGCAAAGATTGTATTTTCATTGATTGAATTATTCATATATATGAATTAAAGCTTTATCCAAATTCTAATACCAAAATACATAAGAATGAAATCAAATTGGTACGTGCCTTTGTTAACCAGGGAAGTGAGATAATCAAATGACCTCATTGGGGCTACTTAAAGCCTCATATTCCCGGGAGGTCCGGACTATATACCAATTACCATTCAAACCTATGTAAATCTATACATGAGTTCAAGAAAGAGAGCTTCACTTCACATAACTTAGCTATAAGCACATGTAACTCATATATATATGTTTATAACTATCATCACTCCAAATATTACTATCCATTTATAAATTTTAGAAAAATATATTTTAATTTAATAGTGATAAAATAGCCACATAAATGATAAGTTAATCCAACACATACAAGCATACATAAATAAATTTCATTTGATTTATTTAAATTTAAAAACATGAATGCATAGAAACATATGACACACAACATCTAAAATGATTGGAAAGGAATAACTAAACATAAACACATGGTTCATTCAAATACATTAATTCCTAAAGACAATCACGTTAAATAAAATTGTTTAAGAAAACCAAAGCTTATTATTAATTTGATTTTGGAATTGAGTTGATTTAAAGAGGAGAGAAATTATTTGCTGTTTTAATTCCATTTCTATGTTGGTAATCATAATTGGTTTAAGGAAAGATAATTAGATAAATTTTATGAATTGATTAAGTTAAATCATTAAGCAAATTATTTAATTACTTTTTCCTATGCTTCTTTAATTTGATTTATTATTTAATGATGAGCCACAAATGATATGAACATGTGAGAAAATAAAATTGCAATGCCTTAAAGGACCTAATACAATTGGCTCATAATTAAAAATTAATTAAGTTAAAGAATCTAATTAAGTACTTTTATGATTTTCTCACACTCATGGGTTAATCATAATTTTCTTAAGGGTCTTTATGTTATTAAACACATAAAGAGGAACCCTTAATTTCATTGTTAATTATCAGATGTGATTGATATTTGAATTTGATTTAATCTAACCACTTAATTGATTAATTAAGCACTTAATTAATTCCCATATCAATTAATCCTCTCAAAATGGAATGAATTTGAGAAAGAGACTAGGAATGAGGTCCTAATCACTCTCCTTCATCCATTCATTATTAATAAATGATTATTGAGATTTAATTAAATAATTTTGCTATTTTAAATGTTAATTAAGTATTAAATTAATTAAGGGGAGTAATTAAGGTTTGAAGCATCAATTTTCCTAATTACCTAAGCAATGAATTCTAAGAAAATCATGGGAGGCAGAGGACATCCCATTAAATCAATTCCCCGAGTTTGGAATTAATTACCTAAGTAATTAGAGCTTAAGTAGGCTAATTAATCATGCATTCAAATCTTAATTAAGCTTTAATTACTATTCAAAATCAAATGGGAACAATTTTAATAAAATCTCATATGTTTTACCTTTAAAATGAGTATTTATTTGCATTTTTATAATTTTTCTATAATTAGTTATCAATTTTCAAAGTTTCATCCATTAAAATGGATAATTAAACCTTAATTAAGCCTAATCCCATTGGCACCACGGATCGCTGACGTGGGCATGCTTTACATGTGGCACTGAGATTGGTTATTTAAATCCATTCGACTTAACGCTAACGTGGTGGCGGATGCGCTTTCATCCCCATGGTCTGATCTAAGATCAGAGGGTAGGGATTAATCCCATGGTTCCTAAGAGAATAAATCAGATTAAATCTAATCAAATAATCACGGTTGTCTATTCTGATCATGTATAACGGACGGTGGATGATCCATTGTCCCCTGAGCGATGGAAGACGGACACCGTCCGCCTTCCTCCGCTCGATCCGAGTTCGTCGAACTCATGAGGGCTCAAGATCGATCCCACACGTTCACGGGGTTGATATACAAGGATCCTACGATGGGATTTACATGGAATCACACATTTCTTCAAAAATGCCCCAAAAAATTTGAGAAATACTCGGTTTGCTAAAATTTACCTCACTGGAGTTTCATACTGACGGTGAACTGACCGAGGTAGCTTCACCTTGAAGAGGCAAAGCCCTATTGAGAAGATGGCACCTTGACTCCTCGACAATGGCTCTGTGGACCAAACGTCACCAGAATCCTCACCGGAGTTGGTCTAGGGAGGGCTTCCGGTGCTTGAATAGCTCGAGGAAGAGTTTGTTTCACCTCAACAGAGCTTGGCGAACATGTGGAAAGAGTTAATTAGAAAGAGGTGGAGTCTTGATGGAAATGGATGGAGTTAAGCTGCGGGTTGGCTCAGTTTTGTCATCTCTAGGGTGTCAATTCAGGTCGGGGAGTCAAGTTTGGTCGACCGACCCGATCGAATAGGTTGACCAACCCGACCGTTTATGAAAGCGGGTCAAAACATCAACGAACTAGCGATTTCAACCCGATTGACCTGACACGACCTGAATGATCAAAATCAGGTTGGCGAGTCAATTTTGGGTCAATTTTGGGTTGACGGGTCAATTTCGGGTCAAATTCGAGTTGGCGGATCAAAACGAGTCAATTTCGGGTTGGAGAGTCAACCCAAACCCGACCCGAAAAATTAAACAGGTCAATTTCTTCAACCCGAACCCGACCTAAAAATTTTTCGGGTCAACCCAAACCTAGATTTTTTGAGTCGGGTTCATGTCGAGTTGTCGGGTCGAGTCAATTTTTGATACCCCTAGTCATCTCCAGTGATGGGGAGGCTTGGGAAGCTTGGAGAATTGCTCAGGGAACTCGCCTTGGGTGCTTGAGCTCTGAGGAAGTCCAATTCTCTAATTTGAATTGAATGAGGGGGAGTATACCTCCTCATCCCTCAAGATGGATGAATGGGATTAATTCTGCCATTTTCGGCCGTCCGGCCGCTGGAGGTGGCAGGGATGACCTGAGGTGGCTCGGGTTGGTTAGCAAAGTGACTTAGGTGGCTGCCTTGAGTGGTCTCCATCTCCTATGGATAAGCCAATGAGGGGAGGTGGGTTACCTCACCTTTCCTTGACAAGGCTGATTTAACCCTTTTGGGTCAGGTTAGCCTCCTAGCTAGGAGTCCAAACTAAGCTTTAGGTGGCTGCCAAGTGCAAAGGAAGGTTATGGACCACAAAATTTTGGATTTTATCATATATGAGAGGCTTTACCCATTAGGTAATGGGTCAAATGGGTCCAAATCAGGTTGGGTTTGATTTGGACTGACCCAAGATAAGCCAAGGATGGGTCATACTAAATTTTAATTGGTTTGGGCTTGGTTTGAGTGGGTTTGGCTCAATTTGACCCATGTAGGTCAAATTGGGCTAGGTTGGGCCAAGTTGACCAATTGGTCAAATTGGGTCAAACCAATGCTTGAGTCAAGTTCATATGAGTATTTGAAATATTTTGGTTCAATTGGTTGGATTCAATTTGGCTTGGATTTGGATTTGACCCATTTGAGTTCATATGGGTCAAATAGGTCAAGTTGACCAATTTGGCCAAATTGGCCAAATTGGCTTGGGTTAGGCATTAGGTCATGTTCAATTGATTAATTTAAGATGATTGTAGGCTTTAGTTTCAATCAATTTAGATTTAAGAATGATTTAGGCCAAATTGACTTTAGGTCAATTTGGGCTAAATGGTTAACTGGGTTCAATCAAGACTTTGATCATGTTCAATAATCAATTTGGAATGAACTTGAGCTATTGGTTGTAATCAATTAGGATTAGATTTTGATTTTTCCCATTTTGGCTCTTTAGGTTAAATTGGGTCAACTTTAGTCAAAGGGCCAATTGGGTTTGGTTTGGCTCAATTGATAGTCAAGTCATGTTCAAGGATTGATTATAGATTAGTATGAATCCTTGGTTTGAATTAATTTGGCTTAGAATGAGATTTGGTCCATTTGACTTATGTAGGTTAAGAGGGTTAACTTAGTTGCATGATCAAATTGACTTGGTTTGACCCAATTGATTGTAATTGATCAATCAAGGATGGTCAACAATTATCATATAAGATTTTGATTGGTTTTGTTTAATTCAATTTGGGCTGGATTGAGATTTGACTCAAATAGGCCTTTTAGGTTACTTTAGGTCAACTGAGACTAAATGGGTTAATTGAATCGATTTTGGGTTGAATTGAGTTGAGTTGAGTTTAAATATTGATTTGGGATTGGTTTATGGCTTTGGTTGCAATTGGTTTGGGTTCAAATAGATTTTTGTTCCTTTGAGTATCTTAGGTCAAATGAGTTAGGTTAGGTTAGTTGAATTGGTTTTGGCTTTGTCGATTTGATTATAGATCTGATTTGGTTTGGAATGATGATTGAAGGACTAAATTGATTCATGAGTGTGGTGTTTATTTTTAATATGTATATGGGGACACCATAGATCTAAGGGTGTACTTATTGAAGTGAACGAGTATGATATTGAGGTATGATGTACTATCTAGAAAGATAGATGCATCACCCTTCAATGGACCTAATCACCTAATAAGGACTCCTAAGGCATGATGGGTCTTTGAATATACCAAAGATTTTTCCCTTACTTTACATGGATGAATAAAGTAGGATTTATATTAAACGGGTTCTGAAGTTTCCTATGGGAGAAAGCTCCCATAGTATTACATCCTAAGGAAGGTGAGTTCCTTAGGAATACTCTCGATTAAAGTAGGCAATTGTTGTCTCCAAATATTTCAAGGGTAAGACTATCAATAAATTAGTTATATTAGAAAATCAAGTGAGAAAGATCAAGGAGAAGACTTGTTATAGAAAGCCAAGGGAAATGAGTAGGGAATATTCATGATACTAGGAAGCCTAGTGAGGACTCCAATTTATCCTATGGTTGGGCTTTATAATTTTAAAATTGAAGAGAATTATTTATTTGAGTTGAGTTTTATTAGATAGCTAGGACTTATAACCCAATAATATAAGGTTGTTAAAATACCTATGAGGTGAGGATTTATGCTTGTAGCCTGAAGAAAATAGCCACCTCGTAAATCTAGGGAGCTTCAGTAAGAGCTAAAGCACGACCTAAATCTAAATGGAGATGGGTATAAAGTTTACCTCCATAAGAGAGAATAAATCACTTGACTACTAAATTTATAACCGCCTGTAGTGGCAGCAAGCTAGCTCCTCATACGCTTTAAATTCTTGCTCGGCCATATGAAATTACAAGATAGTTAGACTTTATTTATATGAGAGAGAACTAGTCTCCTAAACCCACCTCCCTAAGAGACTGAGCATGAGTGGTATGAGTAATGACTTAGTATAAAGAAATCTTTTAAAATTAATTTCATATTTGGACTCTTCATTTGGATAAAGGTTTTAGATTTCTTATGCCTAAATGCATGTTGAAATGAGATTATGGGATAAATAAAGAGAAAGAGGTGTTTTCAACCACAAAGGAGACCCTCAAAGGTCAAGTCTTTCCCTATCGTGCAAGGATGGAAACCTCTCTTAACAAGAGTGAGACAATATGAATTTCATACAATATTCAGCTAAGGGATTGCTAAATCTTTTAATAATCTTATTTATGCCCTAGGCTTTAATGTGATGATATGAGTTATAGAAATTTTTAATTATGAGTTGTAGTTGGGTAAAAGATTTATTATTTCCTAAGGGCATAATTGGATCCTTGCCACACATTATATCATCTTTCATAAAGAAACTATGAAAAGGCATGCCATTTCTATTGCACAATTTAAATAAAACATCAATCAATTTTATAACTAATGAAAAATAAAAATAAGGCCGGTGCGGTCGGGCACCGCCGTACAACCCGAAAAGAGAAAATGTGTAGCCGAGCTCTACCCTTATACAACCTGAAATTATAAAAGAATAATTACAATTATAATGAATGATGCTATGGGGGTCTTCATTCTTCATGTCTTCATGTCTTTATGTATCTTTCTCCTTCTTTGATTTGGATGGGCTTGCTTCAATGGCATCACAGAGCCTCCCAAGACAAAGCCTTCTAGCCACTGCTCATCCTAATCCCCCACAACATTAATCCTAATTCCTAATAAAAAATTAAATTAAAAATATTAAAAGTAAATCTAGTTATACCCGCAAAACAAGTGTTAGCTAAACATACCGTACAACCTAAGCATTTATATATATAGTTTGGACTTATCACCCTGCATATGGGTAACCAAGCCCACCTATCATAACTTGGATTATACTTATGGGTTAAGCAACCTACAAAGAGAGCATTTATATTTATTTTAAGCACCCCTTAAGCATAATCCCCATAGAAAATATGATTAGGCTAATCACGGCTTACCATCCAGTCTACGAAATATACACCCTAACATCTAGTCAAAAATAATACATCACAAAATAAAACATACATCATACCATGCACCATCCTAAGATAAAGCTAGAAGTGGTGACTTAGTCTAATGTGTGTGCATTAAGGCTTATGTCCTAACTAGGCATTAAGGTTATGATTTTCTAAATATGAAAGGAATTCAATTTAAAGGGTAGTTTAGCTTCAAGTACTTTAATTGATTTGCAAGTTTTAATTTGTGTTTTATTTAGTTTCATGTGACCTACACTTAGCAACTAAGTATTATAAAGAGAGGAAAGAGAATTTCTCTCTTTCATCCCTACCTTAAGCCACTTTCTAAAGCATGTTAATTTGATTTAGTTCTCTATAGTGAATGGCTTATTACACATTTTAAATTAATCCTAAGTTTAGGTTCACTTTAAATGACCTCTTTCAATAAGAGAGGCATCTTAAGATTAATTGGAATGAATTACTATCACATGACACATGTTCCTTCATTTCCTTCCATCATATGTAACATGAATATGATTAAATTCTAAGTATACCTACACATAATATGTCTTAGCACACTTAAATGATGGATGTAAGCATATACATTTGGAATTTAGATGTTTCATTTGATTGAATTATTTTATCATATTAATTTTAAGCTCTATCCAAATTCTTATATAAAAATACATAAGAATGAAATTAAATATGTGTGTCATTAACCGGAAAGTGAGGTAATCAAATGATCTCCTTGGGGCTAGCTAAAGCCTCATGTTCCCGAGATGTCTAAACTATATACCCATTACATTTGAACATATGTAAGTTTATACACATGAACATAAGAAAGAAGACTTTAAACCATATGATCAAATAATTCAATCACTTGAACATATATGAATGCATGTCTTTCTTAATAGAAAAGGAAATTTTCATTCATTAGCTAAATGCACTTATAAATGTATAAAATTTTTAAGTAGATACTTCGCCATTGTTAAACTAGGGGAGTGATGTAAAGACCTCCTTGAAACTACTTAAAGCCGTGCATTCTCGGAATATCCAGACTAGATATACCCACTACTCTAAATACACATGAATGTATAAATAACTGCAAGAATGAAAAAATCATACAAAAGTTGCATTTGATTTAATTGAATAAAGATTTCATTAATTAGCTAAATGCACATACAAGTGTATAAAAGTTTTAAGCGGATACTTCACCATTGTTAAACCATGAGAGTGAGGTAAAGGCACCCTTGGGGCTACTTAAAGCCTTACATCCCTGGAATGTCCAGATTAGATATACCCACTACTCTTAGATACACATGAATGTACAAATAACTGCAGGAATAGAAAAATCATGCAAAAGGTTGTATTTGATTTGATTGAATTATTTATACATGTGAGCTAAATTTCTATCTAAGTTCTAACATAGAGGTACATAGGAATGAATCCAAACAAATGGCATGTCCTTTTCAAGTGAACTATCCACTTGTTCAAACTTTATGTAAATCCATGAAGATTAAAGAAAGAGAACTCCATATCACATGTTCTGAGCTATAGGCACATGCAAACTTATGAATATTTAGAACTATAGTCACTCCATATACTATAATTGATATGTATATATACTTTTTGAAAATAATTTAAATTTAATAGTGATAATAGCCACACATATTTTAATTTAAATCAACACATGCAAGCTTGACATAAAGAAAATCATTTCATTTAATTGATTTTTGAAAAAAGATGTATGCATGATTACAAGTGACATACAACATTTAATATGATTGGAAAGAAATAAAGGGACATAAGCACATGATTTCATTTAATGCAATTAATTCCTAAGGACAATCATACTAAATAAGCTCATTTAAAATAAACCAAAGCTTCTTAATGCCATTTTTAATTTCACGTTTGATTTGATTTAAGAAATATGAGAAGAGGTTTGCTAATCCTAATCCCATTCCTCATGTGTGAGTTAATTTGATTTAATGAAAAGTAATTAGATTGATTTTATGGATTTACTAGGTTAAGGTATGAATTAAATCAATTAATTAAACCCTTACATATATTACTTTAACATACTTAATCAAATGATTATGAGCCAATGTAATATGCAAATAAATTAAAAAGTAAATAGCAATGATCCTATGAAATGAATGGGACCTAATGTAATTAGCTCACAATAATTAATTAATTAAGCTCAAGAAACTTACTTAATTATTTTTAATGGTTTTCTCATACATGTGAGCTAACCATGATTTCATTAAATCTCTTTAGGCTATTGAACACCTAAAGGCCTACACCTAAATTAATTAAGGAAAATCAGATCCATTTTAAAATCTAATTAAGCTAATTAAATAATTAATTAGTTAATTAAATCCTAACTAATCTCTCTTGAAAAGTAAAGAAAATTTAGAAAAGATTAGGAAAAATTCTGCAATCACATTTACTAAACCTCTCTACTATTAATCAATGCCAAATGAGTCCAATTATTTAGTTAATTTATTGTTCCCATGCTTAATTAATCCTTAATTAAGTTAAGAAGGTAATTAGGTCTTAATCAATCAATTTCCCAATATTAATCAACCAATGAATTCCAAGAACAATGGGGGAGGTAGAGGTCATCCCCCTAAGCAACCTCAAAAAATTTGAAACCTGTTGGATGATTAATTAGGGAGTAATTAGGTTAATAAAATTTTCAATCAAACCCTAATTAAGCCAAAATTACTATTCAAAATTAATTAAAGATAATTTTAATGGATTCCCCTCTAGAATACCTTTAGAATGAGCCCTTATTTATATATTTTTAAATTTTTTTATAATTAGTTATGAATTATTGAAATTTCAACATTAAAAACCAATTAAATTAACCTAATTAAGTCTTAATCCCATTGGTGCCACGTGGCGCATTGACGTGACGCAGTTTCCACATGACGCCACAGGATTGGCTATTAAAGTTGTCACATCCATAGTTGACTCGGATGATAATGGGTTGCGCTTTCCCGTGGACTGTCCGATCTAAGATCGGACAGCTACGATCAAACCCACTATTCTAAAGAAAAAAAATCATGTGGATCTAACGTGATCTGATCAGAGTCATTCCTTTTAATCATGCATAACAGACAACCAGTGATCTCTCTTCCTATGGGCGATGAATAATGGAGCCCATCTGCCCTGGATCACTCGATCCAAGCTCACCCAAGCTTGGATTCACTCCAAAATCAACCAATACCTTCTTGCGAGGGATCAATGAAGATCCAATGGCTAGGATGGTATGGTGTTTATTTTTGATATGTATTTGGGGGACACCACGCAGATCTGAGGGTGTACTTATTGAAGTGATCGGGTATGACATTGAGGTATAATGTACTATCTCGAAAGATAGAGGCATCACCTTTTAATGGACCTAATCATCTAATAAGGACTCCTAAGGCTTGATGGGTCTTTGAATATACCAGAGATTTTTCCCCTAATTTACATGGATGAATAAATTAGGGTTTATTTATACCAGGTTTTGAAGTTTTCTATGGGGGCAAGCCTCCATAGTTAATTACATCCTAAGGAATATGAGTTTTTTAGGAATACTCTCGATTAAAATAAGCAATTATTATCTCCAAAGATTTTAACGATAAGACTATCAATAAATTGGCTATGTTAAAAAATCAAATGGGTTATATAAAAAAGGAGATACTTATTATTGAAGCCAAAAGGAGATGAGTAGCGAATGCTCATGATACTAGAAAACCTAGTGAGCATTCCAATCTATCATATGGTTGCTTTATATGTTTGAAATGGAGGATTATTTGTTTGAGTTGAATTTTATTAAATTGTTAGGACTTATAATCTCACAACACAATATTGTGAAAATGCATAAGAGGTGAGGATTTATGCTTATAGCCTAAAGGAAATAGTCACCTCGAATCCTAAATCTAGGGGGCTTTGGCATAAGCTAAAGCACGACCTAAATCTAAGCAAAAATGGGTATATGGTTTACCTCCATAAGAGAGAGTAAATCACCCAACTGCTAGACTTATAATCGCCTAGAGTGACAGCCAACTAACTTTTTATACGCTTTAAGACCATGTAAGTAAGTCATATGATTTTGCAAGATGGTTAGGTTATTATTACTCAAAAAGAAACTAAGCTCCACCCACTCTCTAAGAGACTAGAGCATGAGTGGTATGAGCAATGACTTAGTCTAATGCAAATCTTATCAATTTTTATTTGATTTTTGACTCTTCATTTTGACAAAGGCCATAGGATATTTATATGTTTAAATGCATGTTGAAATGAAGTTATTGGTAAATCAGAGAGAAAGAGGTGTTTTCCCCCACAGAGAGACCCTCAAAAGTCAAGTCTTCCCTTATCATGCAAGGATGGAAATCCTCTCTTAGCAAGAGTGAAGAAATATTGATGCATGATATTAAGCATACAACATTTACCTGAGGGATTGCTAAATCTTTTAATTATCTTGGTTTAAGGCCTAGGCTTTGTGTGAGGTTATGAGTTATTTTAAAACTTTAGTTATGAGTTGTAGTTGGGGTAGAAAATTTATTTTTCCCTAAGAGCTTAATCAGATCCAGGCCACACATTAAATTGCCATTCATAAAGAAACTAAAAAAAGACATGTCATTTCTATTGCACAATTGTTAACAAAACATCAAATAAATTTATAAATCTAATGCAAAAGAATATTAGGCCGGGTACTGCTGTACAACCTGAAAAGAGAAATGGGTAGCTGAGCACTACCCTTGTACAACCCATATTAAATAATAATTACAAATTATACAAATGAATAAATTTTATGGGGGGTCTTCTTATCTTCATATCTCCTTCATTTCTTCATTTGGATTTACTTGCTTCAAAGGCATCATAGGGAGTCCTAGAATAAAACCTTCTAGCCACTACTCATCTTAATCCCCCATAACATTAATCCTAATTCCTAATACAAAATTACATTAAAAATAGGAAAAGTAAATCTAACTATACTTGCAAAACAAGTGTTAGCTAAGCACACTATACAACTCAAATAGTTATATTTATAATTTGGACTTAGCACCCTGCACATGGGTAATAAAGCCCACATGTCCTAGCTTGGATTATGCTTAGAGGTTTAAGCAACCTGTAAAAGAGAGCATTTATATTTATTTTTAAGTTGTCCCTTTAAGCACAATCCCATGCAGAAAACATAATTAGACTAATCACGGTCTAACATCCAGTCTATGAAGCATACACCCTAACATACAGTGTAAAATAATACATCATAAAATGAAACACACATCATTTTATATACCACCCTAATATAAAGCTAGAAGTGGTGACTTAAGTCTAAAGTGTGTGTATTAAAGCTTGTGTGGTATGCCTTAACTAGGCTTTATTAGAATTTTATAAGCATGAAAGGGTGTTTAATCATAAGAGATTGATTTCACTTTAAATGATTTAGTTAATTTGAGAAATTCTTACTTAATATTTTCTTTTGTTTCACTTGACCTACTCCTAATAACTAAGTGTTATAAAGAGAAGAAAAGAGAGGAATACTCTCTTTTATCCCTACCTTAAGTCACTTCTAAAGCATATTAATTAAATGAATTCTCTTTGGTGAATGGCTTATTATATATTTTTAATTAATCCTAGGTTTAGGTTCACTTTAAATAATCTCATTCAATAAGAAATGCATCTTAAGATTAGTTGGAATTAATTACTATCACATAACACATATTTATTCATTTCTTTCCATCATATGTAGCATGCATATGACTAAGTCCTAAACATATCTATACATGCAATATGTGTTAGCACACTTAAATGATGAATATGAATAAGTATATTTAAAGTTTATATTTTTCCTTTTGATTGAGTTATTTTATCATATTAATTTAAAGCTCTATCTAGATTCTTATACAAAAATACATAGGAATGAAATTAAACAGGCACGTGTCATTGTTAACCAAGGAAGTGAGGTAATCAAATGACCTCCTTGGGGCTACTTAAAGCCTCATATTCCTGGGATGTCCAGACTAAATACCATTTGCATTCAAACACATGTAAGTTTGCATACATGAATGTAAGAAAGAGAACTTCCAATCACATGATTAATTAATTCTATCACTTAAACAATTGGAAATGCATGTATTTTGGTAAAAGAAAGAGGGGTTTTAACTCCATAATTAAGTACACACATGTATGAGAGACATAAGCTAGTACATGGCATTGTTAACCAGGAAAGTGGGGTAATCAAACGACCTCCTTGGGACTACTTAAAGCTCATATTCACAGAATGTCCAAACTAAATATTTGCTTTTCTCAAATACATATGAGTGTATACATAAATAAAAGGGAGAAAACCATGCAAAAATTGTACTTTTATTTGATTGAAAATGTTTATGCACATTGAGTAAAGTCTTATTTAAATTCTAATATTGAAATATGTAAGAATGAAATCAAATGGAGTACATGCCATTGTTAAACTGGAGAAGTGAGGTAATCAAATCACCTCCTTGGGGCTAGCTAAAGCCTCGTATTGCTAGGATGTCCAGACTAAATACCCATTAACATTCTTTCTTACACAAATCAATATATGAATGAAATAAGCTATAGTCATTTTCATTTCCTATGTATTTATAACTATCGTTCATAGCATATGTAATCATTTATTTATAAGATTTGGATTTAATAATGATAGTAGCCACACATATATTAATTTAAATCAACACATACAAGCTTGACATAAAGGAAATCATTTATTTTTAATTAATTTTAGAAGAATTGAATACATGAATTAAGTGGCATACAACATTTTAATATGATTGGAAAGAAATAAAGAAACATAAGCATATAATTTCATTCAATCCAACTAATTCCTAAGGACAATCATATTAAATAAGCTTCTTTAAAATAAGCCAATGTTTATTAATGTCACTTTTGATTTTATGTTTAACTTGATTCAAGAGATGTGAGAAAGATTTGCTAATCCTAATACCATTCCTCATATGTGAGTTAATTTGATTTAATGGAAGGCAATTAGATTAATTTTATGGATTGACTAAGTTAAGCATGGATTAAATCAATTAATTAAATCTTTACCTATGTTACCTTAAGATAATTGATTAAATAATTATGAGTTAATGCAATATGCAAATAAATTGAAAAGTAAATAATAATGCTTCTAGGAAATGAAAGGGGCCTAATGCAATTAGCTCATAATCATTTATTAATTAAGCTTAAGAAACTCACTTAATTACTTTCATGATTTTTTCTCACATGTGAGCTAATCAAAATTTCATTAAACCTCTTTAGGTTATTGAACACCTAAAGCTCTACCCATGGATCAATTAAGAGAAATCATATTTTTAATTAGATTTTAATTTAATTAATCAAATGATTAATCCATTAATTCTTTTCTCCTTAATTAATTTCCAAAGTTAATTGATTATCTTTTGAAATGAGATGGGCTTAAGAAAAAGGCTGGGAAAGAGGTCCCAACCTAATTCCATAAGCCATTGATTTGATCAAGCATGATTTAATGTGATTTGAATTTTAATTTAGCTAATTAAGTCATTAATTAATTAATTAATCATTAATTAGCATTTTGGTTGAAAAGAGAAGGGAAACTTAGGGAAAAGATTAGGAGGGAGGCCCTAATCTAATTCCCTAAGCCTCCTTACTATTCAACAGTAATTAGGGAGTGAAAATAGTTAATTAATTACTATTCATATGCTTAATTATTCTTTAATTAAGTTAAGAAGGTAATTAGGGCTTAATTAATCAACTCTCTTAATTTAGCATGTAATCTCAAGAAAATTAGTGGAGGCTGAGGTCATCCTCTCAAATAATCTTTAAAATTTTGGGATCAATTAGTTGAATGATTAGAGAGTAATTAAGTCAATTAAAGTTTTAATTAAACCCTAATGAAGCTCTGTTTACTATTCAAAATAATTGAAAATATTTTTATTAAATTCTCTTCTGAAATACCTTCAAAATGAGCATTTATTTACATTTTATCAATTTTTCTATGATTTGTTATGATTTTTAGAAACTTTCAGCCATTAAGATGAATTTCATAAAGTCCATTAATTTATTTTATTAAAATAAACTATTTGAGCTTCAAACTTCAATATCTTCCACTCGAGAAGTCATTTTAACTTGAAATTGTTATGGCATATGTATTTTAAGTTGATTTTCAATTCCTGAAAGTTTTAACTTAATCTAATTTATTTTTTAGAGTAATTGATAAAATTTAATTTTCATTAAAACTCAAATTAAGCTCAAAGTATTTAGGGAAATTTGGGTATTTTGGTTTGTTGGATTCTTCTCGGAAAGGCGAATCCAACGAGACCTTATTTGTAATTTTTTGCTAAGTATTTTATTTTCTATGAATTTTTGAAACTTCAAGCAATTTATATAATTTTTACAATAAAAAATATGTGATTTTCCCACTTAAACCAGTCAACACGATGTGGCACCGAAGGCGACGTGCGGTATGCGCATAATCGCAACACGCAGCGTGCGCGTTGTGCATCGATTGGCTGGCGCATTTTTGTGAGCAAAAAAAGTTCATTCTATGCAGATCGGATCAGACGGTTTGATCATAGATCGGATGGTCCAGATCAAATCCGTGATCTAACGGGCTAAAATCGCATGAGATTTCTTCTAATCATAGCCATCCGATCCCACATAGGCGGGATCGAATGGTAACTGTCGCTCCCGTGGATGGGCGACCCTCGAATGTTTTCGGGAAAATGGAAAAAGATGAAATATTGATCGAATGAGGTCCGATTGGGATCAATTCCGCATCTATTCTCACCAAAAAACTTTCTGATTTGCGTTTGGGTGATATAAAATGAAATATGCAAGGTTTATCTAAGAAAAATTCCTTAAATTACATTAAAGCTGTCAAAAATAAAAGCTCCTAAGTCCCGCTACAGTTTGGAAAAATTACCTCGCTGAGGATGGTTTGTGGTGGCGGTGAAGATCCGAGTGAGCTCTTCAGTGTGAGAAGAAGCCTTGAAATAAGTCAAAACCTTTGCTTTGCTTTGGAAAATCATGATCACCAACCTTCACCTCACATTCACCAGAATTTGCTTAGCTTTGATATTTTTCAGTCCAAATGGCTCAAAGGAAGTGGGGAAGGGATTTTCTTTTTTTGGGAAGCTCTTGGAAGTTGAATGAATGCAAAATCCCAAGTTTTGAACCCTTTTTTTCTTTCAAGTGGATGGTCAAAATTTCCCATCAAATGATGGGATTTGAGCAGCCCTAGCCTCCTTAGAGTGGGCTAAGATGCTAGGTAGGTCCCTATTTGGGTGATGGGTGGCTACCAAAGGTGATGGGAGAGTGGACTTTGCTCTCTTTTGGGTAAGATTACATGTGGGATGGCATTTCCAAAAGGGATTACCTTGGGTTTGGCTCCAATTAAGTTAGGGTAATTTTGGGCTGATCCCAAGTGGGTTTGGGTCAGGTTTGATCAGGTCCCAATGGGTCATGACTTAGTTTCAAGGGATTTGGCTCAATTTGGGTCATATGGGTCACATTGGGTCATGTTGGGTTAGGTTGACCAATTGGTCAAATTAGGTCAAACTAAGGCTTAGGTTTGGTTAAAATGATGATTTGAAGTGCTCTTGGTATGATCAATTTGAATTAATTTGGCTTAGAATTGATTTTGGCTCATTTGGAATTAAATGGGTCAAATGGGTCAAATTGATCAATTTGACCAAAATTGGCCAAATTGGTTTGGGTTATGGTTGATTTATGTTCAATTGGCTAATTGAAGATGAGTGCAGTCTTTGGTTTGAATTAATTTAGGTTTAATTTGGATTTAGGCCAAATTGGCCTCTAGGTCAATTTTGGCTAAGTGGCTCAATTAGGTTCAATTGGTCAAGTTCAATAATCAATTTGGAGTAAACTTGAGCCATTGGTTGTAATCAATTTGGGTTAGATCATGATTTGACCAATTTGATCCTTTAGGCTAGTTTGGGTCAACTTGGGTCAAATGGCCAATTAGGCTTGGTTTAGCTCAATTAGTGGTCAAGTCATGTTCAATCATTGGTTTTAGGTTGGCGTGGAGCAATGGTTTCAATTAATTTGGTGTAGGGTAGGTTTTGGTTCATTTGGTTCATATGGGATAAAGGGTTGACTTGGTCAAATGACTAAGTTGACTTGGTTTGACCCAATTGATTGTGATTGATCATCATAGGGTGATCAACAATCATGATTGAAGGTTTTGGTGAGCTCAGTTCAATCCAGTTTGGGTAGGATTGGAAGTTGGCTCAAATGGGTCCGTTAGGTCACTTTGGGTCAAGTGAACCTAAGTGGGTCAATTAGTTTGGTTTTGGCTTGAATTGAGTTTAGTTTGGTTTATATTTGGATTTAGGATGGGAATATAAATCCAATTGCAATTGATTTGGATCCCAATAAGTTTTGACTCACATGATATTTTCAAGTCAAAAGGGGCTATGTTGGGTTGACTTGAGTTTGGTTTGATAGTTGTAGTTTTCATTTATATTTGGCTAGATGATTGAATGAATGATTGATTCAAGAGAAAATCCATTGATTTTAGCCTAGTTTAGGTGGATTTTGGTTAAGTCCAAGAAAATGGTTTAAAGATTTTAAATTGGATTTTGATTTAATTTTGGATTTGGTTTTGGCTATTTAAATTTATATTTTATTTATATATATGATTATAAATGAAGATATAAATGATTCATGAGAAAATCACTTGAGTTTAGAGTGATTTGGAAACAAATTTGACCAAGCTTATAGATGTAGGGGAAATGGGTATATTGTGAGCCAATTGCATTAGGCCCCTTTCTTTCTTAGGTATATTGCTAATTTAAATTCCATGTGGTTGTATATCATATGTTGGCTCATAATTGTTAGGTTAATTATGTTAAAGTGGTATATGTAAGGGGTAATTAATGGATTTAATTTACACCTTAACCTAAACAAAAATAAAATCAATCTAATTGTTCTAAAAATTAAAATAAATCAATTCAAACATAGGGGAAATGGGTTAGGACCAGCAAACTCTTTCTTTCAAATCATTTTCAAATCAAATCCAAAAAACTAAAATAAAATAAAAATCTCTTTAAAGAATTTTGATTCACATTAAATGATCTTATTTTATAAGATTATCTTTAGAAATTAATTAGGGTGAATGAAGTTACATGCTTACATCACTTTATTTTTTTTCAAGCATGCTAAATGTTGTATGCCATATGAAATCATGCATTCACATCTTTTAAAAAAAATCAATTAAAATGAAATGTTTCATTTATGTCAAATTACATGCTTTGGCTAAAGTAAGGATATGAGTGGCTATTATCACTATTAAATCAAAAATTATTCTCAAAACTTATAAATCAATGATTATAAATAAAATTATGCTACTTATAAATACTTATAAGCTTGCATGTGATTATAGAATAAAAATGTGTTATGTGATTTTCTACTCTTTTCTTAACATGGGTTTGAATAGGATTTGCAAAGCATATAGTTCAATTGGAAAGAACATAACACTTGCTTAAATCTATTCCTATACACTCTCATGTTATGACTTAAGAAGAATCCTCACATTACACATGTAAATCATACAACCAAAATCAAACAAACAAACAAAAATCTTTTGCATGATTCTTCATCCATTTATTTTCTTTTGTACATGCACATGTATTTAAGAAAAGTGGTATATTAGTCTGGACATCCCGGGTTGTGAGGCTTTAAGTAGCCCTAAGAAGGTCTTGTGCCTTATACCCCTGGTGTAGAAAATAATGGTGTCATACTCACTTATGTCTTTCATACTTGTGGATGTGCATTTGATTAATGGATAAAAGAATCCCTCTCTTTTCCACATAACCAAATCATGCATTCATGGAATATCCAAATTTTCCTAAACAATATCTCTTTGAATTCATCATTAAGGTGTGCTATGATTTGCATTTACATGTATAACTATGCTTAGGATCATTTCATATGCATGGTATACATGTTGGAAAGAAATAAATGGTTGTGTTTTGTGATAATAATTCACCTTAATTAATCTTAAGATGCCTTTCTTATTGAATAGGTTTATTTAGAGCAAATATAAACTTAGGATTAATTAAAACACATAACAAAAATATTCACTAAAGAAAAATCATTAATGAATCTATCTTAGAAATTACTTAAGGTAGGGAGGAAAGAGAAGTTATCTTCTCTTTTCCTCTCTTTACAACACTAAGTAATTAAGTGTAGGTCATTCAAACCAAATCAAATCATTAAGTAAAATTAAAAAATTAACTAAATCACTTAAATGAAACCACCCTCTAAGTTGAATCCTTCACACTTAGAAAATTCTAACCTTAAATCCTCGCTAAGGCATGTCACACAAGCCTTAAATGGCACACACATTAGGCTAAGTCATCATTTCTAGCTCTATGTTAGGGTGGTGTATGGTTTGATGCTTGATTTTTTTGATGTAATATTTTAGATTGGATGTTAGGTTGTATGTGCGTAGGCTGGATGATAGGATGATCTTAGTCTAATCATTATCTTCTGCAGGGGATCATGCTTAAGGGGCACTGTTATAAAAATATAAATGCTTTTATTGTGCAAGTTGCTTATACCCCTAAGCATAATCCAAATTGGGATAGGTGGACTTGGTTACCCATGTGTGGGGTGTTATGTCCAATTTATCCCTATAATTGCTTGGGATTGTGTGGTATGTTTAACTAATATCTATTTTACAGGTTTAGTTAGATTTATCTTTTCCTTTTAATGTAATGTTGCAATTAAGAATGAATGTTATGGGGGGATTAAGGTGAACATTGGTCATAAGATCATGTCTTATGCACCATGTGAAGCCTTGGAGAAACCACATCACAACCAACCAAAAGAAGGAAAGAAAGAAGAAAGAAGAAAGAAAGAAAGAAAGAAATGAAGAAAAGAAGAATAGAAGAAAAGAAGAAATGAAAATGAAGACCCCCATAACATGAATTCTTTCTAAATTGTAATTATTCATTTATAATCTGGGTTGTATAAGGGTAGAGCTCGGCTACCCACATTTCTTTTTGGGTTGTACGATGGTACTTGACCACGTCAGCCTTTTATTCTTTTGTCTAGCTTTATGAAATTGTTTGATGTTTGTTTAGCTTGTGCATTAAGATGACATGATTTTTCTAGTTTCTTCCTTGCTTTGATGAATGGCTGGATGTGATTAGGCTCTTAGAGAAAAATAAATTTTCTATCCAATTAATCAACTCAAAATTAAAAATAATAACTCATAACCTTACCTAAAGCCAATGACATAAAATAAGAAATAAAAGAATTAGCAACCCTTAACTGGATGTTGTTTGTCTCACATCATGCATGAAAAGCATGTTGCTTCACTCTTGCTTATGGAGGGCTTCCACCTTTGCTAGAGAACATGGCTTGACCTTTGAGAGTCATGGTGGAAACACACCTCCTTCTTGCTGATTTTGGCCCATAACCAATTTCTCATGCATTATGCATATGAATCTGATATCCTATGTCAAATGAATTGTCCAAAAATAAAAATAAAAATTTAACAAAATTTGCATTAGATTTAAGTCATTATTCATGCCCTACATGATCTAGTCGCTTAGGGAGTGTGTTTAAGGACTTAGTCTCTTTCTAAATAAAACCACGCCTAGTTATCTTGCAAAGTAAGACTTGCCTACATGTATTTAAAATCAGGAGGAGTTAGTTGAGGGCACCCTCAAAGGTTGTAAGTCCAACAGTCGGGTGGTTTATTCTCTCTTGTGGAGGTAAACCATATACCCATTTTCACCTTAGGTTTAGGTCATGCCTTGGCCCTTGCCAAAGCTCTCTAGATTTAGGTTCTGAGGTGGTTGTTTCCCTTCGTCTACAAGCATAAATCTCACCTCTTAGGCATTTTCATGATCTTGTGTTGTGGAATTGTGAGCCCAAGATTTCTAATAAAAATTCATCTCAAATAATTAACTCTCTTCAAATTTCAAAATTATAAAGCCCAACCATAGGATAGCTTGGGATGCTTACTAGGCTTCCTAGTATCATAATTATCCCCAACTCATCTCCCTTTGGTTTCGATAATAACTCCCTCTTTTTGATTAGTCCCATTTGATCTTCTAAAAATAACCAATTTGTTGATAGTCCTAGCTTTGAAATCTTTGGAGACAATGATCATTTACCTTAATCGAGAGTATTCTTAAGGAATTTCATTCCTTAAGATCTAATTAACTATGGGGGCTTGCCTTTATAGGAACTTAACGAACCCGATTTAAAATAAACCTTGCTTTACTTTTCCATGTATAGTAGGGGAAGAATCTTTGGTACATCCGAAGACCCATTACCCTTAGGAGTCCTTATTAGGTGATTAGTCCATTATAGGATGATGACTTTTGTCTCTGGAGATAGTACATCATTCCTCAATATCGTACCCGATCACCCTGATAAGAACATCTGCGGATCTACGTGGTGTCCAACAAAGCGTGTATTTTTGTTTTCATTTATTTTTTTTCAAAGATAGATGAAGATAAAAAATATTTCACCATAGAGACTTTGAAATTAAATTTTGATTTAATAGTAATAATAGCCACACCTATTTTTAATTTAAATCAACACATGCAATTAGACATAAAAGGAACCATTTCATTTAGTAAATTTTAAAAGAAATGAATGCATAATTACGTATAAAAAGTAACATTTAATATAATTAGAAAGAAATAAAGGAACATAAGCACATGGTCTCATTCATTCTAATTAATTCCTAAGGATAATCATACTAAATAAAGCCACTTAAAATAAACCAATGTTCTTTAATGAGATTTTTAATTTTGAGTTTGATTTGATTTAGGAAGTGAAAGAGGTTTTCTGATCCTAATCCCATTCCCCATGTGTGAGTTAATTTTGGTTCAAGGAAGAAGTATTTAGGTTGATTTTATGGTTTAATTAAGTTAGGGTATGAGTTAAGATAATTAATTAACCCTTACCTACATCACCTTAAGTTATTTAACTAATTAATAATGAGCTAATATGATATGCAACCACATGAAAAGTAAAATTGAAATGCGTCTAAGAAATGAAAGTGAGGTCAACAAACCTCCCCTTCAAGAGAGAGTCTCTCGATGAGTTCAACATCAATAAGGGATAATACTTATATATTTTGGACCCTTATTGGTATGAACTCATCTTCAGGATATGCCAACTCTTTGGCAAGCTTAGCTAAAGCATCTGCTATGGTGTTCTCTCCTCGAGGAATCTTGTAAATGACAACCTTTGGGATTTGGGCCAACATCTCCATAGTGTACTTGAGGTAGTGATGGAGCTTAGGCTTTAGAACTTTATAAGACCCATCGATTTGGTTGATGACTAACTGAGAATCCTCGAAGATGTTGATGTTCTGGATGCACAACATAATTGCTAACTCCAGACCGACAATTAGAGCCTCATATTCAGCTTCATTATTGGTGCATGGATTGGAGAGATGATATGAGAATCTCATCACATCACTGTCCGGAGTTAGGAGGACTATTCTACCCCTACCTTCCCTGGGATAGTAGATTGTTATTCTTCTCCTCTTTAAGAGGAAGCTGCACCATCAAAATACATCTCCCAATGATAAATTCTAGTGTCCCCTAAGTTCATGATCTATTTATTTGGAGGTCATCACTAAGAGCGGAGTCAGGAGGAAGTGAGTGTGTTGCTAAAAAATCTGCTAGTGCTTGTCCTTTCACCACATGGAGGGCTATAAAAGTGATGTCAAACTATTACAAAATCATAGACCAATGCACCAACCATCTGGATAACATCTGTCATGTCATGAGATATTATAGTGGATTGATCCTAGAGATCAAGTTCACCTTAGAAAGCATAGTGTCAGTAGCTTTGGGATTCAAAGATTAAAGCTAGGCAATGCTTTTCAATGGGTGGATAATTTGCCTCAATAGGGATTAGGCAATGATTGAGATAGTAGAGTGCATTATCTTTCCCTTCGTCATTGGCTTGGGCCAACAAAGTTCCAAGGAGTCATCTAATGCATTGCTATAGTATTAATGGCTTGCACGGGATGGGGTTTCTAGAACTATGATCATCGTAGTGCTTGATGTCTTTGAAGGCATGCTGACACTTGTCACCCCACTTGAACTTAGCATCCTTTTTAACAAGTATTGAGAATGGCTGGTATCTTCCTAACAAGTTGGAAATGAAGCATCTTAAATATGCTAACCTCCCTTGAAATGATCTGAGTTGAGTTAGACTTTTAGGAGGTGGCATTTCTAATATTGCCTTGAACTTCTCCGGATCATTTTATATTCCACAGTGCCAGACAATAAACCTAAGGAATTTCCCTAAAGCTACTCCGAATGTACACTTTAGGGGATTCATTTCTAGGTTAATTTAACTTAACCGTTCGAAAACTACTCTCAAGTCAAAGAGATGGTCTTCCTTTTCTTTACTTTTGTCTACAAGAACATCGATGTAACATTTGACTTGATGGTGAATGTGTTTGTCAAAGATCCGAGTCATGGCCCGCTGGTATGTAGCATCGATATTTTTAAGGCCGAAAGACATGACCCTATAGTAGAAGATTCTGATCGGGATTCATAACACAGTGTTTCTTTCATTTTCAAGGGTCATCTTTATTTGGTTATATCCATATGAGCCATATATAAAAGACAAGACTGCATGAGATGAGGCAATGTACACCATTAATTATTATATTGGTAGTGAAAATCCATCTTTTTTACATGCCTTATTTAGATCCCTAAATTTAATGCATATGAAAATTTGGCCATTTTTCTTTTTAATTGGGATGACACTGGCCAACCAGGTATGATATTTTTTTCTCTGATGAAGCCAGCATCGATCAATTTTTTGACTTCATAAATGTCCTATTGTTTAATGTCTAATCGCATGCATCTAGGAGCTTGCTTGATAGGGTTATCACTAGGCTCTATTGTTAGTTTGTGGACTACTATGTTAGGAGATAAACTGGGCATCTCTTCATAACCCCATGCAAAGCAGTCCTTAAACTCAGTCAATAACCTAACTAAGTCATTAGTTTCAGTATCATTCAACAAAGAACTGATGTATGTCGGACGTGAATTGCCTTCAGTTTCTAAGTTGATTTCTTTGAGCTCGTTGATGGTTGATCTGAACTCTTCTTCAAACTCTGCCGGTTCATCTTTGACTTCAAATTCATTTGGATCATTTGAAGTTTCTAAACACACATCTTCATATGAGTTGGCATGATTTGAAAAGAAACTATCAGATTCTAAATGATTGGTGATGACCAAATAAATCATCATCATAACCGTAATCTATCAATTCTTACCCGGTCTTAATTGAGGATGTCTGCTTTGGTTGTCTCATAACCTTTCAAAGTAGTCCAACCTATGTTTAGACCAAGTATGTGGGATTAATCGTAGATTAAGAACATAAGGCAAGTACCAATTATAATTGTATTAAATCTTTATATGAAGCATCCTCAAGTTCTACATCAGCTTCCTGACTTGAGGATGATGCTTCCAAAAAGAATCTTGAGTCTTCTTATCTATGGATGACTTAGGGGCTTCCTTAACTGCAAACCCTCAATTTTTTGTGAAGAAAGTAGGGTTAGAGCTAAGGTTCCCAACTGATGCCTGACCATTTCATATGCAGACTTGGATACATTTATGCTTTGATTTGGAGCCCGATCTTCATCACTATTATGCTCAAGTGTCACCTCAAAATGGATATGCTACTGAGAAGATCTGGCTAGTGTGCTAACCACATAAGACTCATCCTCTGAACTAGATTTTAAGTCTATGTGGATAGAAGGTGTACTCCTAGTGGCTAGGCCGTGCCTTATATTGGGTGGCCAATAGAGAGGCTTTCCACCTCAGGGGGCTACCTCTTAACCATTCTTTGCCTCTACCTGGTGGAGGTCAAGTCATCATACCCATATGTTCGAATGGAGTAACAAACTGTTGGTGGGATCTAATGTCAAACTCTCGATCTTCCCTGAGTCCATGTCTCTCTTTATTTTATTTTTTTCTTTCTCATTTTCTTTTCTTTTTCTATTTCTTTTTCTTTCCTTTATTTTATCCCTCATAGGGATCTTGAGTAAGTTCACGAGAATGGACTTGTTGGTTTTGGGGAAGAAAAATAGGTTGCATCCTCATATATCCCGACCTCATGAATCATGAAGGGTTTGAGATCTCATTTGATGTAGTACTCAAATCTACCTCTCATGAACTTCATGCACTAATATAGAGAAGATGGAACTGTGTTGTTTTCATGTATTTATGTTCTCTAAAGAAAAGCATTGAAAGATGTATCAGAGTCTATGATATGAAAGTTGGCTTCAGTCTTCCAATCATCTATCTCTAATGACAACACTATGGAGCCTAAGACCCTCTCGCCTTGTTCAATGAATCCTCTCAACATCATCCTCTCTTTTTGGAGTTTGGAGATGTTGATCCTTCAGTAGGCAGATGATCTTAGACTCATAATGTTGATCGATGCACCTTGGTTAACCAAAACTCTTGATAATCTGTATCTGCCAACATCCACTATAATGTAAAGAGGGTGATTGTGCTTGGTCATCCCTAGAAGCAAGTCTTCATCACTGAATATAACTCCTAGAATGTCCTTTGAGCTATGTGCCTCCTCTTCAATAGCAGTCAACTGAGCTAAGCATATCTTTGGATCAAGAAGAGCCTTGATTAGAGATTCTCTCATCTCTTTGGATAAGACAAGGGCATCATATATGCTTAACTAAGCTGAAAAAGATGTGCTAGGACATTATAATCAACTTTTACTTGGTCCTCCACAAGCATATCCATAGGTGGAGCATCCTGTAAAAGGGCTATCTACTTACTATAACCACTGACTTGATTACCCTTATCTTGAGGTGCTACCCTAGGAGGTAGAACTCTGCCACTGCATAGGTTGACTTCAGTGACTTCTTGAAATGATGAACTTGTTGGAAGTTCTACATTAGGTAAACCTACTTTCTTATGGGATCCTTAGAGTCGGTTGACCAAGTTAATCTCAAGAGGTGAACCCGCTTGATTTAGAAAAGGAAAGTTTGATTCTGAATCAAGAGAGGGGATCAAAATGACTAGAGCTTTTATTATTTTCTAGACTTGGAGAGTTTTTAAGAGGAATAAAATCTAGAGTATCAAAAGTAGAGAAGATGGAAGTAAAATCTGCTTTCTTCATTGATTTCTTTTTGGGTAGAGGTACATGATAGAAATCTAACAAATTAAGCGAATTAATGGATTTAATGCCCTTATCCACTGATATAATGCTCCTACTAGGAGAATAGAAGCTAGCAGAAGAAGAAGAAGTAGCTGCAACTATGGATGGAGTGTTGGACTCAGACGGTGGTTGTGCTACTAATCTATCCCAGGCAAGTAAGGTGAGCTGCTGCTGTTGCTGTGCTGTCTCCTTCTTCAAGTTGTCCTTGGCAACTTGCAAACCTTTCTTGATTTTGAGATTTGAGCTACCTGCACCAGAAAGAGAGTTTCTTGATCTTAGAAACTATTTTTTTAGAGGTTTGGGATAAGGCATTATCTCAACCTTCTTTATCTTAAGAAGTATCCCCAAGAATTACTCTAATAGAACTAGATGGTTGTTCTAATAAATATTACTTGGGGATACACACTTGACTTGTACACACAAGCCAATCCTTAAAAGTAATACAATCTAAGACAACTAATTATGGTGGTAGGGCTAATAGTTAAGATCATTACTTGTCCACTTCCTTGACCTTTGGGCTATGGTAACTTGTTTCTCTTTAATATATTCTTAAAGATTTTTCTAACTACCTCCCTCTTGAATGAATATGGCTTATTCAATCTATAAGCAAGAGTATGTGGGTAATAGCTACGGCGTGGATAGAGTACTGCCAGTATGTCACGAGGTGTGAATGGCATTAATAATGGTCGAGGTGGTGGCAAAGGAGGTTGTTGAGCTTTGGGTCTCTCACCGGATATCCGCTTCCCTCTATTCACTAACATAGTCCCTAGCTTTTTCTTGAACACCTTCTACGGCTTGGGCCGGATGATTGGTCAGGAAAGGGCAACTATTTGGCTTCCTCTTGCAGGCTACCCACCTTGTTGATTAATTTCTCAAATGTCTTGATGGTAATGCCATTAAGCATCTGTGGTGAAATTTTTATATTTAATTTCTAAAGAATAAAATATATACTTCTATCTTCACTCTATGCAGGATAAAATGAAGATGAAAATATACATCTCTTCTTTTCATGCAATTTTGACACCACATAGATTCGCAGATATTCTTATTGAGGGTGATCTGGTATGACATTGAGGAGAGGTACTATCTCAAATGATAGTCACCACCCTACAATGGACCTAATCACCTCAACAAGGACTCTAAGGATAATAGTGCATGTGTACCAAAGATTCTTCCACTCTACATGGAAAAGTAAAGCAGGGTTTATTTTAAATCAGGTTCATTAAGTTCCCTACAAGGGCAAGCCCCCATAATTAATTATATCCTAAGGAATGAGATTCTTCAAAAATACTATCGATTAAGATAAAGGATCATTGTCTCCAAAGATTTTAATAGGTAGGACTATCAATCGATTAGTTTATTTCAGAAGATCAAATGGGATTAATCAAAGAGAGGGAGTTATTATTGAAGCCAAAAGAAGATAAGTAGGAGATGCTCATGATGCTAGAAAACCTAGGGAGTATCTCAAACTATCCAATGGTTAGGCTTTATGTTTTTGAAATTTGAATTATTCATTTGAGTTAAATTTTCCATTAGAAATTTAGGACTTATGATTCCACAACACAAGATTATGGAAATGCCTAAGAGGTGAGGATTTATAGTTATGGCCCCAAACGGGAGAAGTAACCTAAGAACCTAAATCTAGGTCAAAAGATGGGTATTTGGTTTGCCTCCAAGAGAGACAAATCACCACCGCTTGGGCTTACAACCTAGGGTAGCAACTAACTCTTCCTACAATTTTAAATTCATGTAGGCAAGTCATAAAGGGTATTTTTCAACTAAGTTTTAAATTCATGTAGGCAATTCATGTAGGCAATCCATAAAGGGTATGCAAAATAGTTATGCTATTATTTATTTAGAAAGAGACTAAGTCCTTAAACTCACTCTCTAAAGAGACTAGATCATGTAAGGGTATGCTTTAACTGACCTAAATCTAATGCAAACCATATTACATTTATTTTCATTTTTGGACAATCATTTGACTAAGGCTTATAGGATTCATATGCCTAATGCATGAGAAGTAAAATCATTGGCCAAAATCAGCAAGAATGGAGGAGGTGTATTTCCACCATGACTCTCAAAGGTCAAGCCAAGTTTCTCTGGAAAAGGTGGAAGCCCTCCAATCAAGAGTGAAAATAATATGCATTTGTGCATGATGTTATAAAATAAATACTCATCCAGCTAAGGGGTCGCTAATTCTTTTATCTTGATTTTTAGCCTAAGCTTTAGGTGAGGTTGTGAGTTCTTTATTTTAATTTTGAATTGTTAAATTTGGTAGAAGATTTATTTTTCCCTAAGAGCCTAATCCACATCAAGCCATACATTAAGCAAGGAAGAAACTAGGAAAAAGATGTCATCTTAATGCATAAGCTAAATAAATCATCAATCAATTTATAAAGCTAACATAAAAGAATAAGAGGCCATTTATGGTCGAGCACCATAGTACAAACCCAAAAATAAAGTGGGCGGCCAAGCTCTACCCTTATACAACCCGAATTACAAATGAATTAAGTATAATTAAGCAAGAAACTCATTGTTATGGGGGTCTTCAAGCTTCATTTCTTCATTATTCTTTTCTTCTCTCTTCTTCTTTTCTTCTTTCTTCTTTTGTTCCTTCTTTTGGATGGCTGGAAGGTGGTTGCTCCAAAGGCTTCATATGGTACATAAAATGAGATCTTATGACCAATGCTCATCCTAATCCCCATAATAATCATTTCAAAATCTTAATTGAAATAATTACATAAAAAAGAAAAGTAAATCTAGCTAACACTGAAACAGAGATTAACTAAACAAACCACACAAATGCCAAGCATATATATTGGACTTATCACCCTAGACATGGGTGACTAAGTCCACCTAGGCTATTAGATTATGCTTAGGGGTATAAGCACCTGCACAATAAAAGCATTTATATTTTTATTTATCACAACACCCCTTAAATACAATCCCATGCAGAAAATAACGATTAGACTAAATCATCCTATCATTCATTCTACGCATGTGGAGAAAAAATTTCTATATAGTCGCCTTCATCTGTGGTGAAAAAGAAAGAATATAAAAATTCATCTTCTTGGGATACATAGATCTGTAGATGTGCTTATTCAGGTGATCGGGTATGTCATCAAGGAATAGTGTACTATCTTAGAAGATAGAAGTCACTACCCTTTAATGGACCTAATCACCTCAATAAGGACTCCTAAGGACAATGGGTCTACATATGTACCAGAGATTCTATCCCTACTTTACATGGAAAAGTAAAGTAGGGTTTATTTTAAATTAGGTTCATTAAGTTCCCTATAGGGGCAAGCCCTCATATTAATTACATCTTAAGGGATGGGATCCCTTAGGAATACCCTCGATTATGGTAAATGATCATTGCCTTCAAAGATTTCAATAGAAAAGGATTATCAATCGAATTTATTTTGAAGATCAAATGGGATTGATCAAAGAGAGGGAGTTATTATCAAAAGATAAAAGTAGATGATGATGTTAGGAAACCTAACGAGCATCTCAAACTATCCTATGGTTGGGCTTTACATTTTTAAAATTGATTTAATTTGTTAGAGATGAATTTTTCATTAGAAATTTAGGACTTATGATTCCATAACACAAGATTATGGAAATGCCTAAGAGGTGAGGATTTAAGCTTATGACCCACAAAGGGGATAAGCAACCTCAGAACCTAAATCTAGGGAGCTTTGGCGAGGGCCAAAAGCACAACCTAAATGTAAGGAAAAAATAGGTATTTGGTTTGTCTCCATAAGAGAGGACAAACCACCTGACTGCTTGGACTTACAACCACTTCAGGGTGGCCGCCAACTAACTCCTCCTACAATTTTCAATACATGTAGGCAAGTCATATGCTTTATGCAAGATAGCTAGGCTATTGTTTAGAAAGAGACCAAGTCCTTAAACTAACTCCCTAAAGAGACTAGATCATGTGAGGACATGCTTCAAATGACCTAAATCCATTCCAATTCAGATTTCATTTTTATTTTCATTTTTGGATAATTATTTTGACTCAGGATAATAGGATTCATATGCCTAATGCATGAGAAATAAAGTTATTGGCCAAAATAAGCGAGAAGGGAGGAGGTGTGTTTCCACTATGGCTCTCAAAGGTCAAGCTAAGTTTCTCTGACAAAGGTGGAAGCCCTCCAATCAAGAGTGAAATAAGATGTATTTATGCATGATATTGTAAAAGAAATACTCATCCAGCTAAGGGATTGATAATTCTTTTATCTTGATTTTAAACCTAAGCTTTCAGTGAGGTTATGAGTTCTTTATTTTTTGTTTTGAGTTGTTAGATTTGGTAAAAGATTTATTTTTCCTTAAGAGCTTAATCCACATCCAGACCATACATAAAGCAAGGTAGAAATTAGGAAAATATGCCACTTAATGCACAAGATAAATAAATCATCAATCAATTTATAAAGCTAATCGCAAAAAGAATAAGAGACCGTTGTGGTCGGGTACCACCACACAAACCTGAAAACAAATTGGGTATCCGAGCTCTATCCTTATTCAACCTGGATTACAAATGAATTAAGTATAATTAAGCAAGGAATTCATTATTATGGGGTCTTCAAGCTTCATTTCTTCATTCTTCTTTTTATCCTTATTCTTCTTTTCTTCTTTCTTCTTTGGTTCCTTCAAGAAAAGCATTTATATTTTTATTTATTATACCCTTAAGCATAATTACAAAAGAATGGTTAGGCTAAGATCACCCTACCATTCATTCTATGGACATACAACCTAAAATTTAGTCTAAAACATATATCATAAAACAAAAGTAAACATCAAACCATGCACCATCCTGACCAAAAGCTAGAAGTGGTGACTTAGCCTAATGTGTGTGCTTTGGAGGTTTGTGTGGTATGATTAGCTATGGCTTTAAGTTAGAATTTTCTAAGTGTAAAGCATGTTCAACTTAGAGGAGGGTTTCACTTAAGTGATTTAATTATTTTTGGATTGATTTTATTTCATCTCTTAATTAGGTTCAAATGAATCCTACAATTAATTACTAAGTTATGATGGGAGTGAAAGAGAAGGGAACTTCTCTTTCCTTCCTAACCTAAGTAATTTCTAAAGTGGATTCATGTTTTTGATTTTGTTTAGTGAATGTTTTGATTAAGTGTTTTAATTAATCCTATGTTTAGTGAACTCTAAACAAACCCATTTAAAAAGAAAGGCATTTTAAGATTAAATAAAATGAACCAAATTTACAAAATACACATCACTTCATTTCTTTCCCAACATGTATAACATGCATATGAATGAGTCCTAAGCATATCTATACATACAAATGAGAATGTTCAACACACTTTATGATGCATGCTAAGTAATTTATTTAATGAAATTTGGAAGTTCATGATGCATGATTTTCCTTAAGTAAAAATGGGATTTCTTATCCAATTTTTACATGCACACATGAAAGTAAGAAAGGCATAAGTGAGTACAATGCCATTATTAACCAGAGGTGTAAGGTACAAGACCTACTTAGGGCTACTTAAAGCCTTGCAATCTCAGGGTTGTCCAGTCTAATATACCACTTTCCTTAAATACAAACATGTGTACAAAAGAAATGAATGTAAAAGAAGGAATGCAAAAATTTGGATTAGTTGATTCATTTTGTTTATGCAATTTATATGTGAAAGCATAGATATCCTTCTTAAGTGATAGTATATGAATGAATATGATATGGGATTAGGCAAGTGTTAGGTTCTTTTCCAATGAACCATACATCTTGCCAAATCCAATTCAAAACTATACTAAATAGAAGAGAAGGAAAACCTATGCTAAGCACATCCTTATATCTTACTCACATGCAAACTTATAATTAAAATATAAGTAACACACTTTCAGTTTTGATAATTGATTCATATATTTTGAAAATAATTTGAATTTAATAGTGATAATAGCCACTCATATTTCTACTTTAGCCAACATGCAAATTTGACATAAAGTAAACATTTTCATTTTAAATTTGTATTTTGAAAAGTATAAATGCATGAAACCACATGACACACATATTTAACATGTTGGGGAAAGAACTAAATCAATGAAAGCATGTAAACACATTCACTTTAATTAAATCCTAAAGAAAATCTTATGAAATAAGAAAGGTTAAAATAAATTCAAGTTTATTCAATGTGATTTTTGTTTGATTTTGAATTTGATTTAATTTTGAAAATGTGAATTGAGTTTACCATTCCTAACCCATTCCCATATGTGTTCAATATTTTTGTTTAATTTTTAGATGATTAGATTCATTTTATATTTTTATTAGGTTAAGGTATGAATTAAGCATGTTAATTAACCCTTACATACACCACCTTAGCATAGTTAACCAAATAATTATGATGACATAAAACCTCACAAGGAATTTAAATTTGCAATGCACCTAAGAAGAAACTAATGCAATTTGGCTCATGATTAATGGTTAATTAAGCTAAGGGTTTAAGTAATTTCAAAACACTTCTCACACATATGAGTTGGGTTTTGATTTCCTTAATTGAACTTAGGCTCTTGAACACCTAAGCATCTATCCAAAGTAGATTAATTAAGTTCTGGAAGGTTTTAGAATTTTTAGAAATTAATTTAGAGAGTAATTAATGAATTAACCCTTAATTAAGAGAGGGTTAAGGAAAGGAAAGGGGGTTTAGGGAATAGCTTAGGGGAAATACCCCAAAATTATTCCTTAAGCCTCCTATTCATTGGATCAAGCCTTAATCAACTTTAACAAGGGGTCAAAACACTAATCACACCCTTAATTATCCTTAATTACATTAAGGGAGTAATTAGGAAATGCATTTGCAATTCTGCCAATTATGCCTTTATGAATCCCAAGAAAATTAGGTGAGGTAGAAGTCATCTCCCAAAACATACCCAAGAAGTTTGGGATTAATCAGAGGATTAATTAATGGGTAATTAGAAAATTAAGATTTCCATTAAAACCTAAAATTAGAGAAAATATAAAAAATCATTAAAATTAATTTTATAATATTCTAGATTGAATTATCTTCGAGAAATTTATATTTTTCTAATTTTAGTTAAGGAGATATAAATTTTTAAAGCTTAGAATTAAAATTAATTAAAACCTTAATTTTAGCCCCAGACATGCTATGGGGCACGCGCTTACACGCTATGGCTTTAAACATTACATACTATGGCAAAGGACATGCTTTGATACCGCCGTTTGATCAAGGATCAATGGTTCACCCCATTGTTTTAAAAGGGATAAATAATATAAAACATATGTTTAATCTCAATCGTCCATCCAAAATGCATGGATGGATGGCCGGGATTACCCGTGTTCTTCCCTGAGGAATAATGGAGACCGTCCTTGATTTAAGGGAAGATCTGAGCTCGATTGAGCTCGGATTAGGATAGATTTTGCACACACCATCACAAAGGACAAGATCACATCCAATGGTGATTCTCATGAACATTTCTTTCACAAAGGACCAACACCTCTTAAGCCTAGTGGTCAAAAAATAGCATACCTAACCAGAGGTGATCATAGACGCTCGATTCCCTTGGAGGAACTTCATTTGGTTGAGATGAAGCTTTGCTGAAAGTTTGAGCTCTTGAGGTTGAGTTGATGGCTCTATGGACCAACACCTCCTCCTATCCTTTGCGGTCTTGATCAAATTGAACCTCTCCTTGCCTTAGGAACTTGAGAGCTTGGGTGCCCTTGACTTGATCCCCTGAGGGAGTGCAAACGAATTGAAGTGGATTGTAGTGTGGAAGAAGTTAGGAAAAGAGAGGAGCTCCCCTATTTTCTAAGGAAGAAAATTGAGAATGTTTGATTTCACCCCCTCTAGGAAGCTTAATGCTCTTTGATCTCTTAACACTCTCTAGCACTCAATGAGGATGTGTGAATTGAATTGAATTAGGGGAGTATATCTCCCATATGGAAATAATCCAAGCATGTCTTGCCATGCAATTGACCATATGGAAAGGGTTTTGAGCTATTTGGAGTTGGCACATTTTGAAAGGAGTGGATTAGTAACCTCCCATGTGCTTCAAATCAAGTGAAGGGAGGTTTTCAAATTATGAGGGGTCATTTTGGCCTTGGGTCCATTTGGGCTGACCCAAACCCATTGGGTTGGATGCACCACCCTCCATAGGGTTCACTTGACCTATTAGGAAGGTATCAAGTTGATATGAAGAGGGCTTGACCAAATTACCCATGGATTAGACCAAAATTTGTTCTATTATTTAGGGGTAGAATAGTCATTTTGAATTTGAATATGTATGTGGAGAAAATAGGTTTGGCCAAGTTTCATTGGATTTGGAGTTCATTTGATAATGTTTGGCTCATGTTGACCCATTTAGGTCAAAATGGGTCACTTTGGTCAAGTTGACCAATTGGTCAAATTGGGTCAAATCAAGGATTGAGTCAAGTTTATATGACCATTTGAAATGTTTTGGTGGCTTCAGTTTGATTAAATTTGATTAAGTTTTGAATTTGGCTCTTTGACTTTTAGGTCAAATGTTGATTTGACCCATTTGACCTATTTGAGTTGGTCATGGGTAGGTTTAGGTTTGGTTTAATGAAGTGGTATCTTTGTTTCCAATCAATTTTGATTATGTTTAAATTTGGCTCAACATGACCCAGTCAAATTGTTCAAGGTCAATCAAAAGGGTCTAGTTGGCTTTGAGGCTTTGGTCAAGTTCAACAAGTGATTTGGAATGAACTTGACCCATTAGTTTCAATAAATTTGGCTTAGATCAAGCTTTGACACATTTTGACTTCTTAGGTCAAGTGGCCAATGAAGTTAGCTCAAATGTTGACTTGGTCAAGTTCAAACATAGGTCATGAATGAACTTAGATCAATGGCTTCAATCAATTTGGCCTATGATTTTTGGTTATGTTTCATTTTAGAAGGGACTGGTCAACACTTAGGTTTGACTTGGTTTGACCCAATTTGGTTGATTGATCATCCCATGATGATTATTGATCATGGTGAGAGGCATAGATGAGTTTGATTCAATCCAATTTGGTTAGGATTAGAATTTGGCTCATAAGGGTACTTTAGGTCACTTTGGGTCAAGTGAGCCTAAGTGGGTCAAATGGCTTGGTTAAAGCTTGATTTGAGTTTGATTGAACTTGTTTATGGACTTATGATTGAAATATAAATTCATTTGCAAGTGGTTTGAAGTCAAATGGGTTTTGATTCATTTGATAATTTCATATTCAAAGGAAGAATATGAATGGATTTTGGTTTGATTTTTTGAATTAGATTTTGATAAGTGATTGAAGTTCATATTTATATTTGGATTCATGATTGTAGGTTGATTGAATCATGAAGGAAAATCAAGAATTTATTGATTTAGTTGATTTGGCTAAGTTCAAGATTTTGACTTTAAAAGGAAAATTGGATTTTGAGTGGATTTGAATTTTTGTTTGAATTTATATTTCATTATATATGTGAATATAAATGAGAATATAAATGAATTATTAGAAAATCTCATGAATTTGAATTGATTTAATCATAATTTAGGATAAGTCCTTTGAAGGATAACTTAAAGGTCATAGAAAAAAATTTATGAATTGATTTTGATTTTTGGATTTGATTTGATTGATTTGTATTTATATTTCATTTATATATGTGAATATAAATGAGAATATAAATGAGTTATGAGAAAATCCCATAAATTTGAATTGATTTAGATTTAGGCTAAGTCTTTTAAGGAAAATTTAAAGGACATAGAAAAAAAAACCATGAATTGATTTTGAATTTTGAGTTTAGTTTGATTGGTTTGAATTTATATTTCATTTATATATGTGAATATAAATGAGAATATAAATGAATTATGAGAAAATCTCATGAATTTGAATTGATTTGATCATGATTTTGGCTAAGTCCTTAGGAGAAGGTTAAGGACTTAAGAAAGATTTGAACTTAGGAATTTCATTCATGGGCTTTAATCATGGATTTCAATGATTGATTTCAATCACACGGAGTTGATTTGAGTTTGGAGAAAATCAAATAAGATTGACTTGGAGTTTCACTTGAAGGAAGAAAAGTGAGGAATGGTTCAAGCTAAGGGTAGACAAATTTTCCTAACACCCCTAAGGCATGACCTATTCCTATGGCTAACTCTTCTAAGTCTCTCTATAGGTTGAGTGTCCACCTAATCGATATTATGTCAAGACTAAGGAACTCTTAAAGTCTAAGAGAATTCTATGCCTAAGATGGAGGGGTTGAGAGCTCATTCTAAAATGAGGTCAACAAAGGTGCCCATAGGTGTGGTGTGACCGACAAGGAACACCGCATATTGGTGTGACCAAGTGACAACATAAAAGATCACAAGAACTAAAATAATCTATTCCTAACCCAAGGTGTAGAAAGAATCCATAGCTTAGTGCAATGTGGCTCTACTTATGGAGAGGGAAGGAAGAATCCACTGAGGGATAGAGTGTGAACCTTCCACTAGAAAGCATGTTCAAGTCATCCACAAATGGATGAGAGGTTTGATTTGATTTGAGTCTCAATAAGGAGAAATTTCCACTAGGGAAAAGGTTGAATTTGTTTCAATTTTGTTAAGTTTGAATTTTGAAATGAACCTTGTTAGTTTATGATGGACTGCACTGGAGTAGAGGCCAAGACCAACTCAACTAATCCAAGTAGTCTACTAACCACATAGTAGGACTAGCCAACCAAAGGGGTGCCTTTCAGTATGCAGCAACTATACTTAGGAAGAAAGTGTAGTAGACTTACATTCTCCAAAGTAGAGACCAGTTGTTGGGGTTACCTATTGGCAAGATAATAGATTAAACCCAACCTAGGGCTGACTATTGAGTGAATGCCACTGGGGGACTTAGGTCGACTCAAAGATGGTCAAGATTAATTTCATTTTTTAGTTTTATTTATTTTGATGGATTCTATTGGTTTGCGATGGATCACACTAAGAAGGAGCTCATATAAGCCTAGACCTATCACAGATTTACTGAACTAAAAAGAGTAGCTTCACAACCGATGGGAGAACTATCCGACCAAAGGAGTGCCTTTCGATTTGCAATGATCAATTCAAGAGAAGAAAGCTCGAGGACTCACATCTTCCACTATAAAAGACCACTAGGGTGATCAATTGCTTTGGGAAACAAATTTAACATGACCTAAGGCTGCCCGTCGATTTGTGATAATCATGTTAGAAAGAATGCGTCATAGTCTTACATCTTCCAAAATGGAATGACTCTCGGGGTAACCTGCTCATGGCAAAATAGATTGAACCCGACCTAAGGGCTACTATGGAGTGAGTACCTACATGGGGATTTATCTCGATGCAGGTAGTCAGGCAATTCCTATAGGGAGTTCTATGACGCCAAAGATAGATGCGGTTGGGTAAAAGGCCCTTGGGGCTTGAATTCTAATCCACAAGCGAATTAATGTTGTTTGTTTTATTTATATAGTTTGGTTTATCGTGGACCCTATTAGTTTGCAAGGGATCAAACTGAGAAGGAGCTTATACAAGCTTAGACCTATCTCAGATTTACTGAACCAAGGGAGAATCTACGCATTCGCTGAACAAATTTTCCAACCATAGGGGTGGCTACTAAGAAAGGGGAACTGTCCAATCCAAAAAGTAACCCGGGTAGTGTCTAAATGGGGTCACAAAGAACGTGAACCAAATAGAGTGCCCATAGTGGATGGGGCCACTATGGGCTTAATCCAAAACCCTGGAGAAGATGACATGGCTAGTCATATCCAATAGGTATTCGGTGTCTAACTCAAGGAGAAAGCGTAGGGACTAACATCTGCCAAGAGTGGTGTATCCATCGGGTGAGTCATTGTCAGCATAGCAAACATCAACCAATCTAAAGTGCCCATCGATTTGCAATGATCAGCCTAGGAAGAATGCTTGGGGACTCACATTCTTCTATAGAAAAACTAATTGCTGGGATAGTCTATCTTTTGCTCGACAGGTGCCATCCTAGGGCGACTACTGAGTGAATGCCATTGGGGACTTATATCAACTCAAAGGTAGTCAAGAGGAAATGAGCCTCTGGGGGACTTATCCTAAGCCTCAAACATACTCGACCTAGTTAGTGCATGATGGCTAGTTCAAGAAGAAAGCATGGGACTCACATCTTCTTAAACAAAGTCAATAGGTAGTAGCTGGCGTGAAGCCTACCATACTAACAAGGTGCTCATTGGTTAACAATGGTCAAGTTAGGAAGAAAGCTTGGGGACTCACATCTTCCAAATAAGTGACCACTGGGGTGACATACTAGCAAGGTAGCACGTAGACCTAACCTAGAGCAGCTAATGAGTGAGTGCCACAGGGGGCTTGCTCACATTAAAATAGCTCGAGATAAAATATTTCTGTTTATTTTGTGCATGTGTTAAAAGGAATAGGATGCCTCTGGGGGACTCTTACACCTACCTTAAAACACACTAGGGGATTGGATGAAATGGTGCTATAGATGGCAAACAGAATTCCCACTAAGAAAGGATGTCGCTTGGGTTCTCTCACACCTAACTTAGTTGTACTAATCAAAATAGGATGCCTCTCAGGTTCTCTTACACCTATTCTAATAGAGTTGGGAGATTGTGTTTGTGTTGTGAAAGAGGGATAGGATGCCACTAGGGACTTTTACACCTACCCTAAACATGTCACAGTGGATTCACAAGACAAGCAAACAACGCTTCGGAAGAAGAGAAGATTTGATGAATGGAATCAAATTTTTTTGTTCTTTTTATTAATGATTATTTTCAAACATGATTTGTTTCATGGGTAGTATTTCTTTAGATAGAGCCCATTAATTGGAAGCATCAGGTGTTCCGCTTTACAATCAATAAGCTGGTAAAATCCTCCTTGCTAGACCTTCTCTATGATATAGGGGCCTTCACAAGTGGGTTCAAGCATGCCTCGCATCTTTTGACGGGCAACAATTGGTCTCCTTAGGACTAACACAAGTTCTCCTACTAAAAGACCTATGGTGGACCAACTTGTTGTGAACTTGAATCATTTTAACCTTATATAACTCGAGGTTCTAGCACGCTTGTATGCGACTCTCCTCCAAACCTTCGAGCTCTTTTAATCGCAACTTTGCATTATGCTATGTAGTGATCTTGTTACCCAATGCTATCCTTAGTGATGAGAGTTAAACTTCTAAAGGAAGAACAGCTTTGGACCCATACACTAAGGAAAATGGGGTAGACTGAGTTGGAGTTCGGTATGTGGTGCAGTAGGCCCACAATGCTTCAACCAACTACTCATTCCACTATCGATTTATTATCATTAAGAGTCTTGTTCAATATTTGAATGAGAGTTTTGTTGAATGCTTCCGCTAAGCCATTTGCTCTAGGGTAGTAGATGGTGGAGTATCTCCAATCTATACCATATCTTCTGGTGAAGCTATTGATATTCGTGCTTTTGAATGCAGTACCATTATCGAATATAATTTGTTGAGGCACCCCAAACCTATATACGATATGGTTCCTGAAAAATAGAAGCACATGCTGGGTTGTGACCTCTCTGAGTGGGATGGCACCACTTGGAAAAGTAGGTGGTGCCTAAGATGAACCGATGCCCCTTAGAAGAAGAAGGATCAATCAGACCTACAATGCCGCCAACACTCATATGGCCATGAAGCCAATATAGGGAGTAGAATGTTGGGTGGTTGGTGGAGGACCACATCATGTACTGCACTGATGGCATCTCCTAGTTACATCCATGCACAATCATGAAGGCCAGTATCCTTTGATCTTTGTCTTCATCTTCAGATTGAATTGATGTGCTACGCATAGACTGAATGTACCTTAGTTATAATGCCACGGGCTTCATGTTTGTCCAAATAGCGTAACCATATTTGGTCAAAGGACCAACAGTACAGGGTGCCATCAAGAAGAGTGTAGAAGAGAGCTCTCTATTTCACCTGATGGGCTTGTGACTTTTCTTGAGGTAGTTTACTAGTATTCAAATAATCTATGAATGGTTGCCTCCAATCTAGCTCCTTGTCCATTTTGGCAATGGCAACCTCCCCTTCAAAAGAAAGTCTTTCGATGAGTTCAACATCAGTAAGGGATAAGACTTGTCTATTTTGAACCCTTATTGAAATGGACTCATCTTCTGGACTTGTCTATTCTTTAGCAAGTTTGGCCAAAGCATCTGCTACTGTGTTCTCTGCTCGGGGAACCTTGTAGATGGTGACTTCAAGAATTTGGGCCAATAGCTTCATGGTATACTCAGTAATGAAGAAGCTTGGGTTTGAGGACTTGTAGGATCTGACAATCTGATTGATGACCAACTGAGAATCCCCAAAGATATTGATGCTCTTGACACTGATAGTGATGGCTAACTCTAGTAGCAATCAAAGCCTCATACTCAGCTTCATTGTTGGTGCAGGGGTTGAAAAGATAGTATGAGAATCTCATCACATCACAGTTTAGAGTTAGGAGAGCTATTCCTACCCCTACCTTTCCTAGGAGAATAGATCATGGTGCTTCCCCTTTAAGAAAAGAAGCTGCACCATCAAAATACATCTCCCATCGGTGGTTGCCAGCCTCCCCTAAGTTCATGATTTGTTCATCAGGGAGATCAACACTAAGCAGAGAATCAGCAGGAAGTGGGTGTGTTGCTAAGAAATCCACTAGTTCTTGTCCTTTTACTGCACGGAGGGGTACGAATATGATATCAAACTATGAGAGGATCATGGACCATCATGCCAAACATCCGGATAGTGTTGGCTGTGTCATGAGATACTGCAGTGAATTTGTTCTGGAGATCAAGTTCACCTTATGAGAAAGCATATAGTGTCGTAGCTTTTGGGAAGCAAAGATCAAAGCTAGGCAATGTTTCTCAATAGGTGGGTTGTTTGCTTCAGCATGAATAAGACAATGGCTAAGGTAGTAGAGAACGCTTTATTTCCCTTCATCATTGGCTTAGGCCAATAGAGTGCTAAGAGAGTCGTCCAATGTAGCAGTGTAGAGGATGAGTGACCTGCCCGGGATAGGGGCTGCTAGAACTGTAGCTTTACCAAATACTGCTTGATGTCTTCGAGGGCATGCTTGCACTTGTCATCCCACTTGAACTTGGTGCCCTTTTTGACAAGTGCTGAAAATGACTTGCATCTCCCCAATAGGTTGGAGATAAAGAGGTCTTAGATATGCCATCCATCCTTGAAAGGATCTGAGTTGAGTTAAACTCTTAGGAGGTGCCATTTCTAAGATAGCTTTGATATTTTTAGGATCTAATTCTATTCCTCGGTGTTAGACAATAAACCCAAGGAATTTAAGCTACTCCGAATGCACACTCAAGGGATTTATTTTGAGGTTATATTGTCTTAACCATTCAAAAACTACTCTCAAGTCAAAGAGGTGGTCTTTTTTCTCTTTTGACTACTAGATCATCAATGTAGCACTCAACATGATGGATGAGTTCATTGAAGATTTGAGTCATGGCATTGGTATGTAGCACCAGCATTTTTAAGGCAAAGGCATGACCCTATAAGAAGATTTTGATCGGGTTTGAAAAGTGGTGTTTTTCATCTTCGTGAGACATCGATTTGGTTATAGCCAGATGACCCATCCATGAAAGAGAAAACTGCATGAGATGAGGCAATGTCCAACATTAATTTTGATATAGGAAGAGAAAACTCATCCTTAGGACATGCCTTATTTAAGTCCTTAAAATCAACACATATTCGAATTTGGCCATTCTTCTTCTTAACTGGGATGACACTAGCTAACCAGGTAGGATATTTTTTCCCTGATAAAACCAGCATCGACCAGTTTCTTGATTTTAGAACTGACCTATTGTTCGATTTCTAATCGCATGCGTCTAGGAGCTTGCTTAAAAGGGTAGCATTAAGATCTATTGCTAGCTTATGGACTGCTATGTCAGGAGATAATTTAGGCATCTCTTCATAACTCCATGTGAAGCGCCTTTAAACTCAATCAGCCTAACTAAGTCATTGGTTTCTTCTTCATTCAGTAATGAACTAATGTATGTCGGGCATGGATTTTCTTCTATCCTGAGGATGATTTCTTTAAGCTTGTATATTATTGAATGAATTTCCTCTTCAAATTCAGGTGGTGCCTCTTTGATTTGGAGATCATCTGGATCATTTGAGGTTTCTAAACACATTCTAAAAAGAGTTGGGGTTGTGTGAGAAGAACCCATAAATTCTAAATGATTGGTAACAACTAAGTAGTAATCTTCATCATCGACTAGACCTACTGTACCAAATCCTAGTCCCGCTCTTGATTGTGCTTCCCTGACTGTATTGTTCCATAGCTTCTCAAAGTACTCTGACTTATGCTTGGACCATGTATGAGGAACTAAACCTTTCTGTATAAGATTCTGAACACAAGGCGAGTAAAAGTCAAATGGTAATTCCATTAATTCTTTAAATGAATCCTCCTCAAGTTCTACATCAACTTCAGGACTTGAGGATGATGATCCCAAAAAAATCTCTTCTGCTTCATATCGCTGGAAGACTTAGGGACTTTCTTAACTACCAAACCTTCAACTTTCTGAGGTGTAAGTGAGGTTAGAACTAAGATTCCCAACTGCTGCCTAATAGTTTCACATAAACTTGATTCAAATACTCTGCTTTGTCTGGAGGCCTAGTCTTCATCTCTACCTAAATTGAAAGTCACCTCCAATGGAACCCGCTGAGAAGGGTTAGATGGTATACTAATCACATTAGACTCATCCTCTCAGGTGGATTCCAAGTCTATGTGAATAGTAGGGGTACTCATGAATGAACATGACCTCGTGGTGATGGCCAACTAGGGTCTTTCACCTGAATTGCCTCTATTTCCTGCCGGTGGAGGTTGAGCCATCCACATGTCCATATGATGGAATGAAATGTGGGTGGAATGTGATATGCGGATCTATTTCTTCCTCAATTCCCCTTTCTTGTTCACTTGGACTTTCATTTTTTTTCTTTCTCTTTTATCTTTTCTTTTTCTTCATTTTCTCTTTATTTTGATTTTGCAATTAAATTTTGTCCAAGTTCATGAGAAAGGGGGTTTTGAGGAAGATAGTAGGTCGCATCCTCATAAATCTCAACCTCTCTAATTGAAAATGGCTTTTCATCTCCATTGACATGATATTCAATCCCATCTTTTTTGAACTTGATGCACTGATGGAAGGAGGATGGAATGATCTTGTTCTGATGTATCCAAGGCCTACCAAGCAAAGCAGTGAATGAAGTATTCAAATCAATGATGTAAAACTTGGCTTCGGTCTTCCAGTCACCCATCTCCAAAGGTAACACTATAGAACTTAAAGCCCGCTCACCTTGGTCATTGAATCATCTGAACATCATCTGATCTCCTCGGAGTGTGGAGATGTCGATCATCAAATATGTAGGGTCTCATAATGTTCACCATGTACCCAAATCCATGAGAACTCGCAAGTCTAACCTATCCATGTCACAGATGTTGAGGGGAGGCTCCAAGTCCCCGGAAGAAGGTCTTCATCTAAGGTGATCCCTGAGCTTCTTTTATATAATGTGTTTCCTCACATAGCTGCAAGAGCTAAGCATATTTTAGGATCAAGGAGGGCCTTGATTAGTGATTCTCTCATCTCTTTGGATAAGACAAGGGCATCATATATGCTTAGCTTAGATGACAACTTTCTTAGATGAGAAAGGATATTATAGTTCATCTTGAGTTAGTCCTCCACAAGCATATCCAAGGGTGGAGCATCTTGTGGAAGGGCTTCTCGATCTTCTATACCAATGAATTATTTCCCTCTATCTTGAGGTGCTGCCCTAGGAGGTAGAACTTTGCCACTATAGAGGTTGACTTCAGTGATCTCTTATGGAAGGATAATGGAAGGTTCTACTTGCACATTAGGCTCACCTACAACTTCTCCTATGGGACCCTCAGAATCAGATGATTCTAAGTCTATCTCAAGAGGTGAACCCATAGTATTCAGAGTAGAAAGTCCAACTCTGAATCAGAAAGAGGAAGATCAGAATTGTTATAGTTATTTTGACTTGAAGAGTTATCATTAGGAATAGAAGAAGACAACCCATCAGAAGTGACACATATGTAATTTAAACTAGCTTTATTCTTCATTTTCTTGGAATTATTTGGAGGTATAAAGTAGAAATCAAGTAAAGTGAGTGGGGTAAGGGATTTGATGCCCTTATCCGCTGATACAAGAGTTCTACTAGTAGAAAAAGTAGAGCTAGCTGAAATGGAAGAAGTCACCGGTGTGGAAGCTACAACTAGGTCGGAGGTGGGACTTGTGGGGCTGCTATGGGCTATCACATGTCGGCCACAGCTCCTCTTTCCTCTTGGCACCAACTTGCAAACCTTCCTTGATTTTGGAGGTTTGAGCTGACTCAAGCATGCAAGGAAAGCTTCTTGATCTGCTGAATGAACTTCTTAGAGGTTTTGGATAAAGAAATATCCCAACCTTCTTTCATTTTGGTAGGATCACATGTATCCCCAAGGATTACCCTGATGGAACTGGATTGTTGTTCCATAAGGTATTCCTTTGGGATAACTACAGCACCAGTCTTGAAACTATGTTCAAGCTAGTCCTTGAATGTGAAGCAATCCTCCAAAATATGGCCTAGCATACAGTGGTAAAGGAAAAAGTTTGGATCATGACTTTTTCCTGCTTCCTCTAGTCTCCTAGGCTAGGGTAGCTAAAAATCAGGCTTCTTTAAGAGATTCTTAGAGATCTTCTTGATTACCTCCCTCTTAAAAGAATAAGGTTTGTTGAGCTTATCTAAAAGAGCAGGTGGACCATAGCTACCTGCGGAGTGCTGGTTGGTGGTGGTATGGGCGGTGGCGGCATGGAGGGGCTATGGAGGCCCAGAGGCTACCTGGTGGTGGCAAAGAGGTGAGGCCGAGGTTGTGGTCTCGACCGATCCCTTAGCTTCCTTCATCCACCGCTCCGCTTCTTCTCAAAGACCTTTTGTGGCTTTGCTTTAGGCAACTGATCTTGAAAAGGAAACTATTTGGCCTCTTCTTGTAGACTAGCTGCCTTGTTGATTAGCTTCTCAAATGTCCTGATAGTGAAGCCCTTAAGCATGAAGGTGACCGGACCATGGATATTCTTCAAAAGAATCTCAATGGCATGTTGTTCAGACAGCTACAGTTTGCATTTCATACTCAAGTTATGCCATCGATGAATATAATTAACAAGGGACTCACCTGGGTGCTGTTGTGCTACAACGAGATCACCTCAGTAACCCTTTGTTGAGCTCTAGCAAACCTCTTGATGAAGAGTTGCTCTAACTCAAGAAATGTCTTTACTGAATGGTTGGGCTGTTCAGCATACCAATCAAAAGCAATCCTTGCTAGGCTACTAACGAAGAGGCAGAATAGTGAAGCATCGCTGCCATCGGTGTTGCAACAATTGGCCCTGAAGTGTGTTATGTGCTACTTTGGGTTTCCACTACCATCAAAGCTTTTAAAGGAAGGTGGCATAAAACCCTTGGGATATTGGATTGAATCCCTCTAGGTAGGGTCTACCCTTTGGAACCAATGATCCTCCCTGGGCATGAGCCAATGCTTCCTTCACTTGCTGCTCAACCATGGATTTTATGTCTTTGCCTTATATGGGGTACTTTCCACTACTTTCCTATACATGCTAGTGTTACCTTGCTTAACGGGAGGTATGGTCTTGGTTGGGTCCAAGACATGCACTAACTCAAGCTGACCGATATTGACTATAGTAGGATGAACTAATGAGGCTTATTTCTGGAGCACAGAAAATGCTACTAATAAGTCCTCTAACTATCGTGCCATCCTATCTATCTGGTCATCTTTCTACCTCAACTGATGTTGTAGGTGTTGGGCTGATTGGGTGGTGTCTTCCTGATCAACCTCATCACCTTCCATGGCTTGCTGCTCCCTGAGAAGAGATCCTCTGGTATCAACCATACAGACTCTAGCTGAGTCTCCCAATAAGTCATCTTCATTAGGATCGAAGCTGACTTTCTCTTCATCTGACCAATCATACCCCAAGATCTCCTTCTTTTCCAAGAAATAATGTGTCACTATCTCATCTAAAGAATGATCAATCTGGTGTACAAATAATCTAGTGACTGGTGATCACTCATTGAGAGGCAGACCTACTGGGGAGTCAATTCTATGTGGACTGTACTCGCTAAATGAAAGACACTCCTGATTGCCACTAGCTATGAGAGGGGTGGCATCCCTAAGAGTTTCCACTATCCTTGGTGCAGCTGGACTATCATCTGCCATCTCTGAAATAACTGCTACCATCTCCACATCCTGCTGTACTAGCAAAGTTGATAAAGGGACGACCATAATGCTTCAAGGTCGTCATTCCTTCCGCACCACCACTGGGGAAGGTCAAGAGACCTCGATCTCATAAATGGATGGTGGATGTAGATCCTTCGCCCATAGTCACCAACGGGGTGCACTTCTCCTCGGATATGGCCTTCATGGCCTTTGATGGAACTGGAGATGCTGTGTCCTGGACTGGTGATGGCAGACGAGGAGTAGAGCATGGTGGAGACACCACTGACTCTCTATGAATAGGAGCTATCCTCTTGTGATGACTGGTCCTAGTAAGTAAGATGTTGTCGGTATGGCTGGTGCGGGTAGTGTGTCGAGCTGGAAAATTAACTGCCAACTGATGACTGAACCTCCTCTCCCTAATGGTAATGTGAGCTGTATGGGCCTCTCTGGCCCTCTCCTGATGGATATGCTTCCCACACATAGGGGATAATGGATTTGAGATCAAATTGAGCTCCAGACTTTGAACGTCCATAAGCTCTACCTACTTGGTACAAAAGATTGAGGTGCATGACCTCCGCTCCTAGTAACTGGTGATCACACCACTAGGAGGTGATGTGTGAATCTTAACATCCTCTCGTGAACTAAAGAGAGGATGGAACTGTTTGCAACTGGTGATGTAAGAACAGGAACTCCTCAACAAAGGGTGCCTCTATCTCTTTGGCAATCCTAGTGTGATACCGCTTGATCATGTAGTTTTTGTTCCTATGCTATGTCCTGGTAGGATGGGAGGAGTGAGAGCTAGACCCGTACTCAAAAGTAGGGGAGGCAATCCCTGAGATCAGGGGAGCCTTACCCTTAGAGGGTACAAATGAGAGGGTGCTAGCCCTCACTGAGGCAACATGAGAAACCATGGGGCGCACTGAAATCGGGGCTGACACTACTGGTACTACTACTACTGAAGCCTGTGGAACTGCAACTACTTTCCTCTTCAGTGAGGAGATGTCAGAATCAGAAGGTAGATCAATCCGGATGACCGACTTTTGCCCGTCACCATGGTCCTACTGACTGTCATGAGGGGAGTGCTCTCACATGTAATCCTCGCTCCCTCGAATCCCCTACCGAAGTGGATAAGGTGTGTATGATCCAATTGGGGGAAGTTGGCTTGGTCCAAAGCAAAATCCATACCATGAGGGAAAGTCAAAACAAACTTCTGCGAGCCAGTCATTTCAAATTAACTATAAAGACTGAAAAACTAAACTATCACTGTAGTGTAACTCTGAAGAATCTGCAATATGAAATAAGTTTGTATCAGATTTCTATCTTTGTTGATTTTTTGAATTTGATTTGCAAATTTGAACCCACATCCAACAACTTGGAAGTGTTAAGTGGGGTTCATATGGATTTAAGAAGATTTAGAATTTTGATTGAAAGAGGAATTTTTGAATATGAATCCAACTTCAATAAATTTGGGTATGTTAAAGATGGATTCAAATATTTTGAGAAGGATGCTTCCATAGGTTCATGCTTGTTTGAATTTAGATTTTCTTTTGATTTGAGGACCCTTTCCTTAAACAAATTTGGGTATGTTAAAGTAAGGGTCAATTGATTTTTATTTTTGTTTGGTGATTTTGGAATTTTACTTAGCAAATTTGGGTATGCTAAGTGAAGTGTTTTGAAAATGATTGTTTCTTTTTGCTGAATTGTTGTTTGATTTTGGAAATTGAAATTCCCACTTAGCAAATTTAGATGTGCTAAGTGAAGAACCCAAGTGTTTTATTTTATTTTTGAATATTGAAATTCCCACTTAACAAATTTAGGTATGCTAAGTGAAGAACCCAAATGTGTTTTGTTTGATTTTTGAAAATAGGATTCTTAGTAAATTCAAGCATGCGAAGAAGGTCTTAAGTATTTCATTTATTTTTTGGATGTTTTGATTTTTGAAAGAGTATGATCCTTAGCAAATTTGGGTATGCTAAGGAAATCCTAAGTGTTTCATTTGGTTTTGATTTGATTGAAAGTGGAGACTTTACTTTAGAAAATTTGGTATGCTAAGGATGAAGTCCCACTTAGTTTTGTGAAACGAAAATTTTACTTAGCAAATTTGAGTATGCTAAATGAAATTCCAAAAGAGGTGTTCAAAATTTTGTTGTGTTTTGGTTTTGAAAATGGAAACTTCTCTTTAGCAAATTTGGTATGCTAAAGAATGAAGTTCCAAAAGTGCTTGAAAATTTTTTATTTTGGATTTGGAAACTTTACTTAGCAAATTTGAGTATGCAAAATGAAGTTCCAAATGGTTGTTTGAAAAAAAATTTTTGATTTTGGATTATGAGACTTCACTTAACAATTTTAAGTATGCTAAATGAAGTTCCAAATATGCTTGAAAATTTTTGATTTTGGATTTGGAGACTTCACTTAGAAAATTTGAGCATGCTAAATGAAGTTCCAGATGTGTTTGAATTTTTTTTTTTTTGATTTTGAATTTGGAGACTTCACTTAGCAAATTTGGGTATGCTAAATGAAGTTCCAAATGGTGTTTGAGAATTTTTGATTTTGGATTTGGAGACTTCACATAGAAAATTTGAGTATGCTAAATGAAGTTTCAAATATGTTTGAAATTTTTTTTGATTTTGGATTTGGAGACTTCACTTAGCAAATTTGAGTATGCTAAATGAGGTTCCAAAATGTGTTTTGAAAATTTTTGATTTTGGATTTGGAGACTTCACTTAGCAAATTTGAGTATGCTAAATGAAATTCCAAAATGTGTTTGAATTTTAAAAATATGATTGTTAAGTTTCAATTTTGAAAAGAGAATTTCCATTCAACAAATTTGTGTATGTAGGAATGGAAATCAATCTTATTTTTGAAATGTAAAAATTTTTGTTTTGTGTGTGATTATTGCTTTTTGAAAGAGGGAATTCCAGCTTAATCATATGTGGGATATATTTAAGTAGAATTTCCAAATGATATCATTTTTAGTCGGGAATGAAATCTTCATTCAATAAATTTAAATGAAGATGTTCATATGTGCTTTTTGAAAAAAAAATTTAAATTTATTTGAAAATGAAACTTCCATTCAATATGTGTGAGTGTATTGAATGGAAAGGTTCATGTGTTCTTTTTGAAAGTTTAATTTTGATTTTGATTTTTGGGAAGATGATTGTTCATTTTATTTTGAAAATGAAATCTTCATCAAAATGAATTGAAGGAAGATGTTCATTTGTGCTTTTGGAAAATTTAATTTTATTCGAAGATGAAATTTCCATTCAAGAGGTGTGAGTGTATTGAATGGAAAGGTTCATGTGTTCTTTTTGAATGTTTAATTTTGATTTTGATTTTTGGGAAGATGATTGTTCATTTTATTTTGAAAATGGAATCTTCATCAAAATGAATTGAAGGAAGATGTTCATTTGTGCTTTTGGAAAATTTAATTTTATTTGAAGATGAAATTTCCATTCAAGAGGTGTGAGTGTATTGAATGGAAAGATTAATGTGTGCTTTTTGAAAAAAATTTTAATTTTGCTTTTGACTTTTTGGAAAGATGATTGTTCATTTTATTTTGAAAATGAAATCTTCATCAAAGTGAATTGAAAGAAGATATTCATTTGTGCTTTTTGGAAAAGATTATTAATTTTATTTTTGAAAATTTCTACATGTAACAATTATGAGAATTGTTAAATGAGGGTGATAAAATTTTGTGGAAAATATTTTACTATGTGTATTTTTGAAAGGGTGCTTTTTGAAAAGCAAAGTTCTTATGGAAAAGTTATTTCATCTTTATTATTTTAGAATGAACCTTTCCTCATCATAAAAAATGATAAGGAGGAAGTCTTCAAATGTTTTCTTTTTATTTAGATCTTTTCATTTTTTTCCCATTGGAGAACCCAACGGGGGTTTTAAGACCAACACAGAATGAGGTCCTAAAACCTAAAGATGTTGGCTAACTCAACTTAAGAATGAAATAAGCTAAGTGCCAATGAAAGAAAGATAGTCTCAGATTCATACCAAAGTATAAACTCACTATCGATACTTAAAGACAATGACCATTTACCAAAGATGGAGAGAGGAACTTTCCCAATACTCACCAAAAGTGGAGAAAAATTTCTATATAGTCACCTTCATCTGTGGTGAAAAAGTAAGAATATAAAAATTCATCTTCTTGGGATGCCACGCAGATCCGTAGATGTGCTTATTTAGGTGATCGGGTAAATCATCAAGGAATAGTGTACAATCTTGGAAGATAAAAGTCACTACCCTTTAATAGACCGAATCACCTCAATAAAGACTCCTAAGGACAATGGGTCTACATATGTACTAGAGATTCTTCTTTTACTTTACATGGAAAAGTAAAGTAGGTTTATTTTAAATCGGTTTGTTAAGTTCCCAAGGGAAAGCCCCATAGTTAATTACATCTTGGGGATGGATCCCTTAGGAATACTCGATTAAGGTAAATGATCATTGTCTTCAAAGATTTCAATAGAAAATGATTATCAATCGATTAGTTTATTTTTGAAGATCAAATGGGATTGATCAAAGAGAGGGAGTTATTATCGAAGCCAAAAGAAAGATAAGTTGGAGATGCCCATGATGCTTGGAAATATAATGAGCATCTCAAACTATCCTATGGTTGGGCTTTACATTTTTGAAATTGATTTAATCTGTTTGAGTTGAATTTTTCATTAGAAATTTTGGACTTATGATTCTATAACACAAGATTATGGAATTGCCTAAGAGGTGAGGATTTAAGCTTATGGCCCACAAAGGGGAGAAGCAACCTCAGAGCCTAAATCTAGGAAGCTTTGGAGAGGGCCAAAAGCACAACCTAAATGTAAGGAAAAAATGAGTATCTGGTTTATCTCCACAAGAGAGGACAAACCACCAGACTACTGCTCCAACTTACAACTGCCTTGGGGTGGCTGCCAGCTAATCCCTCTTACAGTTTTAAATATATGTAGGCAAGTCATATGCTTTAGGAAAGATAGCTAGGCTGTTATTTATTTAGAAAGAGATAAAGTCCTTAAACTCACTCCCTAAAGAGACTAGATCATGTAAGGACATGCTTCAAATGACCTAAATCTAATGCAATTCAGATTTTATTTTTATTTTCATTTTTGGATAATTATTTTGACTCTGGCTAATAGGATTCATATGCCTAATGCATGAGAAATGAATTTTTTGGCCAAAATCAGCAAGAAGGGAGGAGGTGTGTTCCACCATGGCTCTCAAAGGTCAAGCCAAGTTTCTCTGGCAAAGGTGGAAGCCCTCCAATCAAGAGTGAAATAAGATGCACTTGTGCATGATATTGTAAAAGAAATTCTCATCCAACTAAATAATTCTTTTATCTTGATTTTAAACCTAAGATTTATGTAAGTTATGAGTTCTTTATTTTAGTTTTGAGTTGTTAGATTTGGTAAAAGATTTATTTTTCCCTAAGAGCCTAATCCACATCCAGGCCATACATAAAGCAAGAAAGAAACTAGGAAAATATGCCACTTAATGCACAAGCTAAACAAATCATCAATCAATTTATAAAGCTAATCGCAAAAAGAATAAGAGGCTGTTGTGGTCGGGTACCACCGCACAAGCCAAAAAATAAATTGGGTAGTTGAGCTCTATCCTTATACAACTTGGATTACAAATGAATTAAATATAATTAAGCAAGAAATTCATTGTTATGGGGTCTTCAAGCTTCATTTCTTCATTCTTCTTTTCTTCCTTATTCTTCTTTTCTTCTTTCTTCTTTGGTTTCATCTTTTGGATGGTTGGAAGGTGGATGCTCCAAGGCTTCACATGGTGCATAAGATAAGATCTTATGACCTATGCTCATCCTAATTCCCATAACAATCATTCCAAAATCCTAATTATAAAATTTACATGAAAAGGAAAAGTAAATCTAGCTAACACCTACAAAACAAAGGTTAGCTAAACAAACCACCAAATCCCAAGCATGTATATTGGACTTATCACACATGGGTGACTAAGTCCACTGACCTATTGGATTATGCTTAGGGGTATAAGCACTGATATCAAAAGCATTTATATTTTTATTTATTACGCCCTTAAGCACAATCTCCTGCAGAAAAGAATGGTTAGACTAAGATCACCCTACCATTCATTCTATGCACACACATCCTAACATCTAGTCTAAAACATATATCACAAAATAAAAAAAACATCAAACCATGCACTGCCCTAACCTAAAGCTAGAAGTGGTGACTTAGCCTAATGTGTGTGCTTTGGAGGTTTGTGTGGTATGCTTAGCTATGGCTTTAAGTTAGAATTTTCTAAGTGTGAAGCATGTTCAACTTAGAGGAGGATTTCATTTAAGTGATTTAATTATTTTTGGATTGATTTTATTTCATGTCTTAATTAGGTTCAAATGAATCCTAAAATTACTTACTAAGTTATGAAGAGAGGGAAAGGGAAAGAGAAGGTAACTTCTCTTTCCTTCCCTAACCTAAGTAATTTCTAAAGTGGATTCATGTTTTTAGTTTTTGTTTAGTGAATATTTTGATTAAGTGTTTTAATTAATCTTAAGTTTAGATGAACTCTAAACAAACCCATTCAAAAAGAAAGGCATTTTAAGATTAAATAAAATGAACCAAATTTACAAAACACACATCACTTCATTTTTTTCTCAACATGTATAACATGCATATGAATGAGTCCTAAGCATATCTATACATACAAATGAGAAGATTCAACACACTTTATGATGCATGCTAAGTAATTTATTTAAGAAAATTTGGAAGTTCATAATGCATGATTTTCCTTAAGTAGAAAAGGGATTTCTTATCCAATTTTCACATGCACAAATGAAAGTAAGAAATGCATAAGTGAGTACAATGTCATTGTTAACTAGAGGTGTAAGGTACAAGACCTACTTAGGGCTACTTAAAACCTTGCAACCTCGGGGTTGTCCAGACTAATATACCACTTTCCTTAAATAGAAACATGTGTACAAAAGAAAGTAATGGAATTGAAGGAATGCAAAAATTTGTATTTGTTGATTCATTTTATTTATGCAATTTATATGTACAAGAATATGCATCCTTCTTAAGTGATAGTATAGGAATGAATAGGATATGGGATTAGGCAAGTGTTAGGTTCTTTTCAAATGAACCATACATCTTACCAAATCCTATTCAAAACTATACTAAAAGAGAAGAGAAGGAAAACCTATGCTAAGCACATCCTTATATCTTACTCACATGCAAATTTATAATTAAAATATAAGTAACACACTTTCAATTTTGATAATTGATTAATATATTTTGAAAATAATTTAAATTTAATAGTGATAATAGCCACTCATATTTCTACTTTAGCCAACACATGCAAATTTGACATAAAGTAAACATTTTCATTTTAAATTTGTATTTTGAAAAGTATGAATGCATGAAATCACATGACACACATATTTAACATGTTGGGAAAAGAACTAATGTAATGAAAGCATGTAAACACATTCACTTTAATTAAATCCTAAAGATAATCTTATGAAATAAGAAAGTTTAAAATATATCCAAGTTTAGTCAATGTGATTTTTTTAATCTGATTTAATTTTAAAAATGTGAATGGAGTTTGCTGTTTCTAACCCATTCTCACATGTGTTCAACATTTTTGTTTAATTTTTAGATGATAGATTCATTTTATATTTTGATTAGGTTAAGGAGTGAGAATTAAGCATGTTAATTAACCCTTACCTACACCACCTTAGCATAGTTAACCAAATAATTATGAGCCAATGAGTTGACATAAAACCTCACAAAGAATTTAAAATTGTAATGCACCTAAGAAGAAAGGGGCCTAATGCAATTGAGCTCATGATTAATTGTTAATTAAGCCAAGGGGTTTAACTTAAGTAATTTCAAAACACCCCACACACATATGAGTTGGGTTTTGATTTGCTTAATTGAACTTAGGCTCTTGAACACCTAAGCATCTACCCAAAGTAGATTAATTAAGTTCTGGAAGGTTTTAGAATTTTTAGAAATTAATTAAGTGAGTAATAAATGAATTAACCCTTAATTAAGAGAGGATTAAAGAACGAAAGGGGTTTAGGGAATAGCTTAGGGGAAATACCCCAAAATTATTCCCTAAGCCTCCTATTCACTAGATCAAGCCTTAATCAACTTTAATAAGGGGTCAAAATACTAATCACACCCTTAATTATCCTTAATTATATTAAGGGAGTAATTAGGAAATGCATTTGTAATTTCCCAATTAAGCCTTCAATAAATCTAAGAAAATTAGGGGAGGCAAAAATCATCCCCAAAACATAACCAAGAAGTTTGGGATTAATCAATGGATTAATTAAGGGGTAATTAGCAAAATAAAATTTCCATTAAAACCCAAAATCAGAGGAAAATATAATTCAAAATCCATTAAAATCAATTTCAAAATATTCTAAATTGATTTATCTTTCAATAAAAATTTATCTCATATTTTTTTGATTTTTATTTAAGGAGATATGAATTTTTAAAACTTAAAAGATTAATTAAAATTAATTTAAACTTTAATTAATCCTTATCCGACACACGCATGGAAGGCGACACTTTACATGTGCCGAGCAAACATAATCGCTTCATCATGGCATGGTGGATGAGTTTGATACCCACCGCGATCAAGGATCGGCCGTGGATCACCCGTGGTTTTAAAAGGGATAAATGATTTAAAAAATGTGCATTTAATCTCAGTCGTCCATCCAAAATGCAGATGGATGACCGGGATTACCCATGTTCTTCCCTGAGGATCAATGGAGACCGTCCATGATCTAAGGGAAGATCCAGCTCGATTGAGCTCGGAATAGGATAGGATTTTGCACACACCATCACAAAGCATAGAAGATCACATCCAATAGTGAAATTCTCATGCCATGAACATTTCCTTCATAAAGGACCAACACCTCTTAAGCCTAGTGGTCAGAAAATGGCAAACCTCGCCAGAGGTGATCACCGGCACTCGATTCCCTTGGAGTAGCTTCGTCTGGTTGAGACGAAGCTTTGCTAAAAGTTTGAGCTCTTGAGATTGAGTGGATGGCTCTATGGACCAACACCTCCTCCTCTCCTTTGAGGCATTGAATCAAATTGAACCTCTCCTTGCCTTGGGAACTTGAAGGAGAGCTTGGGTACACTCGACTTGATCCCTTGAGAGAGTGTGCAAAGAGAATTGAAGTGGATTGTAGTGTGGAAGAAGTTAGGAAATGAGAGGAGCTCCCATGTTTTCTAAGGAAGAAGATTGAGAATGCTTGATTTCAATTCCCTCCTAGGAAGCTTAGGAATGCTCTCTGATAGCTCCTAACACTCCCTAGCACTCAATCGATAATGAGGATGTGTGAATTGAATTGAATTAGGGGGAGTATATCTCCCCCTATGGCAGTTGGATGGCCAAAGCATGGCTTGCAGTTTTGATCCAATTGACCATATGAAAGGGTTGTTTGAGCTATTTGGAGTTGGCACATGGTCAGTTTGAGCCAAGAAGTGGATTAGTAACCTCCCATGTGCTTCAAATCAAGTGGAGGGAGGTTTTCAAATTGGCCAATTTGAGCTAGGGGTCAGTTTTGGGTCCATTTGGGCTGACCCAAACCCATTGGGTTGGGTGCACCACCCTCCATAGGGTTTTGTTGACCTATTAGGAAGGTATCAAGTTGATATGAAGAGGGCTTGACTGAATTACCAATGGATTAGACCAAAATTTATTCTATGGGCTAGGGGTAGAATGGTCATTTGGCTGATTTTGAATTTCAATATGTTGGGTATGTGGAGAAAATAGGTTTGGCCAAGTTTCATTGTATTTGGAGTTCATTTGATAATGTTTGGTTGATGTTGACCCATTTAGGTCAAAATGGGTCAACTTGGGTCAAGTTTCAAGGGTTGGGTCAAGTTTATATGACCATTTGAAATATTTTGTTGGCTTTGGTTTGATTCAATTTGGTTTAGTTTTGAATTTGGGTCATATGACTTCATTTAGGTCATCAAGTTGACTAATTTGACCCATTTGACCTATTTGAGCTAGGTCATGGATAGGTTTAGGTTTGTTAGTCATATGAAGTGGATTGGTATCTTTGTTTACAATCAATTTTGGTTAAGTTTGAATTTGGCTCAACATGACCCCTTTAGGTCAAGTTGGGTTCAAGGATAATTGGGCTAGGTTGGGTCTAGTTGGCCAATTGAGGCTTTGGTCAAGTTCAGTAAGTGATTTGGAATGAACTTGACCCATTGGTTTCAATCAATTTAGCTTAGATCAAGTTTTGACACATTTTGACTTTTTAGGTCAAGTTGGGTCAACTTGGGTCCAATGGCCAATTGGGTTAGGTTAGGCTCAAATGTTGAATTATTCAAGTTCAAACATAGGTCATGAATGAACTTAGATCAATGGTTTTAATTAATTTGGCCTATGGTGGATTTTGGCTATTTTATTATTGGTGTTGACTTGGTCAACCCTTAGGTTTGACTTGGTTTGACCCAATTTGTTTGATTGATCATCCCATGATGATTGTTGATCATGATGAGAGACATATATGAGTTTGATTCAATCCAATTTGGTTGGGATTAGAATTTGGCTCATAAGGGTACTTTAGGTCACTTTGGGTCAAGTGAGCCTAAGTGGGTCAAATGGCTTGGTCAAAGCTTGATTTGAGTTTGATTGAACTTGTATATGGACTAATGATTGAAATATAAATCCATTTGCAAGTGGTTTGAAGTCAAATGGGTTTTGATTCATTTGACAATTTCATATTCAAAGGAAGAATATGAAAGGATTTGGGATTTGATTTTTGAATTAGATTTTGGTTAAGTGATTGAAGTTTGTATTTATATTTGGATTCATTATTGTAGGGTTGGTTGAATCATAAAGGAAAATCAATAGTTTGGCTTGATTTGAAGTTGATTTGGCTAAGTTCATGATTTTGACTTGAAAGGCTTAGGTTGGATTTTGAGTGGATTTGAGTTTGATTTTGGAATTGGTTTTGATTGTTTGAATTTATATTTCATTTATATATGTGAATATAAGTGAGAATATAAATGAGTCATGAGAAAATTTCAAGGATTTGAATTGATTTGATCATGATTTAAGCTAAGTCCATTAAAAGGAATTTAAAGGACTTAGGAAAATTCTAGAGTAGGGATTTGAATTTTTAAATTTGGTTTGATTGATTTATATTTATATTTAATTTATATATGTGAATATAAATGAGAATATAAATGAATTATGAGAAAATACCATGAATTTGAATTGATTTAATCATGATTTAGGATAAGTCCTTTGAAGGAAAACTCAAAGGACTTAGAAAGAATTTATGAATTGATTTTGATTTTTGGATTTGATTTGATTGATTTGTATTTATATTTCATTTATATATGTGAATATAAATGAGAATCTAAATGAGTTATGAGAAAATCCCATGAATTTGAATTGATTTAGAATTGATTTAGGCTAAGTCTTTTAAGGAAAATTTAAAGGACTTTGGAAAAAAACCATAAATTGATTTTGAATTTTGAGTTTAGTTTGATTAGTTTGAATTTATATTTCATTTATATATGTGAATATAAATGAGAATATAAATGAATTATGAGAAAATCTCCTGAATTTTAATTGATTTGATCATGATTTTGGCTAAGTCCTTAGGAGAAGATTAAGGACTTAAGAATGATTTGACCTTAGGAATTTCATTCATGGATTTAATCATGGATTTCAATCACATGGAGTTGATCTGAGTTTGGAGAAAATCAAATAAGATTTATTTGGAGTTTGACTTGAAGGAAGGAAAGTGAGGAATGGTTCAAGCTAAGGGTAGGCAAATTTTCCTAACACCCCTAAGGCATAAACTATTCTTATGGCTAACTCTTCAAGTCTCTTGGTTTGGTCTCCACCTAATCACTAGATGTGTCTTAAGACTAAGGAGCTCTTAAAGTCTAAGAGAAGTCCTATGTTTAAGATGGAGGGGTTGAGAGCTCATTTTAAAATGAGATCAACAATGCACATTCACCATAACATCTAGACTAAAACATATATCACAAAACAAAAGTAAACATCAAATCATGCACCACCCTAACCTAAAGCAAGTGACTTCTTCCTAATGTGTGTGCTTTAGAGGTTTGTGTGGTATGCTTAGCTATGGCTTTAAGTTAAAATTTTCTAAGTGTGAAGAATGTTCAACTTAGAGGAGGGTTTCATTTATGTGATTTAGTTGTTTTTATTTTATGTTTTGATTGGGTTCAAGTGAATCCTACAATTTATTACTAAGTTATAAATAGAGAAAGAGAAGAGAACTTCTCTTTCCTTCCCTAACCTAAGTAATTTCTAAAGTGGATTCATATTTTAGTTTTATTTAGTGAATGTTTTATTATGTGTTTTAATTAATCCTAAGTTTAGATGAACTCTAAATAAACCTATTAAAAAAGAAAGGCCTTTTAAAGATTAAGTAAAACGAACTAAATTCACAGAATATACATCACTTCATTTCTTTCCCAACATGTATAAAATGCATATGAATGAATCCTATGTATGTCTATACATACAAATGGGAATGTTTAACACACTTTATGATGCATGCTAAGTAGTTTATTTAAGAAAATTTGAATGTTTATGATGCATGATTTTCATTAAGTAGCAAAGGGGTTTCTTATCCAATTTTCACATGCACATATGAATGTATGAAAGGCATAAGTGAGTACGATGCCATTGTTAACCAGGGGTGTAAGGTACAAGACCTACTTAGGGCTACTTAAAGCCTCACAACCCCGGGGTTGTCCCGACTAATATACCTCTTTCCTTAAATATAAGCATGTGTACAAAAGAAATGAATGGAAAAGAAAGATGCAAAAGTTTGTATTTGTTTTATTTTGGTTTATTTATGCAATTTGTATGTGTAAGTGTAGGTGTCCTTCTTAAGTCATAGCATAAGAATGAATTTGAAATAGAATTAGGCAAGTGTTGTGTTCTTTTCAAATGAACTATACACTTTGCTAAATCCTATTCAAAACTATACCAAAAGAGAGGAAGGAAAACTACACTAAGCACATCCTTATATTCTAATCATATGCAAGCTTATAAGTAAGATATAAGTAACACACTTTAGCTTTGATAATTGATTTATATATTTTGAAAATAATTTGGATTTAATAGTGATAATAGCAACTCATATTCTTACTTTAGCCAAAACATGCAATTTGAGATAAAGGAAACATTTTCATTTTAAATTTGATTTTTGAAAAACATGAATGTATGAAATCATATGGAACACATGTTTAGCATGTTAGGAAAGAGCTAAAGTAATAAAAGCATGTAAACACATTCACCTTAATTAATTCTAAAGATAATCTTATGAAATAAGAAAGCTTAAAGCAAATTAAAGTTTGTTTAAATGTGATTTTTATTTGATTTTGAGTTTGACTTAATTTGGAAAATGTGAGGTGAGTTTGTTGTTCCTAACCCATTCCCACATGTGTTTGATATTTTTGTTCAATTTTTAGGTGATTAGATTCATTTTATATTTTGATTGGGTTAAGGTATGAATTAAGCATGTTAATTATCCCTTACCTACACCACCTTAGCATAGTTAATCAAATAATTATGAGCCAATGAGATGACATAAACCACACAAGGAATTTAAATTTGCAATGCACCTAGGAAGAAAAGGGTCTAATGCAATTTGGCTCATGATTAATGATTAATTAAGCTAAAGGTGTTTAACTTAAGTAATTTCTAAACACCCCTCACACATATGAGTTGAATTTTTATTTCCTTAATTGTACTTATGCTCTTTAACACCTAAGTATCTACCCAAGAAGGATTAATTGAGTTTTGTAAAGTTTTAGAATTTTATAAAATTAATCAAGGGGATAATTAGTAAATTAACCTTAATTAAAGTAAGATTAAGGAATAAAAAGGGGTTTAAGGAATATCTTAAGGAGAGTATCCCAAAATTATTCCCTAAACCTCACATTCACTTAATCAAAACTTAATTAGCTCTATCAGAAGGTTAAATCACTAATTATACTCTTAATTAAGTCTAATTACATTAAGGGAGTAATTAAGGAATGAACCAACAATTCCCCTAATTAAGCCACCAATAAATCCCAAAAAAATTAGGGGAGAAAGTCATCCCTTAATTACACCCAAGAAGTTTGAGATTAATCAGTGGATTAATTAGGGAGTAATTAGCAATTTAACATTCCCAATAAAACTCAATTTCAGAAAAAAGAAATACTCAAAATAAATCAAAATTAATTCTAGAATATTCTATATTCAATTATCTTTCTAATACAATTTATTTCATATTTTTTTAATTTTTTATGTAACGATATGAATTTTAGAAGTTTAGGTGATTAATAAGAATTAAATAAATCCCTAATTAGATCACTAATCCTAGTGCCAATGATGCACCGATGTGGTACGCTACACACATCGCTACCTGGTTGGTTATTTAAAATGTCACATCGTAGCACCGTGGCGATGCTATGCACTTTCTCCTCAGCATCAAGGATCAGATGACTGAGATTAAAGCTGTGAATTAGAGGATTAAATATAAATATATTGCGCATTTTAATCTTTGTCATCCATCCAAAATGCATAGATGGATAGCCAGAGATCCATCCCTACAAATGACTGTGGAAAATGGACACTATCCATCTTCAAGGAGATGATCTGAGCTCGGTTGAGCTTAGATTGATCCCAAACTTTACCCACACCGTCAACATGCATAAAAGATTACATCCAATGGCTAGATTTTCATGGGGTGAAGATTTTCTTCACATAGGACCAACACACAATGCAATTAAGCTTGGTTTAATGCCTAACCTCACTGGAGGAGATCATCGACGCTCGATTCCCTTGGAGAAGCTTCGTCTGGTTGAGATAAAGCTTTGCTAAGAGTTTGAGGCTTGGAAATTGAATGGATTCTTCTAGAGGCCAACTCCTCCTTAGCTTGAGTTCGGCTTTGGTCTAGGGCACTCCTCCTCTACCTTTGAAGCTTGGGAAAGAGTATGGGTGCACTCGAATTGGTCCTCTGATGAAGCTCAAAGAAGGAATTGAGTTGATGTTGAGTGTGGAGAAAGTTGGAAATTCAATCGAGCTCCCCTATTTTCACCTTATGAAAACTGAGAAATGGAAATTGGCAAATGCTCAAGAGAACTTGGGATCACTAAAAAATGACTCCTCTGACTTCCTAACACTCAATTGACTTAGGAAAACTTGGAATGAGAGTGAATTAGGGGGAGTATATCTCCCCCTTTGGCAATTGGATGAGCATGGGCTTACCATTTTGATCCAATTGCCTTGATTCAAAGGGTTTGTTCGGCTGTTAGGACTGTCCTTGAGTTCATTTTTGACTAGGGAGTGGAATGGCGAACTCCCCATGTGCTCCATTTGAGTGTAAGGAAGATTTCCATGTGGCCATTTCCATGCACATGGTCGGTTTGGCCATTGGGTTGGATTTGGCTGACCCAAACCCATTGGCTTGGGTGCAACACCCTCCCTAGTGTTCACTTGATCCACTAGAGAGTAGGTATGAAGAGGATTTGACCAAATTCCAAGTGGAATTAGCCAAAATTTACACTATGGCCTAGCAGTAAAGTGGTCATTTGGCTGATTTTTGAATTTGGGTATGTTTGGTAGAGAAAATAGGTTTGGCCAAGCTTCATTAGATTTGGAGTTCATTTGGTATGGTTTGGCTCATGTTGACCCATTTAGGTCAAAATGGGTCAAGTGACCAATTGGTCAAATTGGGTCAAACCAAGATTTGGGTGAAGCTCATATGACCATTTGAAATATTTTGGTGGCTCTGGTTTGATTCAATTTGGTTTTGGTTTGAATTTGGTTCATATGACTTCATTTAGGTCAAATGGGTCAAGTTGACCAATTTTCCCATTTGACCTATTTGAGCTAGGTCATGGGTAGGTTTAGGTTTGGTTAGTCATATAGTGGATTGGTATCTTTGTTTCCAATCAATTTTGGTTAAGTTTGAATTTAGCTCAAATATGACCCTTTAGTCAAGTTAGGTTCAAGGTCAATTGGGCGGTTAGGTGTAGTTGGCCAATTGAGGCTTTTCAAGTTCAACAAGATTTTACAATGAACTTGACCCATTGGTTTCAATCAATTTAGCTTAGATCAAGTTTTGACATATTTTGACTTTTAGGTCAAGTTGGGTCAACTTGGGTCAAGTGACCAATTGGGCTAGGTTAGACTCAAATGTTGACTTGGTCAAGTTTAAACATTAATCATGAATGAACTTATATCATTGGTTTCAATCAATTTGGCCTATGGTGGATTTTGGCTATGTTAGGTTTCATTTTAGCTAAGTGTTGACTTGGTCAACCCTTAGGTTTGACTTGGTTTGACCCAATTTGTTTGATTGATCATCCCATGATGATTGTTTATCATGATGAGAGACATAGATGAGTTTGATTCAATCCAATTTGGTTGGGATTAGAATTTGGCTCATAAGGGTACTTTAGGTCACTTTGGGTCAAGTGAGCCTAAGTGGGTCAAATGGCTTGGTCAAAGCTTGATTTGAGTTTGATTGAACTTGTATATGGACTATGATTGAAATATAAATCCATTTGCAAGTGGTTTGAAGTCAAATGGGTTTTGATTCATTTGACAATTTCAAGTTCAAAGGGTGAACATGAAATGGATTTTGGCTTGATTTTTTAATTGAGTTTTGGTTAAGTGATTGAAGTTTGTATTTATATTTGGATTCATGATTGACAGATTAATTGAATCATGAAGGAAAATCAAGAGTTTGACTTGATTTGAAGTTGATTTGGCTAAGTTCAAGAATTTGACTTGAAAGGCTTAGGTTGGATTTTTATTGAATTTGAACTTGAATTTTGGAATTAGTTTTGGTTGATTTGAATTTATATTTCATTTATATATGTGAATATAAATGAGAATATAAATGGGTTATGAGAAAATTTCAAGGAATTGAAGTGATTTGATGATGATCTAGGCTATGCCCTTAAGAGGAAATTAAAGGACTTAGAAATATTTGGAGTTTGGATAAAATCAATTAGGCTAGAATTGATTTAGGTTTGATGTTGGTTTGATTTGTAGTTTGACTTGAAGGAAGGAAGTAAGGAATGTGGTTCAAGCTATAAGGTAGGCAAAATTTTCTAACACCCCTAAGGCATAACCTATTCCTAAGGCTAACTCTTCTAAGTCTCTAGTGTAGGTTGAGTGTCCACCTAATCACTAAATATGTCTTAAGACTAAGGATCTCTTAAAGTCTAAGAGGAGTCGTATGTCTAAGATGAAGGGGGTTGAAAGCTCATCTTAAAAATGAGATCAAAAAGCATGAAGGCGACCAACCCATGAATTTTCTTGAGAAGAATCTCAATGGTATATTGTTCGGACAACTATGGCTCACATTTCATGCTCAGGTTACGCCACCTGAGAATATAATCAACAAGGGACTCATTAGGAACTTGCTTTAGTACAACAAGGTCGCTTACAATCACTCTTCACTGAGCTCCAACAAACCTCTTTATGAAGAGGTTCCAACTCAACAAAAGTCCTCACTGAACTATTGAGCAGTTCGGTGTACCAATCAAATGCATCTCCTACTACTGACAAAGAGTCTGAACAAGAGTGCGTCACTACCACTAGCATTGTAATAGTAGCTCTAAAATGTGCAATATATTGACATGGGTTCCCATTGCTATAAAAAATCTTGAAGGAAGGTGGCACAAAACCATTGGGGTATTGAACTACATCAAATTCCTCGGGGTATGGTCTACCCTTGGAATGGATGAGCACCCCTTGGCTTGCGCCATCACTTCCCTCACCTGCTAATCTACCATATGCTTGATATCCTTTTCATGCATGGAGGTGCCATATGTGACCTTCCTATGCAAGCTACATGCATCATCCTCTGTGGGAGTATACTTAGGGCGGTCAAAAGTATGCACCAACTCTGGTCTATCGGCTACCATAGGAGAAGGCTGTGAAATGTCTACAATGTTAAAACCACTGTCATCAACTCGTCTACTTTCTTCTCCATCTTGTTATTATGTTCAAGTACCTAAGATGGTGGAAGAGGTAATGAGTCGAGTGAGAAGTGTCACCTTCCTCGAGCACGACACCTTCCTGGCTAAGCTGATCCCGCTATAAGGACCCCGTGTGTCAACCATATGGACCTCAGCTGTGTCGTCCAACATGTCATCCTCATCAATATCGAGGTTGACTCTATCCTCCTCCTGATCTGAATGGTCACTCTTGAGAATTCATCTTTTCTCGACAAAGTAGTCCGCTAATATGTCATCTATCAATCGATCTACTATACCTAGCTAGCATGAAGCACTCACGGCGCATCCCAGGACTATGCTTATCTATCTCTATGTACCGGACACTGCCTACTATCAAGACTTCATCACTGGGAGGATCAACTATCATGGGGAGTATGTTTATGTCCCCTCCCCTCTCTCCCTCTGTCTGCGGTGGTGGTGATGTGATGATGCTCTTGGGTCGCCATTCCTTCCTGACCACAACTGAGGTAGAGGGTCAAGCAGGGGAGCTCGATCTCACCTCAATAGATGGAGTGGATGGAGTGGGATTCTTGGGTCATAGCCGGATCACTAGTGGGGATGGTCTTTCCTGAATCTTGGCAGGAGTGGTAGATGTTGTAAGTTGAATGGGTGATGGTGGACGGTGAGGGGAGCAATGTGATGGCAACACCGACTGCCTCTTAATTGGAGATCTCCTCCTTACGTCGGACTGCATTAGTAAGAACAATATTGTATGAATGATTGGCCCTGATGGGGCGATGTAAGGGAAATCCATTAGGGCGGAGGTTGTCGACTACCAAACATACCTCCATCGCTCCCTCTTGCCCGCCTGGGTAGATACTCAAGCCTCCACGGCTTTCTCCCTATGGATCTGACTCATAACACTCTAGGGATCATGGATCTTAGATCAAATAAGGTACCAAACTCTGAGTGTTCGTAAGCTCTACCAACCTGGCATTGAACAATCTTAAGTCGGCATAGGGCTTCCTATGCTCCCTAGCTAGTGTCTCAAAGTATGCTGGTGGTAGAGGCGATGTAGTGATCCTCTGTAATCCTCCTCTCCATCTGAGGCTGAGAGGGGGTGAAACCTACTGCCACTCAAAAGTGGAGAGGTCTCACGGGGAGAACCCTCCTCAACTATGTGGGAAGCAACATCGAGATCCTTGGCTGCTCACTGGTCCCGCTTGACATTCCTATTTTTGTTGTGATGTTAGGTGTGTGTGAGCAAAGTAGAGCAAGAAATAGAACCTTCCTTGAAGGTAGGGGAGACTATCTCGGAGGCCAAGATAGCCTTCCCCTTTGGGGTGACTAAAGAGGAGGTACAGCCTCACCAAGCTATGGGGGCAACTGACTAAACATGTTGAAGCGTTGGTATCACACTAATGAGGTGTGGGAACCATATAGCCTTCCTCTTCAATAAGGGGAACTCAGAGTCAGATTCCATGTCAAAATGGATAAGTGGTGTCTCTCCTGTCACCTCCTCCCTACTAACAGTTGTGAGGGCTATCCCTCACAAGTAATCCAGACTGCCTTAAAACCATGGCCAAAGTAAATCAGATGTGTGATGGAAGTCATCGTGAGATTTGCCTGATCCAAGGCCAGATCTACACCAGAGGGGAAGGAGAAAAAAAACTTGTTGGAAGCCATGGTCACTACACTAACTGAAGGCTGAAAAGACTGACTACTCTAAAATCACTGCATTTGTTTGAAATGTAACTGAGTTAGACCCTTGCTTTAATATTTATCTTCAATCATTGATTTCTAAACTTGATTTGGAATTTGAACTTACACTTAACAAATTTAGGTATGCTAAGTGGGGTTCATTGAATTTTTGGAGAGATTTTTGATAATTGGAGGAGAGACTTACCAGTATGATTTTGATTTAGAACCCATACTCAACAAATTTAAGTATGTTGGCGTTCAAATATTTGGAGAGACTTTGATATATATATATATATATATATATATATATATATATATATATATATATATATATATATATATATATATATATATATTATTTGAAAATTTGATTTGGAAAACTTTACTTAGCAAATTTAGGTATGCTAGAAAGGTTGTCAATCATGTGTTTGAAAATTTTATGAAAATATCTTTGTTTGTGATGATTGGATTTGTGTGTGATATATGTTGATTTGATTTGAAAGGGGGGATCTTACATAACAAATTTAGTATGTTAAGTAGATGCCAAATGTGTTTATGACTTTTGAAAATGAGCCTTTTACTTAACAAATTTGGTATGTTAAGTAGGTGTCAAGTGTATTTATGATTTGGAAATGAGGCTCTTACTTAATAAATTTGGTATGTTAAGTATGAGAAAAGTTTGTTTATGATTTTTGAAAATGAGACTCTTAACAAATTTGGTATGTTAAGTAGGAGCCAAGTGTGTTATGATTTTCTTTTCTATTTTGGAAAAAGAGGGGAACTCTTTGTTTGACAAATATGGTATGCCAAATAGAGTTCAAAATGTGTTGTGATTTTGAAAGCGGGGAATCTATTTAACAAATTTAGGTATGTTAAATAGAGTTCAATTTGTTTTTTAAGATTTTTGAAAATGGGACTCTCATTTGAAAATTTTGGGTATGTCAAGTAGAGTCCAAAAGTGTTTTGGTGTTCAAGACTTTGGAAAAGAGGAATTTTATTTAAAAAATGTGAGTGTGTTAAATAAAATTCAATTTGTTTTGATTTTCCAAATGAAAGAACTCCCATTTGACAAATTTGTGTCAAATGGGGTTCAAAATATGCCTTGATTTTTTTGTGTGTGATTACTTTTTGAAAGAGGGAAACTCCTTCTAGCATATATGGAATATGCTAAGTGGAGTTTCAATTTCATGTTATGATTTTATTTGAAGATAGAATCTATATTCAACAACTTTGGGTATGTTGAATGGAGATAGCTATTTTCAAAAATGTGCTTTTGAAAAAGGAATTTTAGAAAAATTTGTTGATTTTGATTTTGGAAAGAACCTCCATGTTAAAATTATAGGAATTGTTAAATAAGGTTTGGTTATATGAATTTTGTGCTTTTTTGTGAAAATTTTGTGCAAAATCTTTTGTTATGTGAATTTTGAAAAAGTGTTTTTGGAAGGTGGCATTTTGCAAAAGCATTTATTTTCTTAAATATAAGATGAACCTTGCCTCACCAAGCTAGTGGCAAAGAGGTTCTAAATTTTAGTCATCTCCTTTCATTAATTAGTTTTATCTTTAACCTATTGGGGGACTTAATAGGGGCTTCAAGACCTACAAGGAGTGAGGTCCTAAATCCTAGAGGATGTTGGCTAGCTTTGCTTAAGAATGAAATAAGCTAAGTGTCAATGGAAAGAGAGATAGTCTCAAACTCATATGAAATACAAGTCCACTATCGATGCTTGGAGAAAATAATTGTCTACTAGAGATGGAGAGAGGAACCATCCCTAGCGAAGTCACCAAAAATAACTGTGGTGCTTATTTTTGGATATGTGTATGGGGAACATCACATAGATCTAAGGGTGTACTAATTGAAGTGATTGGGTATGACATTGATGTATGATGTACTATCTCAAAAGATAGAAGCATCACCCTTCAATGGACCTAATCACCTAATAAGGACTCCTAAGGTATGATGTGTCTTCGAATATACCAGAAAATTTTCCCATACTTTATATAGATGAATAAAGTTGGGTTTATATTAAACCAAGTTCTAAAGTTTCCTATGGAGGCAAGCCCCCATAGTTAATTACATCCTAAGGAAGGTGAGTTCCTTAGAAATACTCTCAATTAAAGTAGGCAACTGTTGTCTACAAAGATTTCAAAGATAAGGCTATCAATAAATTGGCTATGTTGGAAAATCAAGTGGGATAGATCAAAAGGAGAGAGACTTATTATTGAAGCCGAAGCAGATGAGTAAGGAATGCTCATGATACAAGGAAACCTAGTGAGCATTCCAACCTATCCTATGGTTGGGCTTTATATGTTTGAAATTGAAGAGAGTTAATTATTTGAGTTGAAATTTTATTAGAAAGCTAGGACTTATAATCCCACATTATAAGATCATGAAAATGCATAAGAAATGAGGATTTATGCTTGTAAGCCAAACAAAATAGCCACCTCATATCCTAAATTTAGGGAGCTTTAGCAAGGGCTAAAGCACAACCTATATTTAAGCAAAAGTGGGTATATGGTTTACCTCTGCAAGAGAGAATAAACCACCTGATTGTTGGACTTAAAGTCCTGGTGGTGTTGACCTCATTTTAAGGATGAGCTCTCAACCCCTCCATCTTAGACATAGGGCTTCTCTTAGACACTAAGAGTTCCTTAATCTTAAGACACATCTAGTGATTAGGTGGACACTCAACCTAGCCCTAGAGACATAGAAGAGTTAGCCATAGGAATAGGTTCCCTGGGAGTGTTAGGAAAATTTGCCTACCCTATGCTTGAACCATTCCTCACCTTCCTTCCTTGAAGTTAAACTCCAAATCAAATCAACATCAAACTTAAATCAATTCTAGCATAATTGATTTTCCAAACATAAATCAATATCAAATGATTGAAGACCATGATTGAAGACCATGATTGAAACCCCATGATTGAAACCCATGATTGAAATTCCAAGTTTGAAATATTTCTTAAGTTCTTTGATTTCCTCTTAAGAACTTAGCCCAAATCAAGTTCAAACCATCTCAAATTCATAAAATTTTCACAAGACATTTATATTCTCATTTATATTCACATATATAAATGAAATATAAATTCAAATCAATCAAACTAAATTGAAAATCAAATCCAAAATCCATGGTCAAATTCCAAATATTTCCTAAATCACTTTGACTTCCCTCTTATGGACTTAGCCAAAATCACTTCAAATTCATGAAATTTTCTCATAACCCATTTATATTCTCATTTATATTCACATATATAAATGAAATATAAATTCAAAAACCCAAAATCAACTCCAAAAATAACTCAAATTCATTCAAAATCCAACCTAAACCTTTCAAGTCAAAATCTTGAACTTAGCTCAAATCAACTTCAAATCACTTCAAATTCAAGAAATTTTCTCATAACCCATTTATATTCTCATTTATATTCACCTATATAAATGAAATATAAATTCAAACAACCAAAACCAACTCCAAAAATCAAACTCAAATTCATTCAAAATCCAACCTAAACCTTTCAAGTCAAAATCTTGAACTTAGCCAAATCAATTTCAAATCAAGCCAAACTCTTGATTTTTCTTCATGATTCAATCAATCCTTCAATCATCAATCCAAATATAAATACAAACTTCAATCACTTAACCAAAACTCAATTCAAAATCAAGCCAAATCAAACTCATGTTCACCCTTTGAACTTGAAATTATTAAATGAATCAAAACCCATTTGACTTCAAACCACTTGCAAATGGATTTATATTTCAATCATAAGTCCATATGTGAGTTCAATCAAACTCAAATCAAGCTTTGACCAAGCCATTTGACCTATTTAAGGCTCATTTGACCCAAAGTGACAAGTACCCTTATGAGCCAAATTTTAATCCTAACCAAATTGGATTGAACTAAGCCCATCTATGCCTCTCATCATGATCAACAATCATCATGAGATGATCAATCACTCAAACTGGGTCAAACCAAGTAAAACCTAAGGGTTGACCAAGTCAACACTTAGCCAAAATGAAATCGAACATAGCCAAAATCCACTAAAGGCTAAATTATTTGAAACCATTGATCTAAGTTCATTCCAAATCACTTGTTGAACTCGACCAAAGCCTCAATTGGCCAACTAGACCTAACCTAGCCCAATTGACCATGAACCCAACTTGACCTAAAGGGTCAAATTGAGCCAAATTCAAACTTAACAAAAATTGATTGGAAACAAAGATACCAATCCATTTCATATGACCAACCAAACCTAAATCTACCCATGACTTAGCTCAAATAGGTCAAATGGGTCAAATTGGTCAACTTGACCCATTTGACCTAAATGAACTAAATTGAATCAAAGTCAAACTTAAACCAAATTGAATCAAACCAAAGCCACCAAAACATTTCAAATGGTCATATGAACATGACCCAACCTTGGGTTTGACCAATTCGAATATTTGGTCAACTTGACCCAAGTTGACCCATTTTGATCTAAATGGGTCAACATGAGCCAAATCACATCAAACCAACTCCAAATTCAATGAAACTTGGCCAAACCTATTTTCTCATCATATCAAATATGCCCAAACTAAAATCAAGGTCAAATGACCATTTTACTCCTAGGTCAAAGGGTAAATTTTGGCCAAACCCACTTGGATTTGGTCAAATACTCTCCATAATCACTTGACACCCTCTTAGTGGATCAAGTGAACACTAGGGAGTGTGGTGCACCCAACCCAATGGGTTTGGGTCAGCCCAACCTAGCCCAATATCCAAATCGACCACATGCCTTGAAATGGAGCACATGGAATTCTCCTTCCACTCAATTCAAGCACATGGGAAGTTCACCATTCCACTCCTTTGGCCAAACCGAACTCAAGGACACCCTAAATGGCCTAACAAACCCACTCCTTATGGTCAATTGGATCAAAATGGCAAGGAGGCTTGCGCCAGCGGGGAGATATGCTCTAATTTGCAATTCAACATTCTCAATTGATTGAACTTGGGGAAGTCAGAAGCCATTCCTCAGCCTCCCAAGCTTCCTAGAGGAAATCAAATTCTATTTCTCCGTGAGATTGGGGAGCTCCACCTAAAACCCAACTTCTG
>CM038222.1:81767649-81912471 GCA_021442155.1 Cymbidium sinense
GTCCTTATTGAGGTGATTAGGTCCATTAAATGGTAGTGAATTCTATCTTCTAAGATAGTATACTATTCCTTGATGACATACCCAATCACCTGAATAAGCACATCTACAAATCTATGTGGCATCCCAAGAAGATGAATTTTTATATTTTTTTTTCATTTTCACCATAGATGAATGCGACTATATAGAAATTTTTTCTCCACATGTGTAGAATGAATGATTGGATGATTTACTCTAATTGTTATTTTCTACATGGGATTATATTTAAGGGGTGCTGTGATAAATAAAAAATATAAATGCTTTTGCTGTGCAGGTGCTTATACCCCTAAGCATAATCCAATAGCCCAGGTGGACTTAGTCACCCATGTCTGGGGTGATAAGTCTAATATACATGCTTAGAATTTGTGTGGTTTGTTTAGCTAATCTCTATTTCGGTGTTAGCTAGATTTACTTTTCCTTTTTATGTAATTATTTCAATTAAGATTTTAAAATGATTATTATGGGGATTAGGATGAGCATTGGTCATAAGATCTCATTTTATGTACCATATGAAGCCTTTGGAGCAACCACCTTCCAGCCATCCAAAAGAAGAAATAAAAGAAGAAAGAAGAAAAGAAGATGAGAGAAGAAAAGAATAATGAAGAAATGAAGCTTGAAGACCCCCATAACAATGAGTTTCTTGCTTAATTGTACTTAATTCATTTGTAATTCGGGTTGTATAAGGGTAGAGCTCGACCGCCCAGTTTATTTTTGGGTTTGTACTATGGTGCTCGACCATAAATGGCCTCTTATTCTTTTATGTTAGCTTTATTAATTGATTAATGATTTATTTAGCTTATGCATTAAGATGACATCTTTTTCCTAGTTTCTTTCTTGCTTAATGTATGGCCTAGATATGGATTGGGCTCTTAGGGAAAAATAAATCTTCTACCAAATTTAATAATTCAAAATTAAAATAAAGAACTCACAACCTCACCTAAAGCTTAGGCTAAAAATCAAGATAAAAGAATTAGCGACCCCTTAGCTGGATGAGTATTTATTTTATAACATCATGCATAAATACATATTATTTTCACTCTTAATTGGAGGGCTTTCACCTTTGCTAGAGAAACTTGGCTTGACCTTTGAGAGTCATGGTGAAAATACACCTCCTCCATTCTCGTTGATTTTGGCCAATGATTTTACTTCTCATGCATTAGGCATATGAATCCTATAAGCCTTAGTCAAATGAATGTCCAAAAATAAAAATAAATGTAATATGGTTTGCATTAGATTTAGGTCAGTTAAAGCATACCCTTACATGATCTAGTCTCTTTAGGGAGTGAGTTTAAGGACTTAGTCTCTTTCTAAATAAATAATAGCATAACTATTTTGCATACCCTTTATGACTTGCCTACATGAATTGCCTACATGAATTTAAAACTTAGTTGAAGCATACCCTTTATGACTTGCCTACATAAATTTAAAACTGTAGGAAGAGTTAGTTGGCTGCCACCCCTAGGCGGTTGTAAGCCCAAGTAGTCGGGTGATTTGTCCTCTCTTGTGGAGGCAAACTAAATACCCATCTTTTGACCTAGATTTAGGTTCTGAGGTTACTTCTCCCATTTGGGGCCATAACTATAAATCCTCACCTCTTAGGCATTTCCACAATCTTGTGTTGTAGAATCATAAGTCTTAAATTTCTAATTTAAAATTTAACTCAAATGAATAATTCAAATTTCAAAAATATAAAGCCTAACCATTGGATAGTTTGAGATACTCCCTAGGTTTCCTAGCATCATGAGCATCTCCTACTTATCTACGAATCCACGTGGTGTCAAAATTGCATGAAAAGAAGAGATGTATATTTTCATCTTCATTTTATCCTGCATAGAGTGAAGATAGAAGTATATATTTTATTCTTTAGAAATTAAATATAAAATTTCACCACTGATGCTTAATGGCCTTACCATCAAGACATTTGAAAAAAATCAACAAGGTGGGTGTAGCAGAGAGTAAGCGGTTGCCCTTTGACCAATCATCTCGCCCAAGCCGTGAAGGTGTTCAAAAAAAGCTAGGGGTGTTATGTTGGTGAATAGAGGGAAGAGAGATCCAGATGAGAGAAGCTTAGCAACCTTCTTTGTCACCTGACCATTATATTACACGCCCAATGACCATTCATACCTCAGACATACTTAGCGGTACTCTATCCAGCCGTAGCTATTACCCACATACTCTTGCTTATAGATTTAATAAGCCATATTCGTTCAAGAGGGAGGTAGTTAGAAAAATCTTTAAGAATATATTAAAGAAACCTGACTTTCAGTTACCATAGGTCAAAGGAAGTGGACAAGAGTAATGATCCTAACTATTAGCCCTACCACCGCATAATTAGTTGTGTCTTAGAGGATTGTATTACTTTTAAGGAAGGCTTTAGCGTAGCTACAAGTCAAGTGTTGTAATTATCCCCAAGTAATATTTATTAGAATAATCATCTAGTTCTATTAGAGTAATTCTTGGGGATACTTGTGACCCTTTTAAGATAAAAGAAGGTTGAGATAATGCCTTATCCCAAACCTCTAAAAAAATAGTTTCTAAGATCAAGAAACTCTCTTCATAGGTGCTTGAGGTAGCTCAAACCTCCAAAATTAAGAAAGGTTTGCAAGTTGCCAAGGACAACTTGAAGAAGAAGCGACAAAGCAGCTCACCTTACTTGCAGAGATAGATTAGTAGCACACCATCCTCAGTCCAACTCCATCCATACTTCTTCTTCTTCTAGCTTCTATTCTCCCAACAGAAGCATTATATTAATGGATAAGGGCATTAAATCCCTTAATTCGGTTACTTTGTTAGATTTCTATCATGTACCTCCACCCAAAAAGAAATCAATGAAGAAAGCAGATTTTACTTCCATCTTCTCTACTTTTGATACCCTAGATTTTTTTCCTCTTAAAAACTCTCCAAGTCTAGAAAATAATAATAGCTCTAGTCATTTTTATCCCCTCTCTTCCAATTCAGAATCAAACTTTCCTTTCCTAAATCAACTGGGTTCACCTCTTGAGATTAAATTGGAGTCAACTAACTCTAAGGATCCCATAGGAGAAGCTGTAGGTTTACCTAATGAGAAGGTAGAACTTCCAACAAGTTCATCATTTCAAGAAGTCACTGAAGTCAACCTGTGCAGTGGCAAAGTTCTACCTCCTAGGGTAGCACCTCAAGATAAGGGAAATTAAGTCAGTGGTTATAGTAAGTAGATAGCCATTTTACAGGATGCTCCACCTATGGATATGCTTGTGAAGGACCAAGTAAAAGTTGATTACAATGTCCTAGCACATCTTAGAAAGTTTACAGCTAAGTTAAGCATGTATAATACCCTTGTCTTATCCAAAGAGATGAGAGAATCTCTAGTCAAGGCTCTTCTTGATCCAAAGATATGCTTAGCTCAGTTGATCGCTATTGAAGAGGAAGCACACAGCTCAAAGGACATTTTAGGAGTTATATTCAGTGATGAAGACTTGCTTCTAGGGATGACCAAGCACAATCACCCTATTTACATTATAGTGGATGTTGGCAGATACAAGTTATCAAGAGTTTTGGCTGACCAAGGTGCATCGATCAACATTATGAGTCTAAGATCATCTGCCTACTGAACGATCAACATCTCCAAACTCCAAAAAGAGAGGATGATGTTGAGAGGATTCATTGAACAAGGTGAGAGGGTCTTAGGCTCCATAGTGTTGTCATTAGAGATAGATGATTGGAAGACTGAAGCCAAGTTTCATATCATAGACTCAGATACATCTTTCAATGCTTTGCTTTGGAGAACATAAATACATGAAAATAACATAGTTTCATCTTCTCTATATTAGTGCATGAAGTTCATGAAAGGTAGATTTGAGTACTACGTCAAATGAGATCTCAAACCCTTCACGATTCATGAGGTCGGGATATATGAGGATGCAGCCTATTTTTCTTCCCCAAAACCAACAAGTCCATTCTCGTGAACTTACTCAAGATCCCTATGAGGGATAAAACAAAGGAAAGAAAAATAAAGAGAAATAGAAAAAGAAAAGAAAAAGAAAAAGAAAAATAAAATAAAAGAGAATGAAATATGGACTCAGGGGAAGATCGAGAGTCTGACATTAGATTCCACCAGCTTTGTTTCCATTCAACATATGGGTAGGATGACCCGACCTCCACTAGGTAGAGGCAGAGAATGGTTAAGAGATATCCCCCTCAGGTGGAAAGCCTCTCTATTGGCCACCCAATATGAGGTACGACCCAGCCACTAGGAGTACACCTGCGATCCACATAGACTTAAAATCTAGTTCAGAGGATGAGTCTTATGTGGTTAGCACACCAGCCAGATCATCTCAGCAGCATATCCCTTTTGAGGTGACACTTGAGCATAATAGTGATGAAGATTGGGATCCAAATCAAAGCATAAATGTATCCAAGTTTGCATATGAAACGGTCGGGCATCAGTTTAACCCTACTTTCTTCACAAAAAATTGAGGGTTTGCAGTTAAGGAAGCCCCTAAGTCATCCATAGATAAGAAGACTCAAAGATTCTTTTTGGAAGCATCATCCTCAAGTCAGGAAGCTGATGTAGACCTTAAGAATGCTTCATATAAAGATTTAATACAATTGCCTTTTAATTGGTACTTGCCTTATGTTCTTAATCTACGATTAATCTCACATACTTGGTCTAAACACAGGTTGGACTACATTGAAAGCTTATGAGACAACCAAAGTAGACATCCTCAATTAAGACCAGGATAAAGATTTGATACAATGGGTACAGTCGATGATGATGATTATTGCTTAGTCATCACCAATCATTTAGAATCTGATAGTTTCTTTTCAAATCATGCCAACTCATATGAAGATGTGTGTATAGAAAATTCAAATGATCCAAATGAATTTGAAGTCAAAGATGCACCAAAGTTTGAAGAGGAGATCAGATCAATCATCAACGAACTCAAAGAAATCAACTTAGAAAGTGAAGGTAATTCACGTCTGACATACATCAGTTCTTTGTTGAATGATACTAAAACCAATGACTTAGTTAGGCTATTGATTTGAGTTTAAGGACTTTGCATGTGGTTATGAAGAGATGCCCGGTTTATCTCTAATATACAAAATGAGCGATAACCTATCAAGTAAAAAAGCTCCTAGATGCGTGCGATTAGACATTAAACAATAGGTCATTTATGAAGTCAATAAACTGATCGATGCTGGCTTCTTCAGAGAAAAACATATCCTACCTGGTTGGCCAGTGTCATCCCAATTAAGAAGAAGAATGACCAAATTTGCATATGCATCAATTTTAGGGATCTAAATAAGGCATGTAAAAAAGATGAATTTTCACTACCAATACTATAATTAATGGTGGACATTGCCTCATCTCATGCAGTCTTGTCTTTTATATATGGCTCATCTGGATATAACCAAATAAAGATGACCCTTGAAGATGAAAGAAAAACGTATTTAATCCCGATCGAATCTTCTTTAGGGTCATGTCTTTCCTTAAAATATTTGCTACATACCAGCGGGCCATGACTCGAATCTTTGATAAACACATTCACCATCAAGTCAAATGTTATATCGATGATCTCGTAGATAAAAGTAAAGAAAAGGAAGACCATCTCTTTAACTTGAGTAGTTTTGAAGCGGTTAAGATAAATTAACCTAGAAATGAATCCCAAAGTGTGCATTGAGTAGCTTTTGAAATTCCTGGGTTTATTGTCTGCGTGGAATAGAAAATGATCCGGAGAAGTTCAATGAGATATTAGAAATGCCACCTCCTAAAAGTCTAACTCAACTCAGATCATTTCAAGGGTGGTTGGCGTATCTAAGATGCTTCATTTCTAACTTGTTAGGAAGATACTAGCCATTCTCAGTACTTTCTAAAAAGGATGCTAAGTTCAAGTGGGGTGACAAGTGTCAGCATGCCTTCAAAGACATCAAGCACTACCTGATGATGCCGCCAGTTCTAGCAACCCCTATCCCAGGCAAGCCATTAATACTATATAGCAATGCATTAGATGACTCCCTTGGCACTTTGTTGGCCCAAGCCAATGATGAAGGGAAAGAGAATGCACTCTACTATCTCAATCATCGCCTAATCCCTATTGAGGCAAATTAACCACCCATTGAAAAGCATTGCCTAGCTTTAATCTTTGAATCCCAAAAGCTACAGCACTACATGCTTTCTCATAAGGTGAACTTGTTCTCTAGGATCAATCGACTACAATATCTCATGACATGACAGATGTTATCCAGATGGTTGGTGCATTGGTCTATGATTTTGTAATAGTTTGACATCACTTTTATGGCCCTCCATGTGGTGAAAGGACAAGCACTAGCAGATTTTTTAGAACACACTCACTTCCTCCTGACTCCGCTCTTAGTGATGACCTCCCCGATAAATAGATCATGAACTTAGGGGACACTAGGATTTACCATTGGGAGATGTATTTTGATGATGCACCTTCCTCTCAAAGAGGAGAAGAATAATAATCTACTATCCCATGGAAGGCAGGGGTAGGAATAGTCCTCATAACTCTGGACAGTGATGTGATGAGATTCTCATATCATCTCTCCAATCCATGCACCAATAACGAAGTTGAATATGAGGCTCTAATTATCGGTCTGGAGTTAGCAATTATGTTGTGCATCCAGAACATCAACATCTTTGAGGATTCTCAGTTATTCATCAACCAAATCGATGGGTCTTATAAAGTTCTAAAGCCTAAGCTCCATCACTACCTCAAGTACACTATGGAGATGTTGGCCCAAATCCCAGAGGTTTCCATTTACAAGATTCCTCAAGGAGAGAACACCATAGTAGATGCTTTAGCTAAGCTCGCCAAAGAGTTGGCATGTCCTGAAGATGAGTTCATACCAATAAGGGTCCAAAATATATAAGTATTATCCCTTATTAATGTTGAACTCATCGAGAGACTCTCTCTTGAAGGGGAGGTTTGTTGACCTCACTTTCATTTCTTAGAAGCATTTTAATTTTACTTTTCATGTGGTTGCATATCATATTAGCTCATTATTAATTAGTTAAATAACTTAAGGTGATGTAGGTAAGGGTTAATTAATTATCTTAACTCATACCCTAATTAAACCATAAAATCAACTTAAATACTTCTTCCTTGAACCAAAATTAACTCACACATGGGGAATGGGATTAGGATCAAAACCTCTTTCTTTCACTTAAATCAAATCAAACTCAAAATTAAAAATCTCATTAAAGAACATTGGTTTATTTTAAGTGGCTTTATTTAGTATGATTATCCTTAGGAATTAATTAGAATGAATGAGACCATGTGCTTATGTTCCTTTATTTCTTTCTAATTATATTAAATGTTACTTTCCATACATAATCATGCATTCATTTCTTTTAAAACTAACTAAATGAAATGGTTCCTTTTATGTCTAATTGCATGTGTTGATTTAAATTAAAAGCAGGTGTGGCTATAATTACTATTAAATCAAAATTTAATTTCAAAGTATGGTGAAATATTTTTTATCTTCATCTATCTTTGAAAAAAAAAAAATGAAAACAAAATACGCTTTGTTGGACACCGTAGATCATGAGATGTTCTTATCGGGTGATTGGTATTGAGGAATGATGTACTATCTCCAGAGACAAAAGTCATCATCCTATAATGGACCTAATCACCTAATAAGGACTCCTAAGGGTAATGGTTCTTCGGATGTAGAAAAGATTCTTCCCCTACTATACATGGAAAAGTAAAGTAGGGTTTATTTTAAATCAGGTTCGTTAAGTTCCCTATAAAAGCAAGCCCCCATAGTTAATTACATCTTAAGGAATGAAATTCCTTAAGAATACTCTCGATTAAGGTAAATGATCATTGTCTCCAAAGATTTCAAAGATAGGACTATCAACAAATTGGTTATTTTTAGAAGATCAAATGGGACTGATCAAAAAGAGGGAGTTATTATCAAAATCAAAGGGAGATGAGTTGGGGATGCTTATGATACTAGGAAGCCTAGTAAGCATCCCAAACTATCCTATGGTTGGGCTTTATAATTTTGAAATTTGAAGAGAGTTAATTATTTGAGATGAATTTTTATTAGAAATCTAGGGCTCACAATTCCACAACACAAGATCATGAAAATTCCTAAGAGATGAGATTTATGCTTGTAGCCCGTGAAGGGAAACAACCACCTCAGAACCTAAATCTAGAGAGCTTTGGCAAGGGCCAAGGCATGACCTAAACCTAAGGTGAAAATGGGTATATGGTTTACCAGAGAGAATAAACCCGGTTGGACTTACAATCACCTGAGGGTGCCCGCCAACTAACTTCTCCTACGATTTTAAATACATGTAGGCAAGTCTTATGCTTTGTAAGATAACTAAACTGTAGTTTATTTAGAAAGAGACTAAGTCCTTAAACACACTCCCTAAGCGACTAGATCATGTAGGGCATGAATAATGACTTAAATCTAATGCAAATTTTATTAAATTTTTATTTTTATTTTTGGACAATTCATTTGACATAGGATATCAGATTCATATGCATAATGCATGAGAAATTGGTTATGGGCCAAAATCAGCAAGAAGGAGGTGTGTTTCCACCATGACTCTCAAAGGTCAAGTCATGTTCTCTAGCAAAGGTGGAAGCCCTCCATAAGCAAGAGTGAAGCAACATGCTTTTTATGCATGATGTGAGACATACAACATCCAGCTAAGGGGTTGCTAATTCTTTTATTTCTTGATTTATGTCATTGGCTTTAGGTGAGGTTATGAGTTATTATTTTTAATTTTGAGTTGATTAATTGGATAGAAAATTTATTTTTCTCTAAGAGCCTAATCACATCCAGGTCATTCATCAAAGCAAGGAAGAAACTAGAAAAATAATGTCATCTTAATGCATAAGCTAAACGAACATCAAACAATTTCATAAAGCTAGCGCAAAAGAATAAAAGGCTGACGTGGTCAAGTACCACCGTACAACCCGAAAAGAAATGTAGGTAGCTGAGCTCTACCCTTATACAACCCAGATTACAAATAAATAATTACAATTTAGAAAGAATTCATGTTATGGGGTCTTCATTTTCATTTCTTCTTTTCTTCTATTCTTCTTTTCTTCATTTCTTTCTTTCTTTCTTTCTTTCTTCTTTCTTCTTTCTTTCCTTCTTTTGGTTGGTTGTGATGTGGTTGCTCCAAGGCTTCACATGGTGCATAAGACATGATCTTATGACCAATGTTCACCTTAATCCCCATAATATTCATTCTAAATCTTAATTGCAAAAAAGTTACATTAAAAGGAAAAGATAAATCTAACTAAACCTATAAAATAGATATTAGTTAAACATACCACACAATCCCAAGCAATTATAGGGATAAATTGGACATAACACCCCACACATGAGTAACCAAGTCCACCTGTCCCATATTAGATTATGCTTAGGGGTATAAGCAACTTGCACAATAAAAGCATTTATATTTTTATAACAGTGCCCCTTAAGCATGATCCCCTACAGAAGATAATGATTAGACTAAGATCATCCTCATCAACATACATACCTAACATCCAATCTAAAATATTACATCATAAAATAAAATCAAGCATCAAACCATACACCACCCTAACATAGAGCTAGAAATGATGACTTAGCCTAATGTGTGTGCCATTTAAGGCTTGTGTGACATGCCTTAGCTAGGATTTAAGGTTAGAATTTTCTAAGTGTGAAGGATTCAACTTAGAGGGTGGTTTCATTTAAGTGATTTAGTTGATTTTTTAATTTTACTTAATGATTTGATTTGGTTTGAATGAACCTACACTTAATTACTTAGTGTTGTAAAGAGAGGAAAAGAGAAGATAACTTCTCTTTCCTCCCTACCTTAAGTAATTTCTAAGATAGATTCATTAAATATTTTTCTTTAGTGAATATTTTTGTTATGTGTTTTAATTAATCCTAAGTTTATATTTTTCTCTAAATAAACCTATTCAATAAGAAAGGCATCTTAAGATTAATTAAGGTGAATTATTATCACAAAACACAACCATTTATTTCTTTCCAACATGTATACCATGCATATGAAATGATCCTAAGCATAGCTATACATGTAAATGCAAATCTTAGCACACCTTAATGATGAATGCAAAGAGATATTATTTAGGAAAATTTGGATATTCCATGAATGCATGATTTTGTTATGTGGAAAGAGAGGGATTCTTTTATCCATTAATCAAATGCACATCCACAAGTATGAAAGACATAAGTGAGTACGACACCATAATTTTCTACATCAGGGGTATAAGGCACAAGACTTTCTTAGGGCTACTTAAAGCCTCGCAATCCTGGGATGTCCAAACTAATATACCACTTTTCTTAAATACATGTGCATGTACAAAAAGAAAATAAATGGATGAAGAATCATGCAAAAGATTTTTGTTTGTTTGTTTGATTTTGGTTGTATGATTTGCATGTGTAATGTAAGGATTCTTCTTAAGTCATAACATGAGAGTGTATAGGAATAGATTTAAGCAAGTGTTATGTTCTTTCCAAATGAACTATACGCTTTGCAAATCCTATTCAAACCCATGTTAAGAAAAGAGTAGAAAATCACATAACACATTTTTATGCTATAATCACATGCAAGCTTATAAGTATTTATAAGTAGCATAATTTTATTTATAATCATTGATTTATAAGTTTTGAGAATAATTTTTGATTTAATAGTGATAATAGCCACTCATATCCTTACTTTAGCCAAAGCATGTAATTTGACATAAATGAAACATTTCATTTTAATTGATTTTTTTAAAAAAGATGTGAATGCATGATTTCATATGGCATACAACATTTATCATGCTTGAAAAAAAATAAAGTGATGTAAGCATGTAACTTCATTCACCCTAATTAATTTCTAAAGATAATCTTATAAAATAAGATCATTTAATGTGAATCAAAATTCTTTAAAGAGATTTTTATTTTATTTTAGTTTTTTGGATTTGATTTGAAAGAAAGAGTTTGCTGGTCCTAACTCATTTCCCCTATGTTTGAATTGATTTATTTTAATTTTTAGAACAATTAGATTGATTTTATTTTTTTTTTAGCTTAAGGTGTAAATTAAATCCATTAATTATCCCTTACCTATACCACTTTAACATAATTAACCTAACAATTATGAGCCAACATATGATATACAACCACATGGAATTTAAATTAGCAATATACCTAAGAAAGAAAGGGGCCTAATGCAATTGGCTCACAATTTTGATTAATTAAGCTAAAAGGTTTAATGAAGTACTTTCATAACCTTCCACACATGTGTGTTGGAAATGATTTCCTTAAACTTATCTTAGGCTCTTAAACACCTAAGGATCTACCCAATAAGAGATTGATCAAGTTCATATTAGTTTTGAAAGTTTGATTAAGCTAATTAAGTAGATAATTAGTGGATTAATCCTTAATTAGGTTTGGATTAAGGAAGAAAGGGGGTTTAGGGAATAACTTAGGGAAAATATCTCAAACCCATTCCATAAACCTCCTCTTCACTTAAGTAATATTTAATTATATCAATTAAGGGATTAAATCACTGTTCACATGCTTAATTACTCTTAATTACATTAAGAGGGTGATTAGGGGCTCATTAATTAATTTTCCTAATTAACTCATTAATAAATTGCCAGGAAATTGAGGGAGGCAGAAGTCATCCCACTTAACATATCCAAGAAATTTGGAATTAATTAATAAAGTCATTAGAGTAATCAAGGTTATTAGATTTTTAATTAAACCCTAATTAGGGAAAATCCACTATTCAAACTTAATTAGGAACAATTTCATTGGATTTCCCTCTGAATTAACCTTGAAATGAACTTAAGTTTATATTTTCTTATTTTTCTATATTTAATTATGATTTTATGAAGTTTCTATGATAAATAGGTAATTATATAACAAATCTCATCGGCACCACATGGATTGCTGACACGGTGCGTGCTTTCCATATGATACAATGGGATTGGTTATTTAAGTTGTCAAATCGACTATCGTGTCAGCCAGCGGTGCTAGCGCATTCCCCTGGGCCATCCAATCAAGAAGCGGATGGTTAGAATTAAGCCCGCAGTTTTGAAGGATTAAATCAGAGATCTAGCATGTTTTAATTAGGCTCATCCATCCAAAACATGCGGGATGGATGACCCATGCTTCATCCCTGCTTTTGCCTACGGGAAACGAAGATCTTCCATCCTCCATGGCTTGATCCGAGCTAAGTTGAGCTCCAATTTGGCTGAGATTCAACCCACACCATCAAGAAGCATAGAGAAGAAGATCCAACGATTGAATTTCAATGCCATTACAATTCCCTTCATAAAAGACCAAGAAATTTTCAACATAAGCTCAATTTTGAGTCATACCTTGCCAGAGGCTATCACCGGTGCTTCCAATGGAGGAGGTAGCTTCTTCTAGTGGAGACAAAGCTCTGTTGAAGGTTTCAAGCTTTGAGATAAAGTGGATCTTTCAATTGACCAAGGCTCCCTTCAATGGCTTGCGACTTTAGTCAAGGTCCCCCTTCCCGTGGCTTGGATGCTTGGGAAAAGCTTTGGGTGAGCTTCACTTGCCTCCTTGATGGTGCTTGCCAAGTGAACTAAAGTTTGGTTGAGTATTGAATAAATTGGAATTCCCTTAGACCTCCCCTAATTTTGATATAAGCAAAACTGAGAGAGGAAAATTGGGGAGAGCTTGGAAATGCTTAGGGAACTTGGAGAAGCTTTCTTTTGATCCTCTGAGCTCAATCAAATGCAAGGAAAGTGGTTTGAGTGGAAATGAGGGGTATATCTCCCCTACTTGGATCCAACAACCAAAGCTTGTTCTTCTATTTTGGATATTTGATGGGATTGAATGGGTTCTTTAGGTTGTTAGGAGTGCCATGTGCTTCGATTTTGAGAGGAGTGGAATGGAGGAGATGCACATGTGCTAGGTGAGTGTGGGAGGTGATCCATGTGGAGAATTTTGATTGGAATGGTTGGTTTGGCCTTGCATTGGGTCATGACTAACCCAAACCCATTGGGTCATGTGCACCACCTCCCTTGGTGTCCAATTGGTCTATTAGGAGGATGCTAAGTGGCCATAAAAAGGAAATTGACTAAATTTGAAGTGGATTTGGCCATAGGTTACCCTTCGATGCAAGGGTAAAATGGTCAATTGACCATGCTAAGACTTAGAAAGAATTCACATCAAACATATAAATCATATAATCAAATCAAATATAACTTCTTGCATGACTTCTTCTTCTTGTGGTTCTTTTTATACATTCACTTGTATTTGAGAAAAGTAGTATATTAGTCTGGACACCCTCGGGCTACGAGGCTTTAAGTAGCCCTAAGTAGGCCTTAGACCTTACGTCCCTGGTGCAGAACAATGGTGTCGTACTCACTTAAAAATTTATACATTGTTTGTGTGATGTGGCCGATGAATGAGAATCATAAGTCAAATGAATCAAATACAATTTTTTCATGGGTTTTTCATATCCTTGTAATTTTTATGCATCTATATGTATTTAAGAAAAGTGGTATATTAGTTTGGACACAGCCCTAAGGGTCTTGTATCTTACATCCCTAGTAACAAAATGACAACACACTTAAAACTTTTATATATATGAATGTGTATTTAGCTAATGGATGAAAAATTTCTCTTTTCTATTAAAAAGACATGCATTCATAATTTAATCAAAAGAAATATCTAAATTACAAACATACTTTTTTGCATTCATCACTAAAGTGTGCTAAAATATAAATCGTATGTATAGTTATGCTTAGGATTTAATCATATGCATGATATGCATGATGGAAAGAAATGAATAAACATGTGTTATGTGATAGTAATTCATTTTAATTAATCTTAATATGCCTTTCTTATTGAATAAGGCCACTTAGAGTGAACCTAAATTTAGGATAGATTGAAACATATAATAAGCCATTCACTAAAGGAAATTAATTAATTAATTTTTTTTAGAAGTGACTTAAGGTAGGGATGAAAGACAGATTCCCTCTCTTTCTTCCCTTTATAACACTTAGTTATTAAGTGTAGGCCATATGAAATAAAAGAAAACACTAAGAAAAATCTTCAAATCAATTAAATTACTTAAAGAGAAATCAACCCTTTACAAATTAAAGTCTCTCACACTTAGCAAATTACAACTCTAAAGCCTAGTTAGGACATACCACACAAGCTTTAATGCACACACATTAGACTAAATCATTATTTTTAGCTTTATATTAGGGCAATGTATGGTTTGATGTATGCTTATTTTATGATGTATTGTTATAGACTGGATGTTAGGGTGTATGCCTCATAGACTGTATGTTAGATCGTGATTAGCCTAATCATATTTTATGCAGGAGATTATGCATAAGGGGTGCTTAAAATAAATATAAATGTCTTGATGTGCAGGCTGCTTAACCCCTAAGCATAATCTAAATTAAGAGGTGAGCTTGGTTACCCATTTGTAGGGTGTTAAATCCAAACTATTCATATAACTACTTGGGTTGCATGGTGTGTTTAGCTAATATTTTTTTTGCAGGTGTAGCTAGATTTATTCTCCTTCTTTTAATATAATTTTGCATTGGAATTAAAATGAGTGTTATGGGGGATTAGGATGAGCTTTGGTTATAAGACCAAGTCTTATGTACTATGTGATGCCTTTGGAGTAAGCAACATCCAAATCAAACTGAAAGGAAGAAAGAAATGGAGAAAATAAAAATGAAGAGATGACAAATGAAGAGATGAAAGATGAAGAGATGATGGATGAAGAATGAAGAATGAAGACCCCCATAACATTCATTATTTTTAATTGTAATTATTCTTTTCTAATCCAGGTTGTATAAGGGTAGAGCTCGACTACCCACTTTTATTTTTGGGTTGTACGGCGGCACCCGACCGCATCAGCCTTTTATTCTTTTGCGATAGCTTTATAAAATTGTTTGATATTTTGTTTAGTTTGTGCATTACAAAAAGCATGCCTTTTCATAGTTTATTTATTATTGGTGATTGTTGTATGGCCTAGATGCGATTAGGCACTTAGGATAAAAATATTTTTTTATCCCATTAACAACTCATAACTAAACCTTTAAAACCACAACCTCATATAAAAACTTAGGCATTAAATCAAGATAATAAATATTTAGCAACCCTTAGCTGGATGTTGTATGTTTAATATCATACATAACCATCTTGTTTCACTCTTGTTAAGAGAGGGCTTCCATCTTTGCCAGATAGAAGGGGCTTAACCTTTGAGAGCCTATGATGGAAGAACACCTCTTTCCCTTTTGATTTGGCCCATAATCACCTTCTCATGCATTTAGGCATACAAAATCCCATAGCCTATGTTAAAATAAAGAGTCCCAAGTTAAATGAAATTTGATAAAAATTTGCATTAGATTTAAGTCATTATTCATACCCCTCATGATCTAGTCTCTTAGGGAGTGGGTTTAAAGTCTTAGTTTCCTTTTCTAAATAATAACAACCTAGCCATCTTGCAAAACATAAGACTTGCCTAAATGGATTTAAAGCATAGGATGCATTAGCTAGCTGTTACTCTAGGCGGTTATAAGTCCAGTAGTCGGGTGGTTTATTCTCTCTTGTGGAGGTAAACCATTTATCCACTTTTTCCTTAGATTTAGTTCATGCTTTGGCCCTCACTAAAGCTCCCTAGATTTAGGATCTGAGGTTACTATTTCTATTTCTAGGCTACAAGCATAAATCCTCACCTCTTAGGTATTTTCACAATCTTGTATTATTGAATTGTAAGCCCTATATTTCTAATAAAATTCTAACTCAAACATATAATTCTCCTCAATTTCAAACATATAAATCCCAACCATAGGATAGTTTGGGATGCTCACTAGTTTCCTAATATCATGAGCATCCCTACTCATCTCCCTTTGGCTTTGATAATAAGTCTTTCCTTTTGATCTATTCCATTTGATATTCTAAATATAACTAATTTATTGATGGTCCTATCTTTGAATTCTTTTGAGACAACAATTCACTTTAATTGAGAGTATTCTTAAGGGATTCATTTTTCTTAAGATGTAATTAGCGGGGCTTGCCCCATTTAGAACCCGGTTTAAATAAACCCTACTTTATTCATCCATATAAAGTAGGGGAAAAATCTTTGGTATATTCGAAGACCCATCATGCCTTAGGAGTCCTTATTACATGATTAGGTCCATTGTAAGGTAGTGACTTCTATCTCTCAAGATAATACACTATTCTTAATGTTGTACTTAATTACCTCAATAAGTACACCCTCAGATCTATGTGGTGTCCCCGCCCCTATATACAAATGAATCAAAAATAAACACCACAAGGTTATCACTGCCAAGAAGGGCGATTAGTCAGATTGGAGACAACCATTCATAGATTATATAAATATAGGCAAACTACCTCAAGAGAAGTCCCTAGCACATTAAGTGAAGTAGAGAGCCCTTTCTTACACTCTCATGGATGACACTTTGTATCGGCAGTCCTTCTATCATATGTGGTTGCATTGTTTATAGAAAAATGAAGCCCATAAGATCGTGAATGAGGTACACTCAAGTTTATGTGGAGCTCAATCCGGTCTGAAGATGAAAGCCAAGATCAAGAGACTAGGATACTGACCTTTGATGATCATAGATTGCATGGATGTAGCTAGGATATCCCACCAATGTTAGGTGCATAATGTGGTCTTATACCAACCACCCAATATTCTACACCCTATATTGGCCTCATGGTTATTTGAGTGTTGGGGTACCGACATAGTAGGTCTGATTGATCCTCCTTCTTCAAAGGGTCATCGGTTTATCCTAGCTGCCACTGGCTACCTTTTTAAGTGGGCGGAGGCAATCCCACTCAGAGAGGTCACAGCTCAGCATGTGCTCCAATTTTTTAGGAACTATATCATAATAGATTTGGGGTGCCTCGACGAATTATATCTGATAATAGTACTATATTTAAAAGCACTAAAATTAATAGCTTTGCCCGAAGACACAACATAGATTAGAGATATTCCACCACCTACTACCCAAGGGTATAGTTTAGCATAAGCCTTCAATAAAACTCTCATCTATTAAAGATGACACTCGATGATAATAAGTGTCAGTGGCATGATCAGTTGGTTGATGCCTTGTGGACTTACGACACTATATACTGACTCCAACTCTCACCCTTTCCTCCTGGTATGGAGGCAAACTCATCCAGGATGGTCATGGAGATATGGTAGATCACCAATGGGTTAGAAAAGCTCAAAGGTTTGGAGGAAATATGCCTACGGGCATGCCAAAATCTTGAGTTGTACAAAGCCAAAATGATTCAAGCTCACAATAATTATTATCTTACTTTAGTTCTAAGGAGATAAATTATTTCTCGTCGCAAGATGGGAGGCAAGTTTGATCCCACTTGGGAAGGCCCTTCTTCCATAAAGAATGCCTACCATGGAGGATCTTATCAACTTATCAACCATAAGGGAGAGCGCCCGATGCTTCCAATCAACAGGCTCTACCTAAGGAAATACTATCCATAAATCTTATTTGAAAATAATTATCAATAAAAATTCCATCTCTTCTATGTTTAGAAACATCTTTGCTTTTGAATCTACCATGATGTGTTTAGGGTTGGTGTAAGGAACCCAAGTGGCATCCTATCCCTTATCAACACAACACCAACATAAACTACACACAACCACATATAAAATAATACATATCTTTTATCTTGGGCTACTTTGATGTGGGATAAAGCCCCCATGGCACTCATTCGTTAGCTACTCTAGGTTGGGCTGATGTGCTACTCTGCTAGTGTGTCACCCTACTAGTTCCTTGTTTGGAGGATGTAAGTCTACAAGATTTCTTCTCAACTACCATTACAAACCGATGAGGGCCTTGTTAGTTTGGTAGGCCTTACTGCACGATTGGTTAGCTACCTCATGTTGACTTTGTTTAAGAGGTTATAACTCTACACGCCTTCTTCTTGAACTAGCCATCATACACTAACTGGGTCGAGTATATTTGATGTTTAGGATAAGTCCCCTAGTGGCTCCTTTCCTCTTAAGTACTTTAAGTCTAAGTCCAGTCCTTACACGGGACTCCCCGCTTAGTAGTCACCTTAGGTCAAATGGCACTTGTCCTATGGATGACATACTATCTCGATGATCATTTTCATCTAGGAAGATGTAAGTCTACAAGCCTTCTTCTTAGATTGATCATCGCACACCAACGGGCACCTTAGGTTGGTTGGTCCTCGTTATGCTGACAGCGATCCACCCGGTGGATACACCACTTATGGTAGATGTAAGTCTACAAGCTTTCCCCTTGAGTCAGTTGTATACATATAGGCTTTCTTTTACATGGTCCAAGATGAAGCCCTTAGCACCTCCCCTGTGGGCACTCTATTTGGATCACATCCTTAGCGACCTTATTTAGACACCACCTAGGTTACTCTTGGATTGGACAGTTCCCCTTTCCTAGTAGCCACCCCTCTGGTTGGAGAGTCTATTTTGTTGATATACAAATTCTCCCTTGGTCCCGTAAGTCTGAGATAGGACTAGGCTTATATAAGCACCTTCTCAGTGTGGTCCCTCGCACAACAACAGGTTCGATGCAAAAATATAAACAAATAATATATATATATATATATATATATATATATATATATATATATATATATATATATATATATATATATATATATATATATATATATATATATCATATATATACTGTGGATGAGGAAATAGTACACTACTTAGGGTTGAGATAAGTCCCCAGACGACACTCTCTCAGTAGTCACCCTTAGGTCAGGTTTGACTTGTTGTGCCACCAACGAGTCACCCCAGCGGTCGCTCTCAATTTGGAAGATTTAAGTCTATTGCACATTATATCCAGCACGATCGTTGCACGCCGATGGGCAGCCATAGGTCAGGTTTGATTTATTGTGCTACCAACAGGTCACCCCAGCAGTTGCTCCCCACTTTGGAAGATGTAAGTCTACAAGCTTTCTTCCTAGCACAATTGTTACACAGCGAAAGGCACCCCTTATGATGGTTAACTCTACCCCGCGACCGGTAGACTTTCCCTTTTGATTTGTAAATCTAAGATAGGACTACACTGATATTATCCCCTTCTTAGTGGATCCATCACACACTGACATGGTCCATCTTGATTAAAATAAAATTAATCTTAATTATTTTTGAGTTGATGTGAATGCATAGTGGCATTCACTCATTAGTCTCCTTAGGTCTGGTTTGATTCGTTATGCTATCAATCGATCACCCTAGTGGTTTTTTGTTTAGGAGGATGTAAGTCTACAAGCTTTATTTCTAACTTGACCATTGCACAATGAAAGGCAATCCTTAGGTTGGTTAGTCCTACCATGTGGCCGGTAGACTTTCCCTTTGGATTTATAAATCTGAGATAAGCTAAGGCTAATAAATCAGCTTCTTAGTGGATCCATCGCACAAAAATAGGGTCCATAAATTTAAACCCCGGATGTCATCCCCAACAGATACTTCATCGATGAATCTTTGAGATCAAATCCACTCCTATCCCCAAGCAAACCAAAAAAATCCATAAGTCAAATACACCTTATTCTCCAGCAAATACGCCCTTAAGTTAAAACTAACATCCCTACTGGAGCACCAAACCAAATCAAATCAAATTCTTATCCCCTCCAAACAAATCTAAACCTGCTTCCCTAGTGGAAGGTTCATGCACCTATCCCCGATGAATTATAAATCCTGATCCCCAGCGGATCTTCTTCCCCAAATCATATCTATAATCAAACTCAAATCCTTATCCCTCGTGGATAACTCGAACCAATTTCCCTAGTGAAAGGTTCGTATACTCAATTCCATAGTAGATTTCTTCTTCTTCTCTTATTCCCCTGGCATAAGTTACATAGCACTAAGATCGTGATTCTGTCTACATCTTAAGTTTAGACATAGATAATTTTTGTTAGCGCTTGCAATCCTTTGGATGTTGTTGATCATCTCGGTCAATGCCAATACGTGTGGTGTGCCTTGTCATTTACACCACACTTAGTGGGGGTCCTCTTTTTTTTACCTCATATTTGAAGTGAGTTATAAACTTTCTCATCATAGATCTAGGACTCTTTTAGACACTAAGAGCTCCTTAGTCCTAAGACACTTCTAGTGATTAGGTAAACACTTAACCAAAGCCTAGAGACTTAGAAGGGTTAGCCATAAGGATAAGTTATGCCTTAGGGATTTAGGGAAACTTGCCTACCCTATGGCCTAAACCCAACTTATGCTTTCCTTCTCAAACCAAACCTTAAATTTATGCCAAATCCAAACCAAATCCTCCAAGTTCACAATCAATTTCATAATCAAATCCAAGCTCAAAATTTCTCATATACTTCATGATTGAATTCCATGGCCTTAACTTTAGCCAAATCCAATTCAAATACAATTCAATTGATTTTCTCAAAGAACAGTTCAATCACTCAATTATTTATCAAATCCAAATCAAAATTCAATTCCAAATTATTGGAACCCAAAATCAAATCCAAGTCTAAATTTCTCTCTTAAGCCATATAACCTGCCTTCATAGCCTTAGCCAAATCTCCACATAAATTATCTCAAAATCAATTGATTTCTTTATAAATCAATTACACCTCCATTTATATTCAAAATATAAATGAAATCCAAACTTAAATGACTAAAACCAAATCAAACTAAATCAAATCAAACCAAGACCCTTCTTAAGCCATATGGACCTACCTCCATAAACTTAACCAAATCTTAACCCAAATCAACCCAAAATTAATTGATTTCTTTATAAATCAATTATTCTTTCATTTATATTCACAAATATAAATGAAACCCACCTTCCAATGACCAAAAAAATAAATCAAACTAAATAGGTTTCCCCTTTTTAGCCCTTTTGACCTACATCTATAAGCTTGGTCAAATTTGCTTCCAAATCACTCTAAACTCAAGTGATTTTCTCATGAATCATTTATATCTTCATTTATAATCATATATATAAATAAAATATAAATTTAAATAAAACCAAATCCAAAATTAAATCAAAATCCAATTTAAAATCTTTAAACCATTTTCTTGGACTTAACCAAAATCCACCTAAAATCAATGGATTTTCTCTTGAATCAATCATTCATTCAATCATCTAGCCAAATATAACAACTATCAAACCAAACTCAAGTCAACCCAACATAGCCCCTTTTGACTTGAAAATATCATATGAGTCAAAACCTATTGGGATCCAAATCAATTGCAATTGGATTTATATTCCCATCCTAAATCCAAATATGAACCAAACTAAACTAATTCAAGCCAAAACCAAACTAATTGACCCACTTAGGTTCACTTGACCCAAAGTGACCTAACAGGCCCATTTGATCCAACTTCCAATCCTACCCAAACTGGATTGAAATGAGCTCACCAAAACCTTCAATCATGATTGTTGATCACCCTATGATGATCAATCACAATCAATTGGGTCAAACCAAGTCAACTTAGTAATTTGACCAAGTCAACCCTTTATATGAATGAATCCAAAACCTACCATACACCAAATTAATTGAAACCATTGCTCCACGCCAACCTAAAACCAATGATTGAACATGACTTGACCACTAATTGAGCTAAACCAAGCCTAATTGGCCATTTGACCCAAGTTGACCCAAACTAGCCTAAAGGATCAAATTGGGTCAAATCATGATCTAACCCAAATTGATTACAACCAATGGCTCAAGTTTACTCCAAATTGATTATTGAACTTGACCAATTGAACCTAATTGAGCCACTTAGCCCAAATTGACCTAAAGGGCCAATTTGGCCTAAATCCAAATTAAACCTAAATTAATTCAAACCAAAGACTACACTCATCTTCAATTAGCCAATTGAACATAAATCAACCATAACCCAAACCAATTTGGCCAATTTTGGTCAAATTGATCAACTTGACCCATTTGACCCATTTAATTTCAAATGAGCCAAAATCAATTCTAAGCCAAATTAATTCAAATTGATCATACCAAGAACACTTCAAATCATCATTTTAACCTAACCTAAGCCTTAGTTTGACCCAATTTGACCAATTGGTCAACCTAAACATGACCCAATGTGAGCCATATGACCCAAATTGAGCCAAATCCCTTGAAACCAAGTCATGACCCATTGGGGCTGATCACAACCCACTTGGGATCAGAACCCAGGAGCCAAACCCAAGGTAATCCCTTTGGAAATGCCATCCCACATGTAATCTTACCAAAAGAGAGCAAAGTCCACTCTCCCATCACCTTTGGTAGCCACCCATCACCCAAATAGGGACCTAGCCCTCCCAGGAGGCTAGGGCTCAAATCCCATCATTTGATGGAAAAATCCATCCACTTGAAAGAAAAAAAAGGGTTCAAAACTTGGGATTTTGCATTCATTCAACTTCCAAGAGCTTCCCAAAAAAAGGAAATCCCTTCCCCACTTCCTTTGAGCCATTTGGACTGAAAAATATCAAAGCTAAGCAAATTCTGGTGAATGTACGGTGAAGGTTGGTGATCATGATTTTCCAAAGCAAAGCAAAGGTTTTGACTTATTTCAAGGCTTCTTCTCACTGAAGAGCTCACTCGGATCTTCACCGCCACCACAAATCATCCTCAGCTAGGTAATTTTTCCAAACTGTAGCTGGACTTAGGAGCTTTTATTTTTGATAGCTTTAATGCAATTTAAAAAATTTTTCTTAGATAAACCTTGCATATTTCATTTTAAATCACAAAAAAATCGAAAGTTTTTCGGTGAGAATTGATGCGAATCGATCCCAATCGGACCTCATTCGATCAATTTTTCATCTTTTTTCCATTTTCCTGCTCGAAAACAATGTTCTGAGGGTCGCTTCCATCCGGGGAGCAGACGAAGTAGTTACCATTTGATCCCGCCTATGTGGGATCGGATGGCTATGATTAGAAGAAATCTCATGCGATTTTAGCCCGTTAGATCGGTTTGATGACCATCGATCGATCAAACGATCCGATCTGAATGAACTTTTTTGCTCACAAAATGTACCCATCGATGCACAATGCATGGTACTTGAGGCCGATTACCGGCCCATCTTTACATCGCATTTTGCTCGTGCATATTTTTTTAAGTGGGAAAATTATATAATTGCTTGAAGTTTTAAAAATTCATAGAAAATAAAATACTTAGCAAAAAAATTACAAATAAGGTCTCGTTGGATTCGCTTTTCTGAGAAGAATCCAACAAACCTAAAATACCCAAATTTCCCTAAATACTTTGAGCTTAATTTGAGTTTTAATGAAAATTAAATTTTATCAATTACTCTAAAAAATAAATTAGATTAAGTTAAAACTTTTAGGAATTGAAAATCAACTTAAAATACATATGCCATAACAATTTCAAGTTAAACTGGCTTCTCAAGTGGAAGATATTGAAGTTTGAAGCTTAAATAGTTTATTTTAATAAAATAAATTAATGGACTTTATGAAATTCATCTTAATGGCTGAAAGTTTCTAAAAATCATAACAAATCATAGAAAAATTGATAAAATGTAAATAAATGCTCATTTTGAATGTATTTTAGAAGAGAATTTAATAAAAATATTTTCAATTATTTTGAGCGATGAGCTTCATTAGGGTTTAATTAAAACTTTAATTGACTTAATTACTCTAATCATTCAACTAATTGATCCCAAAATTTTAAAGATTATTTGAGAGGATGACCTCCACTAATTTTCTTGAGATTACTTACTAAATTAAGAGTTGATTAATTAAGCCCTAATTACCTTCTTAATTAAAAAGAATAGTAAGCATATGAACTATTTTCACTCCCTAATTGTTGAATAGTAAGGCTTAGGGGTGGGTGGGGCCTCCTCTAATCCTAAGTTTCCCTTCTCTTTTCAACCAAAATGCTAATTAATGATTAATTAATTAATGACTTAATTAGCTAAATTAAAATTCAAATCACATTAAATCATGCTTGATCAAATTGATGGCTTATGGAATTAGGTTGGGACCTCTTTCCCAGCCTTTTTCCTTAAGCCCATCTCATTTCAAAAGATAATCAATTAACTTTGGAAATTAATTAAGGAGAAAAGAATTAATGGATTAATCATTTGATTAATTAAATTAAAAATCTAAGTAAAAATATGATTTCTCTTAATTGATCCATGGGTAGAGCTTTAGGTGTTCAATAACCTAAAAAGGTTTAATGAAATTTTGATTAGCTCATATGTGAGAAAAAATCATGAAAGTAATTAAGTGAGTTTCTTAAGCTTAATTAATAAATGATTATGAGCTAATTGCATTAGGCACCTTTCATTTCCTAGAAGCATTATTATTTACTTTTCAATTTATTTGCATATTGCATTAACTCATAATTATTTAATCAATTATCTTAAGGTAACATAGGTAAGATTTAATTAATTGATTTAATCCATGCTTAACTTAGTCAATCCATAAAATTAATCTAATTGCCTTCCATTAAATCAAATTAACTCACATATGAGGAATGGTATTAGGATTAGCAAATCTCATCTCTTGAATCAAGTTAAACATAAAATCAAAAGTGACATTAATAAACATTGGCTTATTTTAAAAAAGCTTGTTTAATATGATTGTCCTTAGGAATTAGTTGGATTGAATGAAATTATATGCTTATGTTTCTTTATTTCTTTCCAATCATATTAAAATGTTGTATGCTGCTTAATTCATGTATTCAATTCTTCTAAAACTAATTAAAATAAATGATTTCCTTTATGTCAAGCTTGTATGTATGTGTTGATTTAAATAATATATATATGTGGACTATCATTATTAAATCCAAATCTTATAAATAAATGATTACATATGCTATGAACTATAGTTATAAATACATAGGAAATGAAAATGATTATAGCTTAAGTGTATGAAGTAAAGTCCCTTTTCTTTCATTCATATATTGATTTGTGTAAGAAAGAATGTTAATGGGTATTTAGTCTGGACATCCTAGTAATACAAGGCTTTAGCTAGCCCCAAGGAGGTGATTTGATTACCTCACTTCTCCAGTTTAACAATGGCGTGTACTCCATTTGATTTTATTCTTACATATTTCAATATTAGAATTTAAATAAGACTTTACTCAATGTGCATAAACATTTTCAATCAAATAAAAGTACAATTTTTGCATGGTTTTCTCCCTTTTATTTATGTATACACTCATATGTATTTGAGAAAAGCAAATATTTAGTTTGGACATTCTGTGAATACGAGCTTTAAGTAGTCCCAAGGAGGTCGTTTGATTTTCACGGTTAACAATGCCATGTACTAGCTTATGTCATACATGTGTGTACTTAATTATGGAGTTAAAACCCTCTTTCTTTTACCAAATACATGCATTTCCAATTGTTTAAGTGATAGAATTAATTAATCATGTGATTGGAAGTTCTCTTTCTTACATTCATGTATGTGAACTTACATGTGTTTGAATGCAAATGGTATTTAGTCTGGACATCCCAAGAATACGAGGCTTTAAGTAGCCCCAAAGAGGTCATTTGATTACCTCGCTTTCCTGGTTAACAATGACACGTGCCTATTTAATTTCATTCCTATGTATTTTTGTATAAGAATCTAGATAGAGCTTTAAATTAATATGATAAAATAACTCAATCAAAAAAAAAAATATAAACTTTAAATATACTTATTCATATTCATCATTTAAGTGTGCTAACACATATAGATATGTTTAGGACTTAGTCATATGCATGCTACATATGATGGAAAGAAATGAATAAATATGTGTTATGTGATAGTAATTAATTCCAACTAATCTTAAGATGCATTTCTTATTGAATGAGATTATTTAAAGTGAACCTAAACCTGATTAATTAAAATATATAATAAGCCATTCACAAAGAGAATTCATTTAATTAATATGCTTTAGAAGTGACTTAAGGTAGGGATAAAGAGAGTATTCTCTCTTTTCTTCTCTTTATAACACTTAGTTATTAGGAGCAGGTCAAGTGAAATAAAAGAAAATATTAAGTAAGAATTTCTCAAATTAACTAAATCATTTAAAGTGAAATCAATCTCTTATGATTAAACACCCTTTCATGCTTATAAAATTCTAATAAAGCTAAGGCATACCACACAAGCTTTAAAACACACACTTTAGACTTAAGTCACCACTTCAAGTTTTATATTAGGGTGGTATATAAAATGATGTGTGTTTCATTTTATGATGTATTATTTTACAATGTATGTTAGGGTGTATGCTTCGTAGACTGGATGTTAGACATTGATTAGCCTAATTATGTTTTCTGCATGGGATTATGCTTAAAGGGATCACTTAATAATAAATATAAATGCTCTCTTTTACAGGTTGCTTAAACCCCTAAGCATAATCCAAGCTAGGACATGTGGGCTTTATTACCCATGTGCAGGGTGCTAAGTCCAAATTATAAATATAACTGCTTGAGTTGTATGGTGTGCTTAGCTAACACTTATTTTGCAGGTATAGTTAGATTTATTTTTCCAATTTTTAATGTAATTTTGTATTAGGAATTAGGATTAATGTTATGGGGGATTAAGATGAGTAGTGGCTAGAAGGTTTTATCCTAGGACTCCCTATGATGCCTTTGAAGCAAGTAAATCCAAATGAAGAAATGAAGGAGATATGAAGATAAGAAGACCCCAAATTTATTCATTTGTATAATTTGTAATTATTATTTAATATATCGGGTTATACAAGGGTAGTGCTCAACTACCCATTTCTCGGGTTCTTGTGTAACCCACTATTCTTTTGCATTAGATTTATAAATTTATTTGATGTTTGTTAACAATTGACAATAGAAATGGCATGTCTTTTTTTAGTTTCTTTATGAATGGCAATTTAATGTGGCTGGATCGATTAAGCTCTTAGGAAAAATAAATTTTTTTGCCCCTACAACTCATAACTAAAGTTTTAAAATAACTCATAACCTCACACAAAGCCTAAGCCTTAAACCAAGATAATTAAAAGATTTAGCAATGTCTCAGGTGAATGTTGTATGCTTAATATCATGCATCAATATTTCTTCACTCTTGCTAAGAGAGGATTTCCATCCTTGCATGATAAGGGAAGACTTGACTTTTGAGGGTCTCCTCTGTGGGGGAAAACACCTCTTTCTCTCTGATTTAGCCAATAACTTCATTTCAACATGCATTTAAACATATAAATATCCTATGGCCTTTTTCAAAATGAAGAGTCAAAAATCAAATAAAAATTGATAAGATTTGCATTAAACTAAGTCATTGCTCATACCACTCATGCTCTAGTCTCTTAGAGAGTGGGTTTAAGGAGCTTAGTTTCTTTCTGAGTAATAACAACCTAACCATCTTGCAAAATCATATGACTTACTTACATGGTCTTAAAGCGTAGGAAAAGTTAGTTGGCTATCACTCTAGGAGTTATAAGTCTAGCAGTTGGGTGGTTTACTCTCTCTTATGGAGGTAAACCATATACCCATTTTTGCTTAGATTTAGGTCGCGCTTTAGCTTATGCCAAAGCCCCCTAGATTTAGGATCCGAGGTGACTATTTCCTTTAGGCTATAAGCATAAATCCTCACCTCTTATGCATTTCCACAATCTTGTGTTGTGGGATTATAAGTCCTAACAATCTAATAAAATTCAACTCAAACAAATAATCCTCCTCAATTTCAAACATATAAAGCCCAACCATATGATAGATTGGAATGCTCATTAGGTTTTTTAGTATCATGAGCATTCGCTACTCATCTACTTTTGGCTTCAATAATAAGTATCTCCTTTTTTATATAATCCATTTAATTTTTTAACATAGATAATTTATTGATAGTCTTATCGTTAAAATCTTTGGAGATAATAATTGCCTATTTTAATCGAGAGTATTCCTAAAAAACTCACCTTCCTTAGGATGTAATTAACTATGGAGGCTTTCCCCCATAGAAAACTTTAAAACTTGGTCTAAATAAACCCTACTTTATTCATCCATGTAAACTAGGGGAAAAATCTCTGGTATATTCAAAGACCCATCAAGCCTTAGGAGTCCTTATTAGATGATTGGGTCCATTAAAAGGTGATGCCTCTATCTTTCGAGATAGTACATTATACCTCAATGTCATACCCAATCACTTCAATAAGTACACCCTCAAATCTGCGTGGTGTCCCCCAAATACATATCAAAAATAAACACCATACCATCCTAGCCATTGGATCTTCATTGATCCCTCGCAAGAAGGTATTGGTTGATTTTGGAGTGAATCCGAGCTTGGGTGAGCTTGGATTGAGCGATCCATGGCGGACGGGCTCCATTATTCATCACTCATAGGAAGAGAGATCATTGGTTTTATGTTCTGTGTGATTAAAAGGAATGACTCTGATTAGATCACGTTAGATCCGCATGATTTTTTTCTTTTGAATCGTGAGTTTGATCGTGGCTGTCCGATCTTAGATCGGACAGTCCACGGGAAAGCGCATCCCATTATCATCCGAGTCAACTTTGGATGTGACAACTTTAATAGTCAATCCCGTGGCTTCATGTGGAAACTGCATCACGTCAACGCGCCACGTGGCACCAATGGGATTAAGACTTAATTAGGTTAATTTAATTAGTTTTTAATGCTAAAATTTCAATAATTCATAACTAATTATAAAAATATTTAAAAATATATAAATAAGGGCTCATTCTAAAGGTATTCTAGAGGTTAATCCATTAAAATTATCTTTAATTAATTTTGAACAATAATTTTGGCTTAATTAGGGTTTGATTAAAAATTTTATTAACCTAATTACTCCCTAATTAATCATCCAACAGGTTTCAAATTTTTTGAGGTTGCTTAGGGGGATGACCTTTACCTCCCCCATTGTTCTTGGAATTCATTGGTTGATTAATATTGGGGAAATTGATTGATTAAGACCTAATTACCTTCTTAACTTAATTAAGGATTAATTAAGCATGGGAATAATAAATTAACTAAATAATTGGACTCATTTGGCACTGATTAATAGTAGAGAGGTTTAGTAAATGTGATTGCAGAATTTTTCATAATTTTTTCTAAATTTTATTTACTTTTCAAGAGAGATTAATTAGGATTTTATTAACTAATTAATTATTTAATTAGCTTAATTAGATTTTAAAATGGATCTGATTTTCCTTAATTAATTTAGGTGTAGGCCTTTAGGTGTTCAATAGTCTAAAGAGATTTAATGAAATCATGGTTAGCTCACATGTATGAGAAAACCATTAAAAATAATTAAGTAAGTTTCTTGAGCTTAATTAATTAATTATTGTGACCTAATTACATTGGGTCCCATTCATTTCATAGGATCATTGCTATTTACTTTTTAATTTATTTGCATATTACATTGGCTCATAATCATTTGATTAAGTATGTTAAAGTAATATAGGTAAGGGTTTAATTAATTGATTTAATTCATACCTTAACCTAGTAAATCCATAAAATCAATCTAATTACTTTTCATTAAATCAAATTAACTCACACATGGGATTAGGATTAGCATTACTTCTCATATTTCTTAAATCAAATCAAATGCGAAATTAAAAATGGCATTAAGAAGCTTTGGTTTATTTTAAATGAGCTTATTTAGTATGATTGTCCTTAGAAATTATTAAATGAAATCATGTGCTTATGTCTCTTTATTTCTTTCCAATCATATTAAATATTGTATATCACTTGTAGTCATACATACATCATTTTCAACAATCAGTTAAATGAAATGATTTTGTTTATGTCAAGAATGCATGTGTTGATTTAAATTAAAATATGTGTGGCTATTATCACTATTAAATTTAAATTATTTTCAAAAAGTATATATACATATCAATTATAGTATATGGAGTGACTATAGTTCTAAATATTCATAAGCTTGCATGTGCCTATAGCTCAGAACATGTGATATGGAGTTCTCTTTCTTTAATCTTCATGGATTTACATAAAGTTTGAACAAGTGGATAGTTCACTTGAAAAGGACACAACATTTGTTTGGATTCATTCCTATGTACCTCTATGTTAAAACTTAGATAGAAATTTAGCTCACTTGTATAAATAATTCAATCAAATCAAATACAACCTTTTGCATGATTTTTTTATTCCTGCAGTTATTTGTACATTCATGTGCATCTAAGAGTAGTGGGTATATCTAATCTGGACATTCCAGGGATGTAAGGCTTTAAGTAGCCCCAAGGGTGCCTTTACCTCACTCACATGGTTTAATAATGGTGAAGTATCCACTTAAACCTTTTATACACTTGTATGTGCATTTAGCTAATTAATGAAATCTTTATTCAATTAAATCAAATGCAACTTTTGTATGATATTTTTCATTCTTGCAGTTATTTATACATTCATGTGTATTTAAGAGTAGTGGGTATATCTAGTCTAAATATTCCGAGAATGCACGGCTTTAAGTATTTTCAAGGAGGTCTTTACATCACTCCCCTAGTTTAACAATGGTGAAGTATCTACTTAAAAATTTTATACATTTATAAGTGCATTTAGCTAATGAATGAAAATTTCCTTTTCTATTAAGAAAGACATGCATTCATATATGTTCAAGTGATTGAATTATTTGATCATATGGTTTAAAGTCTTCTTTCTTATGTTCATGTGTATAAACTTACATATGTTCAAATGTAATGGGTATATAGTTTAGACATCTCGGGAACACGAGGCTTTAGCTAGCCCCAAGGAGATCATTTGATTACCTCACTTTCCTGGTTAATAGTGACATGTACATATTTAATTTCATTCTTATGTATTTTTATATAAGAATTTGGATAGAGCTTAAAATTAATATGATAAAATAATTCAATCAAATGAAACATCTAAATTCCAAATGTATATGCTTACATCCATCATTTAAGTGTGCTAAGACATATTATATGTGTAGGTATACTTAGAATTTAATCATATTCATGTTACATATGATGGAAGGAAATGAAGGAACATGTGTCATGTGATAGTAATTCATTCCAATTAATCTTAAGATGCCTCTCTTGTTAAAAGAGGTCATTTAAAGTGAACCTAAACTTAGGATTAATTTAAAATGTGTAATAAGCCATTCACTATAGAGAACTAAATCAAATTAACATGCTTTAGAAAGTGGCTGAGGGTAGGGATGAAAGAGAGCAATTCTCTTTCCTCTTTTTATAACGCTTAGTTGCTAAGTGTAGGTCACATGAAACTAAATAAAACACAAATTAAAACTTGCAAATCAATTAAAGTACTTGAAGCTAAACTACCCTAAATTGAATTCCTTTCATATTTAGAAAATCATAACCTTAATGCCTAGTTAGGACATACCACACAAGCCTTAATGTACACACATTAGACTAAGTCACCACTTCTAGCTTTATGTTAGGACGGTGCATGGTATGATGTATGTTTTATTTTGTGATGTATTATTTTCAACTAGATGTTAGGGTGTATATTTTGTAGACTGGATGGTAAGCCGTGATTAGCCTAATCATATTTTTTGTAGGGGATTATGCTTAAGGGGTGCTTAAAATAAAATAAATGCTTTCTTTGCAGGTTACTTAACCCCTAAGTATAATCCAAGTTATGATAGGTGGGTTACCCATATGCAGGGTGATAAGTCCAAACTATATATATGAATGCTTAGGTTATACCGTATGTTTAGCTAACACTTGTTTTGTAGGTGTATCTAGATTTACTTTTACTATTTTTAATATAATTTTTCATTAGGAATTAGGATTAATGTTGTGGGGGATTAGGATGAGCAGTGGCTAGAAGGCTTTGTCTTGGGAGGCTCTGTGATGCCATTGAAGCAAGCCCATCCAAATCAAAGAAGGAGAAAGATACATAAAGACATGAAGACATGAAGAATGAAGACCCCTATAGCATCATTCATTATAATTGTAATCATTCTTTTATAATTTTGGGTTGATAAAGGGTAGAGCTCGGCTATACATTTTCTCTTTTTTTTGGGTTGTCTGGTGTACACTATTTTTTATTTTCATTAGTTATAAAATTGATTGATGTTTTATTTTAATTGTGTAACAGAAATGGCATGCCTTTTCATAGTTTCTTTATGAAAGATGATATAATGTGTGGCAAGGATCCAATTAGGCCCTTAGGAAATAATAAATCTTTTACCCAACTACAACTTGTAATTAAAAATTTCTATAACTCATAACATCACATTAAAGCCTAGGGCATAAATAAGATTATTAAAAGATTTAGCAATCCCTTAGCTGAATATTGTATGTTTAACATCATGCATTCATATTGTCTCACTCTTGTTAAGAGAGGTTTTCATCCTTACACGATAGGGAAGACTTGACCTTTGAGGGTCTCCTTTGTGGTTGAAAACACCTCTTTCTCTATTTATCCCATAATCTCATTTCAACATGCATTTAGGCATAAGAAATCCTAAAGCCTTTATCCAAATGAAGAGTCCAAATATGAAATTAATTTTAAAAAGATTTCTCATTATACTAAGTCATTACTCATACCACTCATGCTCTAGTCTCTTAGGGAGTGGGTTTAAGGACTTTAGTCTCTCTCTATATAAATAATAGTCTAACTATCTTGCAATTTCATATGGCCAGACTGCAAGAATTTAAAGCGTATGAGGAGTTAGCTGGCTGCCACTATAGGCATTATAAATCTAGCAGTCGGGTGATTTATTCTCTCTTGTGGAGGTAAACTTTATACCCATCTCCACTTAGATTTAGGTCGTGCTTTAGCTCTTACTGAAGCTCCCTAGATTTACGATCTGAGGTGGCTATTTTCTTCGGGCTACAAGCATAAATCCTCACCTCATAGGTATTTTAACAACCTTATATTATTGAGTTATAAGTCCTAGCTATCTAATAAAACTCAACTCAAATAAATAATTCTCTTCAATTTCAAAATTATAAAGCCCAACCATAGGATAAATTGGAGTCCTCACTAGGCTTCCTAGTATCATGAGTATTCCCTACTCATTTCCCTTGGCTTTCTATAACAAGTCTTCTCCTTGATCTTTCTCACTTGATTTTTTAATATAACCAATTTATTGATAGTCTTACCCTTGAAATATTTCGAGATAATAATTGCCTATTTTAATCAAGAGTATTCCAAAGGAACTCACCTTCCTTAGGATGTAATACTATGGGAGCTTTCTCCCATAGGAAACTTCAGAACCCAGTTTAATATAAATCCTACTTTATTCATCCATGTAAAGTAAGGAAAAATCTCTAGTATATTCAAAGACCCATCATGCCTTAGGAGTCCTTATTAGGTGATTAGGTCCATTGAAGGGTGATGCCTCTATCTTTCTAGATAGTACATCATACCTCAATATTGTACCCGATCACTTCAATAAGTACACCCTTAGATCTGCGTGGTGTCCCCCATATACATATTAAAAATAAACACCACACTCATGAATCAATTTAGTCCTTCAATCATCATTCCAAACCAAATCAGATCTATAATCAAATCGACCAAACCAAAACCAGTTCAACTAACCTAACCTAACTCATTTGACCTAAGATACTCAAAGGAACTAAAATCTATTTGAACCCAAAACAATTGCAACCAAAGCCATAAACCAATCCCAAATCAATATTTAAACTCAACCCAACTCAATTCAACCCAAAATCGATTCAATTAACCCATTTAGTCTCAGTTGACCCAAAGTAACCTAAAAGGCCTATTTGAGTCAAATCTCAATCCAACCCAAATTAAATTAAAAAAAACCAATCAAAATCTTATATGATATGTTGACCATCCTTGATTGATCAAATCAATTGGGTCAAACCAAGTCAATTTGGTCATGCTAAGTTAACCCTCTTAACCTACATAAGTCAAATGGACCAAATCTCATTCTAAGCCAAATTAATTCAAACCAAGGATTCATACTAATCTATAATCAATCCTTGAACATGACTTGACTATCAATTGAGCCAAACCAAACCCAATTGGCCCTTTGACTAAAGTTGACCCAATTTGACCTAAAGAGCCAAAATGGGAAAAATCAAAATCTAATCCTAATTGATTATAACCAATAGCTCAAGTTCATTCCAAATTGATTATTGAACATGATCAAAGTCTTGATTGAACCATTTATTTAGCCCAAATTGACCTAAAGTCAATTTGGCCTAAATAATTCTTAAATCTAAATTGATTGAAATAAAAGCCTACAATCATCTTCAACTAATCAATTGACCACAAACCAATGTTTAATCCCACACAATTTGGCCAATTTGGTCAAATTGGTCAACTTGACCTATTTGACCCATATGAACTCAAATGGGTCAAATTCAAATCCAAGCCAAATTGAACCAAAATATTCCAAATACTCATATGAACTTGACTCAAGCATTGGTTTGACCCAATTTGACCAATTGGTCAACTTGGCCCAACCCTAATTTGACCTACATGGGTCAAATTGAGCCAAACCCACTCAAACCAAGCCCAAACCAATTAAAATTTAGCATGACCCATCCTTGGCTCATCTTGGGTTAGCCCAAATCAAACCCAACCTGATTTGGACCCATTTTGACCCATTACCTAATGGGTAAAGCCTCTCATATATGATAAAATTCAAAATTTTATGGTACATAACCTTCCTTTGCACTTGGCAGCCACCTAAAGCTTAGTTTGGACTCCTAGCTAGGTGGCTAACCTAACCCAAAAGGGTTAAATCAGCCTTGGTCAAGGAAAGGTGAGGTAACCCACCTCCCCTCATTGGCTTATCCATAGGAGATGGAGACCACTCAAGGCAGCCACCTAAGTCACTTGGCTAACCAACCCGAGCCACCTCAGGTCATCCCTTCCACCTCCAGTGAGCAAAATGGCAGTGTCCCATTCATCCATCTTAGGGATGAGGAGGTATACTCCCCTCATTCAAATTAGAGAATTGGACTTCCTCAAGCACCCATGGCGAGTTCACGAGCAATTCTCCAAGCTTCCCAAGCCTCCCCATCACTGGAGATGACTAGGGGTATCAAAAATTAACCCGACTCGATAACTCGACACGAACCCGACTCAAAAAATCTAGGTTTGGGTTGACCCAAAAAATTTTCAGGTCGGGTTTGGGTTGAAGAAATTTAATTTTTGGGTGGGTTGATTGACTCTCCAACACTTCGGTTTGACGCCAACTTCGAATTTGACCCAATTGACCCTTTGACCCAAATTGACTAGTGATCCAAATTGACCGCCAACCCGATTTTGATCATTGGTCATGTCGGATGTCGGGTTAATGCCAGTTCAGTTGATGTTTTGACTATTTCATAAGGGTGGTTGGTCAACCTTATTCAGTCGTTTGGTACCCGACCATGACCAATTGACATCCCTAGAGATGACAAAATTGATCCAACTCACAGCTTAACTCCATCCATTTCCATCAAGACTCCACCTCTTTCTAATTAACTCTTTCCACATGTTCACCAAGCTTTGTTGAGGTGAAACAAACTCTTCCTCAAGCTATTCAAGCACCGGAAGCCCTCCCTAGACCAACTTCGGTGAGGATTCCAGTGACGTTTGGTCCACAAAGCCATTATCGAGGAGTCAAGGTGCCATCTTCTCAGTAGGGCTTTGCCTCTTCAAGGTGAAGCTACCTCGGTCAGTTCATCATGAAGCTCCAGTGAGGTAAATTCTAGCAAACCGAGTATTTCTCAAATTTTTTGGGGCATTTTTGAAGAAATGTGTGATTCCATGTAAATCCCATTGTAGGATCCTTGTAGATCAACCCCGTGAACGTGTGGGATCGATCTCGAGCCCTCATGAGCTTCGACGAACTCATCGAGCGGAGGAAGGCGGATGGTGTCCGTCTTCCATCGCTCGGGGGATAATGGATCATCCACCATCCATTATACATGATCATAATAGACAACCGTGATTATTTGATTAGATTTAATCTGATTTATTCTCTTAGGAACCATGGGATTAATCCCTACCCTCTGATCTTAGATCGACCAGGTGAGATGAAAGTGCATCGCCACCGCGTTAATTAAGTCATGGATTTAAATAACCAATCTCATGGTGCCACATGTAAAGCGTGCGTGTCCATGGCACCAATGGGATTAGGCTTAATTAAGGTTTAATTATCCATTTTAATGGATGAAACTTTGAAAATTGATAACTAATTATAGAAAAATTAGAAAAATGCAAATAAATACTCATTTTAAAGGTAAAACATATGAGATTTTATTAAAATTATTCCCATTTGATTTTGAATAGTAATTAAAGCTTAATTAAGATTTGAATGCATGATTAATTAGCCTACTTAAGCTCTAATTACGAATTAATTCCAAACTTGGGAATTGATTTAATGGGATGTCCTCACTCCCATGATTTTCTTGGAATTCATTGCTTAGGTAAATAGGAAAATTGATGCTTCAAACCTTAATTACTCCCTTAATTAATTTAATACTTAATTAAAATTTAAAATAGCAAAATTATTTAATTAAATCTCAATAATCATTTATTAATAATGAATGGATGAAGGAGAGTGATTAGGACCTCATTCCTAGTCTCTTTCTCAAATTCATTCCATTTTGAGAGGATTAATTGATATGGGAATTAATTAAGTGCTTAATTAATCAATTAAGTGGTTAGGTTAAATCAAATTCAAATATCAATCACATCTGCTAATTAACAATGAAATTAAGGGTTCCTCTTTATGTGTTTAATAACATAAACACCCTTAAGAAAATTATGATTAACCCATGAGTGTGAGAAAATCATAAAAGTACTTAATTAGATTCTTTAACTTAATTAATTTTTAATTATGAGCCAATTGTATTAGGTCCTTTAGGGCATTGCAATTTTATTTTCTCACATGTTCATATCATTTGTTGCTCATCATTAAATAATAAATCAAATTAAAGAAGCATAGGAAAAAGTAATTAAATAATTTGCTTAATGATTTAACTTAATCAATTCATAAAATTTATCTAATTATCTTTCCTTAAACCAATTATGATTACCAACATAGAAATGGAATTAAAATAGCAAATAATTTCTCTCCTCTTTAAATCAATTCAATTCTAAAATCAATTAATAATAAGCTTTGGTTTTCTTAAACAATTTTATTTAACGTGATTGTCATTAGGAATTAATATATTTGAATGAACCATGTGTTTATGTTTAGTTATTCCTTTCCAATCATTTTAGATGTTGTGTTTCATATGTTTCTATGCATTCATGTTTTTAAATTTAAATAAATCAAACGAAATTTATTTATGTATGCTTGTATGTGTTAGATTAACTTATCATTTATGTGGCTATTATCACTATTAAATTAAAATATATTTTTCTAAAATTTATAAATGGATAGTAATATTTGGAGTGATGATAGTTATAAACATATATATATATATATATATATATATATATATATATATATATATATATATATATATATATATATATATATGAGATGTGATAGCTAAGTTATGAAGTGAAGCTCTCTTTCTTGAACTCATGTATAAATTTACATAGGTTTGAATGGTAAATGGTAATTGGTATATAGTTCGGACCTCCCAGGAATACGAGGCTTTAAGTAGCCCTAATGAGGTCATTTGATTATCACTTCCCTGGTTAACAAAGGCACATACCAATTTAATTTCATTCTTATGTATTTTGGTATTAGAATTCGGATAAAGCTTTAATTCATATATATGAATAATTCAATCAATGAAAATACAATCTTTGCATAGTATTTATTCTTCTAATTCATGTATACATTAATATGTATTTAAGATAGCAAGTATATAGTCTAGACATATTAAAATATGAGACTTAAAGTAGCCCCAATGAGGTCATTTGATTATCTCACTTTCCTGGTTTAAACAACGGTACCTACTTTCTTACATCTTTTATACATGTGTATGTGTATGTGATTAAAGAATGAAAACCTCTCTTTTTCTATCAAAAATATATGCATTCATAATTACCTAAGTCGCTAAAACATGTAGTATGTAGATGTAAAGCTTCCTTCCTTTATTCATGTATATGAATTTACATAAGTTTGAATGTTAATAAGTATATAGTGTGGACATCCCGGGAATACGAGACTTTAAGTAGCCCAAAGAGGTCATTTGATTACCTCACTTTCCTAGTTAACAAAGGCATGTACTTATTTAATTTCATTCTTATATATTTTTGTATTAGAATTTGGATAGAGCTTTAATCCATATATACAAATAATTTAATTTAAGTAAAATATCATCTCTTGCATGACTTTCATCTGTATAGTCATATATACATTAATACGTATATGAAGATGACAAGTATATAGTTTGTACATCCTAGGAATACGAGGCTTTAAGTAGCCCTAAGGAGGTCATTTGATTATCACACTTCCCTGGATAATAAAGGCATGTACTTGTTTATATATTTTATACATAATGCATGTATACTTGACTAATGAATGAAAGTCTTCTTTTTCCACTAAGTATGTATGCATATTTCATCATTTTAGTGTGCCAAAATATATTATGTGTATAGATATGCTAAATGTTAAATCATGTGCATGTTACATGTGATGGAAATGAATGACTTGATATACATCATGTGATAGTAATTCAACTACATTAATCTTAAGATACTTTTCATGTTAGATAAGGTTATTTAATGTTAGCCTAAACTTAGGATTAATACAAAATATTTAATAAGCCATTCACTAAAGAGAACTAAGTCATAAAAATATGCTTTAGAAAATGGTTTAGGATAGGGATGAAAGAGGGTAAGCCATCTTTCCTTTCTTTATAACATAAAGATACTAAGTGTAAATCAAATGAAATAAATCAAAACATAAATTAAAATTTACAAATTAACTAAATAACCTAAAATAAAACCAACCATCATGGTTAACTTAAACAATTTCCAAACTTAGACAAATCATAACCCTAATGCTTAATCAAGACATACCACACAAAGTCTTAGCACACACATTAGAATTAAGCCACCACATATAGTCCTAAGTTAGGAAGGTATATGTGTGATGAATGTTTTATTTTGTGATGTAATATTTTAGATTGGACATTAGGGTATATGAATGGTAGATTGGTTGTTAGGTCGTTATTAGCCTAATCATATTTTCTACAATAGATTATGCTTAAGGGGTTGCATAAAAATAAGTATAAGTGTTTTGCTTGCAGGTTGCTTATGCCCCCTAAGCATAATCCAAGTTAGGACAAGAGGGCTTGGTTACCCATGTGAAGGGTGTTAAGTCCAAATTATGAAATATAATTACTTAAGATATATGTATGTTTAGCTAACATATGTTTTGCAGGTGTAATTAGATTTACTTTTCCCATATAAATATAATTTTACAATAAGAATTAGGATTAGTGCTATGGGAGATTTGGATGAGCAATGGCTAGAAGGCTTAGTCTTGGGGTGCCTTGTGATGTCTTTGAAGCAAATCAAATCAAAAAGAAAGACATGAAGAAATGAAGAAATGAAGACCCCTATAACATGTATTCATTCCAATTATAATTATTCTTTTATATTCCATGTTGTATAATGGTAGAGCTGGGTTACCCATCTTTTCTCTTTTGGGGTGTTCAACAGTACCCGGCCGCACCGATCTCTTATTCTTTTTTTGCATTAGTCTATAAAAATTGATTGATGATTTGTTTAGCTTGCACATCAAGATTGCATCTTTTCATAGTTTCTTTATGATTGATGTATTAATGTGTGGCCTGGATGCGATAGGCTCTTAAGATAAAAATTAATTTTTCTACCCAACTAATAATTCATAACTAAATTTTAATAATTCATAATCTCATCATAAAGTTTAGGCTCTAAACAAGATAATTAAAAGATTTAGCAACCCCTTAGTTGTATGTTATATGTCTAACATCATGCATATCATCTTGAATCACTCTTGCTAAATTAGGGCCTCCATTTCAACACTTTATGAACTGCTTGACCTATAAGAGAAACCCCTTATGATGGAGCTTCACTCTCTTTCTCTTGATTTGGCCAATAATCAACTTTCATCATGCATTTAGGCATAAATATCTCAAAGTCTTTGCCTAAAATATTGTGTCAAAATGAAATAAAATTCATAAAGATTTGCATTTTTAGATTAAGTCATATGCTCATACCACTCATGCTCTAGTCTCTTAGGGAGTTGGTTTAGGACTTTAGTTTTCTTTCCAATTAAATAATAAGTCTAACCATCTTGTAATTTCATAAGACTATACTACATGATTTTAAATCATAGGAGGAGTTGGCTAGCATCCACTCCAGGTAGTTGTAAGTCTAGAAGAGTCGGACAAATCTATATTCTCTTGTATAATAGACTCTTATGTCCCCTTTCTGCTTAGATTTAGATCGTGCTTTCAACTTGTGTTAAAGCCCCCTAGATTTAGCATCCGAGGTAGCTATTTTTCTTGGGCTACAAGCATAAATCCTCAAACATATAAAGCATCACCATATGATAGATTGGAGTGCTTGCTAGGCTTCCTAGTATGATGAGCACTTCCTACTATATTCCTTTGGATTCTAAAATAAGTCTTCCAATTCAACATTCCCACTTGATTTTTCAAAATAACCAATCATTTGATAGTCTAACCTTGAAATCATTGGAGAAAATAATTGACTACTTTAATCGAGAGTATTCTTAGAAAATCTCATTTTCCATGATGTAATTAACTATAAAGGCTTGCCTCCATAGGGAACTTAAGAACTCCGACTTAAAATAAATCATGCTTTATTTTTTCATATAAAGTAGGGGAAAGATCTCCGGTATATTCGAAGACCCATCATGTCTTAAGAGTCCTTATTAGGTGATTAGGTCCATTATATGGTGATGTTTTTATTTTTTGAGATAATACATCATACTTTAATATCGCACTCAATCATATCAATAAGTACCCCTTAAAATCTGCGTGGTGTCCACCCACATCCAAAAATAAACACCACACACATGTCTTAAGAAATTGAGGGCAAGTATTTTGTATCTTCAAAAAGAAAATATTGTTACAATAGCTTTCTCACTATTTTTGTACATGCCTTGAAAATTATGTAATTGACCAAATGTTGTTAAGATTGTTAATTTAATTGTATTGAAAGATAACATATGATGTGTAAACAAAAATATGCATAAAAAAAAGTTTTATAGAGATATAAGATGTATGAAGATATCTTCATATAATTTTTTCACACTTATCTTAAAAAATTGAGGCCAAGTATTTTGTATCTTCAAAAAAGAAAACATTATAAAAGTAGCTTTCTTACTATTTTTATGCATGCCTTAAAAATTATGTAATTGGCCAAATATTATTAAGATTGTTAATTTAATTGTATTGAAAAATAACATATGATGTGTAAACAAAAATATGTGCAAAAAAAGTTTCATAGATATATAAGATGTATGTAGATATCTTAATATAATTTTTTCACACATGTCTTAAAAAATTGAGGCCAAGTATTTTGTATCTTCAAAAAAGAAAACATAGTAACAGTAGCTTTCTTACTATTTTTATACATGCCATAAAAATTATGCAATTGGTCAAATGTTGTTAAGATTGTTAATTTAATTATATTGAAAGATAACATATGATGTGTAAACAAAAATATGTGAATAAAAGTTTCACAGAGATATAAAATGTATGAAGATATCTTAATATAATTTTTTCACAGATATCTTAAAAATTTGAGGCCAAGTATTTTGTATGTTCAAAAAAGAAAACATTGCAAGAGTAGCTTTCTTACTATTTTATATGCCTAAAATTATTTATTTGGCCAAATGTTGTTAAGATTGTTAATTTAATTGTATTGAAAGATAACATATAATGTGTGAACAAAAATAAAAAAAACTTTCATAGAGATATAAGATATATGAAGATACCCTAATATAATTTTTTCACAAATATCTTAAAAATTGAGGCCAAGTATTTTGTATCTTCAAAAGAAAATCATTGTAACAATAGCTTTCTTATTATTTTTATACACGCCTTTGTTAAGATTGTTAATTTAATTGTATTGAAAGATAACATATGATGTGTAAACAAAAGTATGTGCAAAAAAAAAGTTTCATAGAGATATAAAATGTATGAAGACATCTTAATATAATTTTTTCACACATGTCTTAAAAAATTGAAGCCAAGTATTTTGTATCTTCAAAAAAGAAAACATTGTAACAATAGCTTTCTTACTATTTTTTATCGTGCCTTAAAATTATCTAATTGGCCAAATGTTGTTAAGATTGTTAATTTAATTGTATTGAAAGATAACATATGATGTATAAACAAAAATATGTGCAAAAAAAAAAAAAAAGTTTTATAGAGTTCTAAGATGTATGAAGATATCTTAATATAATTTTTTCACACATATCTTAAAAAATTGAGGCAAAATATTTTGTATCTTCAAAAAGGAAAACATTGTAACACTAGCTTTCTTACTATTTTTATACATGCATTAAAAATTATGTAATTAGCTTAATTGTATTGAAAGATAACATATGATCTGTAAACAAAAATGTGGAAAAAAAATTCATAGAGATATAAATTTTATGAAGATATCTTAATATAATTTTTTTCTCACATGTATTAAAAAATTGACTCAAGTATTTTGTATCTTCAAAAAAGGAAACATTGTAATAGTAGCTTTCCTATTATTTTTATACATGCCTTAAAAATTATGTAATTGGCCAAATGTTGTTACAATTATTAATATTATTAATTTAATTGCATTAAAAGATAACATATAATGTGTTAACAAAAATATGTGCAAAAAAATCATAGAGATGTAAGATGTATGAAGATATCTTAATATATTTTTTCACACGTCTTAAAAAACTGATGCCAAGTATTTTGTATTTTCAAAAAAGGAAACATTGTAACAATAACTTTCTTACTATTTTTATACATGCCTTAAAAATTATGTAATTGGCAAAATTTTATTATGATTGTTAATTTAATTGTATTGAAAGATAACATATGATGTGTAAACAAAAATATGTGCAAATAAAAAAGTTTCATAGAGATTTAAGAAATATGAAGATATCTTAATATAATTTTTTCACACGTGTTTTTAAAAATTGAGGTTATGTATTTTGTACCTTTAAAAAAGAAAACATTGTAAGAGTAACTTTCTTACTATTTTTATGCATGCCTTAAAATTATGTGTGGTGCTTATTTTTGGATGTGGGTAAACACCACGTAGATCTTAAAAGATACTTATTGAAGTGATCAGGTACGATATTAATGTATGATGTACTATCTTGAAAGACAGAGACATCACTACAATAGACATAATCATTTAATAAGGACTCCTAAAGTATGATGGGTCTTCAAATATACTAGAGATCTTTCCTAGTTTAAATTAAAAAGTAAAGCAAGGCTTATTTTAAGCCGGATTCTTAAGTTCCTTATGGAGGCAAGCCTCCATAGTTAATTACATCCTACGAATACTCTCTATTAAAGTAGGCAATTATTTTCTCAAAAGATTTCAAGGTTAAGACTATCAAATGATTGATTATTTTGAAAAATCAAATGTGATTGTTCAATTGAAAATACTTATTTTGAATCCAAAGAAAGAGAAGTAGAAAATACTCATAATACTAGAAGTAGTGAAACTCAATTTATCCTATGAGAGGCTTTTATGTTTGAAAGAGAGAGAATTTATTTTATTTGAGTTGAAATTTTTTTAAATTATTAGGGCTTATAATCCATTAGCACAAGATTGTGGAAATGCATAAGAGGCTAAGATTTATGCTTATAGCCCAAGAGAAATAAGCAATCTCAGATCCTAAATTTAGGGAGATTTAGCACAAGCTAGAGGATGATCTAAATCTAAGCAAAAATAAGACATAAGGGTCTATTTACACAAGAGATGATGAACCCATCCAACTCTACTAAACTCACAATGATGGTCGTATACACCTACACTTTAAATCCATGTAGGTAACTCTTATGAATTTGCAAGATGGCTTGGCTTATTTAATTGAAAGAAACAAAGTCCTAAACTCACTCCTAAGAGACTAGAGCATGAATGATATGAGTATATAACTTAATCTAAAATTTTACAATCTTTATTTCTTTTGACACATTCATTTGGACAAAGACTTGAGATTTTATGCAATGCACGATGAAATAGAGTTACTAACTAAATCAGTAAGAAGGGGGTGTTCTCCACCATAAGGGATGCCCTCACAAGTCAAGCATTCCCCTATTATGCAAGGATGAAGATCCCTAATATTCAAGGAAGAAAAAAATGTATGCATGATGTGAGACATATAACATTTAGCTTAGAGGTTGCTAAATCTTTTAGTTATCTTATTTAGAGCCTAAGCTTTATGATAAGGTTGTGAATTATTTTAAAATTTGGTTATGAGTTATTAATTGGGTAGAAAATTTAATTTTCACCTAAGAACTTACCGTATCCAGGCCACACATTAAAGCATCAAACATGAAAAAACTATGAAAAAGAGGCAAATGTTGTTACGATTATTAATTTAATTGCATTGAAAGATAACATATGATGTGTAAACAAAAATATGTGCAAAAAAAAAAAAAATCATAGAAATATAAGATGTATGAAGATATCTTAATATAATTTTTTCACAAAATTGTAATCCTTTTAACCACACTCATTAATCTTAAAAGAAAGTTTTAAAAAAAAACAAACTTGCAAATCTCTATCACAAAATGAAGGGTTTTAAGCCATATAAACCCAAACCTACAGGACGTACAAGTCAAATGATCAAATATCCGAATTCCACTTAGAAACACCAACATTTAATCTAGGAAACACAACATAGCCCCAGTTCAAATATCCAATAGTTGAAAAAGAGTACCTCCAATCAGGAATGCTGCTACCAAAAGAATAGAAAAACTATCAAAACAATGGACCTCATAAAAACAAGTTAGATCCCAAAATAAAACCCTTGTTCCATGAAAAACAGATCAAGTAATCGAAGAATGCAATCATCGCTCGACTAATCAAAAAGAATTCAGATAGAAAGATAGACTACGAACTTGTACATACCTGATCATGGAAGTGAGGAGAGAGAGTAGGGTTTGGATCTTTCCTCTATTGGAGCGCTCGATCACCGATCAGCGAGGGAATTTCCCCTTCTCTTTAGCGCGCGAATGTCTTGGGCATGATTTGGAACTGGCGAGCTCTGAGTAAAGGATCGTAAATGAGTCAAATAACTTAAAAATGCATGTGCCAATCAAGATCGAGTCACAATCTCACTTCTAATTGGGTTAATATAAGCCTATGCCCAAAGGGACTTAGAGATGAGCTTCACATATTCCTAGTATTTATTTCATATAATAATAAAAATAATATTATTCAAAAAGTTTTAAGGTTAATTTGATTCTCTAATTAAAAATTTTAATGAAGATAAATTAAATAAAAATTTTATGAGCTTTAAAGTTTAATCACATTAAAGTTATTTGGTCCAAAATAAATGATGTCAAGCTAAAATATTAAATATACAAAAAAATTATCCTCATTTTATATAAAATAATTAAGAATAATAGGCTAATTTAAGCTATAAAATATAATTATTAAAATTGATTATAATTAATTGTATTTATGACTTGATGAAAATTTTATTTTCATGAAATTTTGCAAACCAAAAAAGCTCAAAATTGAATTAGAATACTTTGAAAATTACTTATATGATCAAATACATATCAATTTTATAGTCAAAATACAGTGATTCAATTTGACAAATCCAACAAAAATAAAAAAAACTTAAGTTCATTTAGAAATAAAAAAACCAAAAAAATTTAAAATTTTAAAATAGTATTATCCATTTCTTCCTCCATCTAGACCTCTTGGCTATGACATTTACATGGCCTAAAGGCTAATGGAATAAGAGAAATTGATTAGGTTGTGTGTAGTTCATGAAAGAAATTTTAAAGATTTTAATTTCTTATTGAATTTGCAATATATATATATATATATATATATATATATATATATATATATATATATATATATATATATATATATATGATTTAGTTTAGTTAACATTAAAGATAAACTATGACTCAATGACCATTATTTAAATAGGCTAGTTTATGCTTTAAGATTGGTTTGTTCATATTACATAAGGTGCATCACCATAACCAAGTAAGGCAACTATATCATCATATAAAAAATCTATCTAATGATAATCATTAAATCACTAACAAATTTTAAAAAAATTGAAAGGGCCCAAAATGAGAGACAAGTAATGATAAAATTAAAAAAAAAATATAACTAATCTAATTAAGATTTCATAAACCTATCATCCTAGGTTATTAAGCTTGAGATTACTTAGTCGTAAGATAATCATCCTTGCTTAGCTATAAGGCACCTTTTAGTAACAAAAAAAAATTTAAGTTATCTAAAGGAACCTCATGATCTTGAACCAAGAAAAGAAAAAAATAAATTTTTAGGTAAATAAATTTTAGAAGAATGAACTAAGAGAAATATAGAACTTATAATTCATAGTAGTGCAAAGAATACCTTTCAAAAGAGGTGAATGAAATAGTCTAATTAAATACAATTACAATTAAAGCTACTTAAGTAAACTTATAAGCTTATCCAAATTAATATTGTTATTACTGTGGTGAAAATATTATATCTCTGCCTTCATCTATTCCCATTCAAAGAAAGAGGATAATTGAAAATAGAAATACAAAATGCCTTGTTGGGATGCCACACAGATCTACAAATATTCTTATTAGGGTGATCGGGTACGACATTGAGGAGAGGTGTACCATCTCAAAAGATAGAAAACACTACCCTACAATGGACCTAATCACCTCAATAAGGACTTCTAAGAACTATGAGTCTTCAGAATATACCAAATATTCTTCCCCTACTTTACATAAAAAAGTAAAGCATGGTTTATTGTAAACCGGGTTCGTTAAGTTAGGAGCAAGCCCCCATAGTTAATTACATCCTAAGGAATGGGATTCCTTAGGAATACTCTTGATTAAGGTAAACGATCGTTGTCTCCATAGATTTCAAGAAGGTAGAACTATCAATCGATTGGTATATTTTTTAGAAAACTAAGTGGGATCGATCAAGGAGAGAGAGTTCTTATCGAAGCCAAACGAAAATAAGTAGGGGATGCTTAAGATACAGGAAGCTAAGTAGCACCCATCACCCTATGGTTGGACTTTACATTTTTGAAATTGAATTAATGTGTTTGAGTTGAATTTTTTTATTAGAATGCTAGGGCTTATAGTTCTATGATACAAGGTCATAGAAATTCCTAAGAGGAGAGGATTTATGCTCATGACCCGCAAAGGGAAGTAGCAACCTCTGAACTTAAATCTAAGGAACTTATGCGAGGGCCAAAAAGCTTGACCTAAATCTAAGGCAAAAATGGGTATTCGATTTACCTCCACAAGAGAGGATAAATCACCCAACTGTTAGACTTACAAACGCCTGGCGGTGGCCGCCAACTAACTCCTCCTACGACTTTAAAATATGTAGGCAAGTCATATGTTTATGCAATATAGCAAGGTTGTTATTTATTTAGAATGAGACTAAGTCCTTAAACATACTCCCTAAATCGACTAGATCATGTAAGGCATTAATTAATGAATTAAATCTAATGCAAATTTTTCATATATTTTATTTTCATTTGGACAATCATTTAACTCAGGCTATAGGATTCATTATGCCTAATGCATGAGAAATTATATTATGGGTCAAAATCAGCAAGATAAGGAGGTGTGTTTCCACCATGGCTCTCACAAGTCAAGCCAAGTTCTCACAAGATGGAAGCCCTCAAGAGTGAAATAATAATCATGATAAAAGTAGTACTCATCTAGCTAAAGGTTAATAATTATTTTATCTTGATTTTTAGCCTAAGCTTTAGGTGAGATTATGAGTTATTTATTTTAAATTTTGAGTTGATTAATTTTGTAGAAGATTTATTTTTTTTCTAAGAGCCTAATCGTCATCCAGGCCATACATTAAGCAAGGAAGAAACTAGGAAAATATGCCATTTTTAGTGCACAAGCTAAACAAAATATCAAATATTTTATAAAGCAAACGCAAAAGAATAAAAGACCATTTGTAGTTAGGAACCACCACACAAACCCAAAAAATAAATTGGGTAGCTGAGCTCTACCCTTATACAACTCAGATTACAAATAAATTAATTATAATTATGCAAAAAATTCATGTTTTGGGAGTCTTCATTCTTCACTTCTTCTTTTCTTCTTTTCTTCTTTCTTCTTTTGGTTCCTTCTTTTAAATGGTTGGAATATGGTTGCTCCAAAGGATTCACATGATATATAAGATGAAATCTTATGACCAATGCTCATTCTAATCCCCCATAATAATCATTCCAAAATCTTAATTATAAAATTACATGAAAAGGAAAAGTAAATCTAACACCTGCAAAATAGAGATTAGTTAAACAAATCATACAAATCCTAAGCATGTATGAACACATATTGGACTTAGCATCCCACACATGGGTAATCAAGTCCACTTGGCCTATTATATTATGCTTAGGGGTATAAGCAGCTGCACAGCAAAAGTATTTATATTTTATTATTACACCACCCCTTAAGCATAATTCCCTGTAGAAAATGATGATTAGACTAAATCGTCCTACTATTCATTCTGCGTACATTCACCTTAACATTTAGACTAAAATATTACATCACAAAATAAAAACAAAGCATTAAATAATACACCGCCCAAACCTAAAACTAGAAATGATGACTTAGTCTAATGTGTGTGTCATTTAATGTTTATGTGGTATGCTTAGCTATGGCTTTAAGGTTTAAATTTTCTAAGTATGAAAAAAAATAAACTTGGATGGGTGGTTTTATTCAAGTTGTTTAGTTTATTTAGTTGATTTTTATTTGGTGATTTGTTTAAGTATGAATGAACCTACAATTACTTACTAAGTTGTAAAGAGAAGGAAAAGAAAAGAGAAACTTCTCTTTCCTTCCCTACCTTAAGTAATTTATAAAGTAGATTCATGTTTGGTTTTATTTAGTGAATATTTTCTTTTATGTTTTAATTAATCTTAAGTTTAGATTAACTCTAAACAAACCTATTCAAAAAGAGAGGTATTTGAAGATTAAGTAAAGTGAAATAATATCACAAAACACACACCACTTCATTTCTTTCCCAACATTTATGGCATGCATATGGATGAATCCTAAGCATAAAATGTTTAGCACCATGATGATGGATGCTTAAACTTTACTGCTTTAGATGCATGCATTTTCATTAAGCAAAATTATTCTTTTATCCTTTATGCACATATGAAATGCATAAGAGTGATACACCATTGTTAGCACCAGGTGTAAAGGTACAAGACATACTTAGGGCTACTTAAAACCTCAAACCCTGGGGTTGTCCGGCTAATATACCACTTTCCTTAAATTCGCATGCATGTACAAAAGAAATAAATGAAAAAAGAAAAATGTAAAAGTTTATATTTATTTGATTTTTGGATTGGTTGTTTAATTTATTTGTGTGATATGAAATTCTTTCTTAATTCATGACATAAGAGTGTATAGAAATGAATTTTAGCAAGTGTTATGTCCTTTTCAAATGGACTATACACCTTGCTAATCCTATACAATTCTATGTTAAGAAAGTGAGGATGGATCAAAGCCACATAATCTGTATCTTTATATTTCTCACATGTAAGCTTATAAATAATTATAAGTAGCATACCTTTCAATTTTGATGTTTGATTTATAAATTTTAAAAATAATTTTGAATTTAATAGTGATAATAGTCATTCATATTCTTACTTTAGCCAATACATGTAACTTGACATAAAGAAAATATTTTATTTTAATTTTGATTTTTAAAAGGAATGAATGCATGATTTTCATATGAAATACATGTTTATCATGCTAGGAAATAAATAAAGTGATGAAAGTAATGTAAATTCATTCACCCTAATTAATTCCCAAAGATAATCCTATGGAATATAATTATTTAAAGCAAATCAAATTTAGTTTTAAAGAAATTTTGTTTGATTTTGAGTTTGATTTCAATTTGAGAAATGTGAGATGAGTTTGCTAGTCCTAAGCCATTCCCACATGTGTATGATATTTTAGTTTAATTTTTAGGTGATTAGATCAATTTTATGTTTTAGTTAGGTTAAGGTATACATTAAGTGTAATAATTACCCCTTATCTATACCACCTTAGCATATTTAACCAAATAATTATGAGCCAATGATATGACATAAAACTACACAAGGAATTTTAAATCAGCAATGCACCTAGGAAGAAAAGGGCCTAATGTATTTAACACACAATTAGTGATTAATTAAGCTAAAGGGTTTAAGTTAAGTACTTTCATAACCCTTCCCACACATGTGGATTACATTTTGATTTCCTTAATCCACTTGTTATTAAACACCTAAGCATCTACCCAAGATGGATTGATTAAGATTAGTTTTAAAATTTTTATTAAGTTAATTAAGTAAGTAATTAGTGGATTAACCCATAATTGAATTTAGATTAAGGAAGAGATAGGGGGTTTGAGGAATAGCTTAGAGAAAATATCTCAAAATTATTCCCTAAACCTCCTGATCACTCAAAAAAAACTTAATTAACTCAATCGAGGGATTAAAATACTATTCACACATTAATTAGGCTTAATTACATTAAGAGGGTAATTAAAGATTCAATAATTAATTTCCCTAATTAACCCATCAATAAATCCCAAGAAAATTAGGGGAGGTAGAAGTCATCCTCCTAAATGCACATGAGAAGTTTGAGATTAATCAGTAGAATAATTAAGGAGTAATTAAAGTTATTAAGTTTTTATTAAAATCCTAATTAAGGAAAATATACTATTTAAATCTAATGAAATTAATTTCAGAATATTCTCCTTTGAATTATCTTTCTAATGCTTTTTACCTTATATTTTAAGATTTGTCTAGAATTAGTCGTGTAATTATGAAGATTTAATGATTAAGGATAATTAAATAAATCCTAATAAAATAGCTAATCTTCACATGCGGAGGCGTCGCACGCTTTCCACATGGCGTAATGGGATGGGCTATTTAAGTTGTCACATCATAGCGACATGTCAGTGGCGGTGCTACGCGCTTTCTCCCCATCCATTTGATCAAGGATCGGATGGTTGAGATTAAGTTTGCAGTATTAAAGGATTAAATCAAATATCCTACGTATCTTGATCATGTTCGTCCATCCAAAATGCACGGATGGACAGCCCATGATCCATCCTTGATCTTCCCTGCCAGAGACGGCCACCATCCATCTTCTAGGGGAAGATATGAGCTCGATTGAGCTTGGATTGAAACCAAATTCAACCCACACCATCTAAGAGTAAAGAGGAACACATTCAATGGCTAACTTTTCTCGGGGTGAAAATTTGTTTCACAAAGGACCACACCATGACTAAATTAAGCTCGGATTAATGTAATACCTCAATGGAGGCTATCACTGGCACTCGAGTTTGATGAGGTAGCTTCGTCTAGTGGAGATGAAGCCCTGTTAAAAGCTTCAAGCCATGGGGTTGAGTAGATCTCTCTATAGACCAAACTCTCCTTCAATTGGACTCAATCTTGAACAAGAGCACTCCTCCCTTTCCTTGAGAACTTGGAAAAAGGTTTAGGCAAGTTTGATTGAGTCCTTTGATGAAGCTTGCAAGGGGAATTATCTTGATATGGAGTATTGACTAGGTTGGATTTTCACTTGAGCTTCCCTATTTTCACTCTAAGAAAATCGGGAAATGGGAAAATGGAAGATGCTTAGGAAATCTAGGGGGAGCTTGGAATCACCTCCTCTGAGATCCTATGCCTCAATTGAATAAGGAAGAATGAATTTCAAATGAATTTAGCGGGAGTATATCTCCCCTAGGTGAATTGGATGGTCGAAAGCTTCTTTGCCATTTTGAACCAATACACCTCCTTGAATGGGTTTGTTAGGCCATTTGAGGTGTCATGACATTCGGTTTGGTCAAAGGAGTGGAGTGGTGAAGCTTTTCATGTGCTTAATTGAGTGGAGGAAGGATTTCCATGTGCTCAATTTGAAGGAAGTGGTTAGTTTTGGCCTTGGGTTGGATTGGGCTGACCCGAACCCATTAGGTCATGTGCACCATGTCCATTAGTGACCATTTGGTCCACTAAGAGGATGTCAAGTGTCCATGAAAAGGAATTGACCAAATTCCAAGTAGTTTTTATTTTAGGTTACCCTATGGCCTAGGGGTATGGTCATTTGGCTTGGATTTTAGTCTGAATATATTTGGTATGATTGAAAAATGGGTTAGGCCAAGTTTCATTGGGTTTGGAGTTGGTTTGATGTGATTTGGCTCATGTTGACCCATTTAGGTCAAAATGGGTCAACTTGGGTCAAGTTGACCAATTGGTCAAATTTGGTCAAACCAAGGGTTGGGTCAAGTTCATATGACCATTTGAAATATTTTGGCATCATTGGTTTGATTCAATTTTATTTATATTTGAATTGAGTTCATTTTATTTCATTTAGGTCAAATGGGTCAATTTGACCAATTTGACCCATTTGACCTATTTGGGCTAGGTCATGGGTTGGTTTATATTTTATTTATCATTTGAAATGGATTGGTATCTTTGTTTCTAATCAATTTGGTTTATATTTAGATTTGGCTCAATTTGACCCTTTAGGTCAAGTTGGGTTCAATGTCAATTGGGCTTGGTTAGGTCTAGTTGGCCAATTGGGGATTTGGTCAAGTTCAACAATCATTTTAGGATGAATTTGACCCATTGGTTTCAATCAATTTGGCTTATGTCAAGTTTTGACATATGTTGACTTTTTAGGTCGAGTTGGGTCAACTTGGGTGAAGTGGCCAATTGGACAAGGTTAGGCTCAAGTGATGACTTAGTCAAGTTCAAATATTGATCAAGAATGAGTTTTGATTAATGGTTTTAATCAATTTGGCCTATGGTGAATTTTGACTAGTTTAGGTTTCACTTTGGCTAATTGTTGACTTGGCAACCCTTAGTTTGACTTTGTTTGACCTAATTTGAGTGATTGATCATCTTATGATGATTGTTGATCACAATGTGAGGCTTAGTTGAGCTTAGTTCAATCCAATTTAGTTAGGATAAGAATTTGGCTCATAAGGGATAGTTTAGGTCACTTTGGGTCAAGTGAGCCTAAGTGGGTCAAATGGCTTGGTCAAAGGTTGATTTGAGTTTGAACTCACATACATATGTATTTGAAATATAAATCCATTTGCAAGTGGTTTGAAGTCAAATGGGTTTTGATTCATTTGACAATTTCAACTTCAAAAGAGTGAACATAAGTTTAACTTGGGTTTGATTTTTTGAATTTAGTTTAGGTTTGATGATTGAAGTTTATGTTTATATTTAGATTCATGGTTGTAGGATTGATTGAATCATGAAGAAAAATCAAGGGTTTAGCTTGATTTAAAATTGATTTGGTTAGGTTCAAGATTTCGACTTGAAGGCTTAGGTTGGATTTTTGAGTTTAGTTTTGATATTTGAATTTATATTTCACTTATATATGTGAATATAAATGAGAATATAAATGTGTTATGAGAAAATTTCATAAATTTGAAGTGATTTAAACTTGATTTGAGCTAAGTCCATAAGAGGTAATCAAAGGACTTAGAAATTATTTTTGATTTGGATTTGAATTTTAAATTTAGTTTGCTTGATTTGAATTTATATTTCATTTATATATGTGAATATAAATGAGAATATAGATGGGTTGTGAGAAAATTTCTTAAATTTGAATTGATTTAGATTTGATTTAGGCTAAGTCCATAAGAGGAAACAAAGGACTTAGGAAATATTTTTGAAGTTTGGAATCCAATCATGGGTTTAAATTATAAGTTTCAATTATTTAGAATTTATTCATGATTTGAGAAAATCCATTGAATTGGTTCAAGGTTTGAGTTAGAGTTGGAGTTGACATGAATTTGGAGTTTTGACTTGGAATAAGGAAGTGAGGATTTGGTTCAAGCTATAGGGTAGGCAAATCTTCTAACACCCCTAAGGCATGACCTATTTCTATGGCCAACTCTTCTAAGTCTCTAGGTTGAGTGTCCACCTATTCACTAGATGTGTCTTAAGACTAAGGAACTCTTAAAGTCTAAGAGAAGTCCTATGTCTAATATGGAGGGGTTGAGAGCTCATTCTAAAAATGTTGTCAACAATTACCTAACATGATTGACTTCCATCTAGGCATATTTAATTAAAATTATGAGATCAAGCCAGAAGCTCTATCTCAGGGAACATGATATGAATGAAAACCTATGTGTTCTTAAATAAAAAGCTTTAATTATTTATATTGAAGTGGTTGTGATATAAATATGATTTTTTATATTGAAGTTGGTCTACATTATTTTTAAAATATTTAATTTAATTAATAAACAAATAATGGGCTAAAAAATTAAGAGAATGTCCATATGTTAAATATGAAATTATTATACCCTTTATTTTAGCAAGACACAAAGACTACTAGCCTTAAATATGAAGAAATTCACTCAATTATGTGTTTAAATAAATAATTCTTTTAGTCATATAATGTAATGATGCAATCTCAAAATTCAAATGCAACAAAAAAAATCCTTATTCAAATTTGAAGAAACTATGCCAAGAAATTGATTTGAGTATTTGGAATAGCAAGTTTAAAATTTTATAAGGAAATAGAAATGGCAATGATAAATCATGAATGTTAATGCATGAATCTACCATGACATGAAATTTCTATAATATTGACTTATATTCATTCATAAATGGAGAGCATTTGGATGGGGTAAACTCCTGGACTTCCCTTAATTCTATAAGACATCTATACTCCATTATGAACTTCAAGGTTGTCAAAGAGGAGAACTAATCAATATCTTTTTGTTGAAGCTGGTAATTCACTTCATCAAAGATAATGATAACTCAAATGTCAGGCAACTATATCTCTTAAATAGACAAAGATAACAACAAGTAAGCATAGAGAAAAATATGAGGAATGCTTTAAGTTGTAGATGATAAAAGCCACATAACAAATACACTAAGAATCAAGGAGATGATTGGATGAGAAGGGTTAGATGATATAAAATATATTTAAAGATGAGATTAATTGTGCTATTTATTTTTGGATGTGGAACACAATTATAAATGATGTTCATTAAATTCTGATGGTCATTTTGAAAAAAAATAAAATAGGGTTTATATTAAGCTAGGTTCATTAAGTTCCCTATGGAGGCAAGCCTCCATAGTTAATTACATCTTAAGGAAGATGAATTCCTTCGGAATACTCTTGATTAAAGTAAAAAATTATGATCTTTAAAGATTTCAAGGCTAGACTATCAAATGATTGGTTATATTTGGACAATTAATTAGGAAAGTTCAAGGAGAATACTTATTTTGGGAAGCTAAAGAGAAAAAGTAGGAAATATTCATGATACTATTAAGCCTATTGAGCATTCCAATATATCATATGGTTGGGCTTTATATATTTGAAATTGAAGGGGTTTATTTATTTGAGTTGAAATTTTATTAGATTGATAGGGCTTATAATCCAACAACACAAGATTGTGAAAATGCCTAAGAGGTGAGGATTTATGCTTGTAGGCTGAAGGAAACAACTACCTCGGATCCTAGATTTAGGGAGTTCTAACAAAAGTTAGAATACATCATAAATCTAAGTGAAAATGGGTATAAGGTTTACCTCCATAAGAGAGGATAAACCACTCAACTGCTGGACTTATAACCGCCTGGAGTGACAGCCAGCTAACTCCTCTTATGCCTTAAATCCATGTGGTCGGGTCATACGAATTTGTAAGATAGTTGGGTTGTTATTTATTTAGAAAGAGACTAAAGTCCTTAAACCAACTCCCTAAGAGACTAGAGCATGAGTGGTAAGAATAATGACTTAGTCTAATGGAAAATATTTTTAAATTTTATTTGATTTTTGACACTTTATTTGAACAAAAGCTTTGGTATTTTGATGCCTACATGCTTGATTAAATAGGATTGTTGGCTAAATCAACAAGAAAGGGGTATTTTCCAACACAAGGGGTGCCCTTACAGATCAAGCTTTCTTCTATCGTGCAAGGATGGAAACCCCCTATTTACAAGAGTGAAATAATATATATGCATGATGTGAGACATACAAAATTCAGCTAATGGATTGCTAAATCTTTTAATTATCTTGATTATAACTTAGGCTTTATGTTGATGTTATGAGTTGTAGAAAATTTTAGTTATGAGTGATTAATTGGATAGAAAATTTATTTTATCCTAAAAGCCTAATCGCATCCAGGCTACACATAAAGCATCATTCATTAAAGAAACTAGGAAAAGCATTTCATTTCTAATGTGCAAGCTAAACAAATCATCAAACATTTTTTTTGTAATTACCACAAAGAAAAGACTTTGTGTTGTCGAATGGTTGTAAAACCCAAAAGAAAAGATAGGGTAGCTCTATATACAAAACAATGAAAGAATAACTACAAGTTACAATGAATAAGTGCTATGAAGGGTCTTCATATATTCATGTTTTCATATATTTATTGCTTTCCTCCTTGCTTCTTTGATTTGGTAGGCTTCAAGGCAACATATGACACCCTAGGATAAAGCCATCTAGCCAATGCTCATCCTAAACAACCATAACACTAATCTTAATTCTTATTTATAAAATCATTTTATATGAAAATTAAATCTAATTGCACATACAAAATAAGTGTTAGCTAAATATACATAAAACTCAAGCATTTATATTAATAATTTGGACTTAGACCCGCACATGAGTAACTAAGCTCAACTGTCTTAACTTGATTATGCTTGGCTTAAGGAACTGCTGAAGCATTTATATTTACTTTTAAAAGCCCAAGCACAATCCCCAACAAAAATATCATTAGGTTAATCACGCATTTAACATTTCTAAAAACATATACCTCTAGCCTAAAATAATACATCACAAATAAAATATGCATCACATTATGCACTGTCCTAACATAAAACTAGAAGTAGTGGCTTAATTCTAATGTGTGTGTTAAAATTTGTGTGGTAAGTCTTGCTAGGCATTAGTGTTGTAATTTTCTAAGTTTGGAAAGATTCAATTTAAAATGAAAGGTTGATTTCACTTGAAATTGTTTAATTAATTTGAAAATTTTAATTTGTGCTTTCTTTTATTTCATTTGATTTACACTTAGCAACTAAGTGTTGTAAAGAAAAGAAAAGAGAATTGCCTTCTTTCATCCCTACCTTAAGCCACTTTCTAAAGTATATTAATTTTATTTAATTCTCTTTAATAAATGGCTTATTACACATTTTAAATTAATCCTAAGTTTAGATTCACTTTAAATAACCTCATTTAATATGAAAGGAATCTTAATATTAATTTGATTGAATTACTATCAGATGATATATATATCAAATCATTCATTTCCATCACATATAACAAGCATATGATTTAATCTTAAGTGTATTTATACATATAACATATTTTAGCACACTTATATGACGAATGTATGTGTATGTTTGAAATTATAATTTCATTTTTTATTGAATTATCTAATCATATTAAATTAAAGCTTCATCCAAATTCTTATACAAAAATACATAAGAATAAAATTAAATCATTACATATCGGTTCCAAAATTAGCTTCTCATGAAGAGAGTGTGATTTGATGTCAGTCAAATTTTTAGAAGGTAGATGAAATAGTAGATAAGACATTACCCAAAGATTTCACCCTCATTTTGTGAGAACTTTAGATCTAATTCCAGGTTTCCTTTAGGCGCAAGCACTTATAGTTAATTACCCCTCCCAATAAGTGAGAGACAACTTTCGATTAAGGCTAGTCATTATTATCTCAAATGCAGTGTATAGAGATTATGGAGTTTTAAAATTTAGATTTTATAAAATTTATCATTAGAAAATGGATGGTTGGGGAATGATGATGTGCCTGTCACATGGTTCATCCCGCTATTGGTCCCTAGTCTACTTAGTCGAGATAGTTCACCCAACCTGACCGAAGGATCCTTATCAGTAACACATGGGTTATGTCATCCAAGAAATATTTATAAACCTGGGGTGGTGTTTGTCTAAGAAGACAGGCTTAAGTCCACCTTAACTGACAAAAAGGCTTTGTGCTCATCAAATATACCATATGATTCATAACTTAAAGGGCTAAGCCATTGGGGAACATACGAGCTACAATCATGACCGTAATATAATGGCAACCACTTGATCAAAGGGCTCTGGTCGTAACCACATCATATGTGGAGGCTACTGGCCAAACCATGCAGACATAGGACACGGGCCACATCCTTACTGGCATGAGATTATTTGAGTTTGAATATAGTGACTTATTTGATTTGACATTAGCTCTTTTGTAAGCTAGAGTTCTTTTAATCTTTCATCCCCAATAAACGATAGTGGATGGGTGGATGAGTTGTTTACTTTAAGTATTTAAATGATAAATTTTATTTAGTTCAGATATTTTCTTAGTTGAAATCTAATTTTAAATGAATTAATTTAGATCTCAACTATATTTTAATGATAATATCTCCTCCGGTAGAGATTTTCAATCAATGCAGCCATCATCGGGGTAAACATTGTCAACTCTACTTATTTACTAGTAGATGATCGGGTCTATGACTTATGTGTAATTTAAAGTTTTCAAGAAATTGATATCATAACAGACCTTATTAACTCCATTGCAAATATAGAGGATTAGGTCAATGACTTATGTGTAATTAAAATTTTTAGAAAATTAATATTATAACAGACCTTGTCAACTCTTATTGCAAATATAGAGGATTTGGTCTTATGATCTAATGTAATTTAAGTTCATTTAAAAGTTGATCATTTAGTAGACCTTGTCAACTCTTATTGCAAATATAGAGGATTAGATTTATTATGATCATATTTTGTGGAGTTGAATATTTATCTCTTTCATTGACTTGATTTAGCATTTGGAGATATCCATTAGCTCGCATACATATAATCATAAAGAATTAAATAAATTTCATCATTCTTTTTTCTTAACCCGTGCAGCATCCTCAGACACTAATCTTAAGTGCTTAGTATAAGTGTCAAGGCCCATGTGGGCATTTAGTAATTTAGGTAATTTTATTTCTAAATTATGAGATTAATTTCATGTTTATTTAATCACAACTTAGCCTGCACAGCCTTTTTAGATATTAAAATTTGTACTTTAAATCTCTCTAATACATGTAAGTATATTTAAGAATACTTGCATAATTTTAAAACATTGAATTTGAGTTTTAATCATACTTCATAATATATGCAAGGGTTCAATTGAACTAACGCCTTTGTTATTATGATGTGTTGTGAATCGGTGGTGATGAAGGCATTTTAAGTTATTTAATGTCTTATTAGATCTCTTTAACATACATTGAAGTGCAAAATTTATATTTACTTCCAAAATATTCAATTCCCTTCAAGTTCATAAATCTATTTGAGTTCAATCCATCTTTCTTTATTTAAAATATAATCTTCAAATTCAATTCAAATTTATTCTCATTTATAATTCAAAATTCAATTTCATATCAATTTTATTTTAGCGGTGACGCTATTTGTTTAGCTTGAATTTTGGATAAAATTTTGGCAATATTCCAGCATCATCCTCTTGTAGGGGGCTACATTAAAACTGCTTTTACTTACCCAGTATTTCTTATTGAGTGTAGTGGATGATGTCTTACGGCATCATAGCCGAGTCTTCATACCCCCTGATCCCTATTGAGCATTAGTGGGGTCTTCGATCACCTACATAAAAGCATATATATATATATATATATATATATATATATATATATATATATATATATATATATATATATATATATATATATATATATATCAATTTCAAATCTTTTAAATTTCATTTTAGATTATTTATTTTTGATGTGCTCGATTTCTTTTTAAATGAATCTTGATTCTTCCCCTTTTTTTAAGTCCAAAATTTAATCAAAATTTTGGCAACATTTTGGCAATATTCCTACATTATCCCGCATAGGGGGCTACATCGAAACTGCTTTGGCTTATCTAGTACACCCTATTGAGTGTAGCGGATGGTGTCTTGTGACACCACAGCTAAGTCTTCATACCCACTAAGCCCTATTGAGCATTAGTGGGGTCTTCGGTCACCTTCATAAAAGCAAATATATATGCAATTTTAAATCATTCAAATTTCATTTTAAATTATTTAATTTTGATGTGCTCGATTTCTTTTTAAATGAATCTTGATTCTTCCCCCTTTTTTTAAAGTCTAAAATTTAATCAAAATTTCAACAGTATTTAGGCAGTATTTCAGCATCATCCCTGCGTAAGGGGCTACATCAGAACTACTTTGGCTTACCCGGTATGACCTATTGAGCATAGCGGACGATGTCTTGTGACACCACAGCCGAGTCTTTATACTCACTAAGTCCTATTGAGCATTAGTGGGGTCTTCGATCACCTACATAAAAGCAAATATATATATATGCAATTTCAAACCATCCAAATTTTATTTTAGATTATTTATTTTTGATGTGCTTGATTTCTTTTTAAATGAATCTTGATTCTTCCTCCTTTTCTAAGTCTAAAATTTAATCAAAATTTTAGCAATATTCTAACTTCATCCCCGATGAGGGCTACATGACTTTGGCTTACCGTCCTATTAAAGTGGATGGTGTCTTCACACCGTAAGTCTTCATACACACTAAGCTCTATTGAGCATTAGTGGGGTCTTCGATCACTTGCATAAAAGTAAATATATATAATTTTCACATATTTAAGCCTCTTTAAGTTATACCTTTGCAATGAGCAATGATGACAATTATCAAGTGAGCTGACTCGCTACACCCTATTGAGTATAGCGAGGTCTTCAAATCTATTATACCCTATTGAGCTTAGTAGGATCTTTGATCACCTTCTTGGTAGTAATGAGCTCTGCTTCTAATGCATCCACACGGCACACAACAACATCAAGTAACTCCTCTTTCTCATATGGCCTCAACTCGCTTTGTCTGAAGTGTCAACATTTACTTCAAGTTCTCCAAGTCTTCTGGTAACAGATGAAAGGAGCTCTGCTTCCGGGAACTCATGTGTTGGGGAAGGAGGACAAAATTCCTCTTTTGGAATATTATCTAGTGTAACAAAATAAAAATTGTAGCTAAGTTTTGATGAATTCTCAGGAAGCTTCTTAGTCACACTATTACTTAATAAGTGTAGCATGAAGACTGAAATGAAGGCCATGATCATGGCCACAAATCAATCTCTTATTTCAATAGGCTTTGGGAAGTGAGCTGGGGGAGGAAGGCCATCTTTTGGATAGCGAAATTTGTGTTTATTTGAGATATTATTCATCCATACTGCATCCATAACCTTGTCAACCATAGGAACACAATCATCCACGTCTGATGACATAAAAGATGGGATTGCTATGTGCTTAACCTTGGCCTCTTCACACAAAGGTGTCAACTTTTATTCAAGGATAATATGGTTTGGCAAAAGCAATGATCTTCCCCACACTATTGGATACAGTAACAATCTGTCTAGTACAGTGCACTTCACCACTAAGGACCATCTTCAATATATGAGGATCTTTCCATGGGTCCTTATCAGACTTAACGCATCCACCTTGATCAGCATGTGTACAACAACCGCCAAGAAATCTAGCAATTCACAGGAATTAATTATATCAAGAAACGTAGTATGATACTTGGTTCCAAGCACATGAATTTTTGACGTAGTTTTTGGATCAAGGAATGACTTCACACTGTCCAAAGTAGTTTGCAACTAGGGCTAACATTGATGATGAACATTTGATGCAGAGTCTCAGGGTAGTTGTCCCCATCAATTTTCTGCGACCGCATAATTAATTCATGAGCATTTTTCATAAAATTTTTAAAACCTACACCATTAACATCTAGGATTGTTGTACTTGAGTCCATGTGCCTTTTGGTAGCAATTAAACATGCTAGAAATTTGACTTGGAAACATCTCTCGATCTCCTTAACATTATATTTTGAATATCGTTCCATGGTTGTCACTTGCATGAGTTTATTGGCATCAAATTTTCCAAGCCATTAAATGTATACAGGTCTTCCATCCTTATCCACGCCTAGTACTTTAGAACTTGATCTAACTCATCATACTCAAAATCCTCAGTAAGACTGATATGAGTCTGGTTTGGTGAGAATTGGGTCCGGTTCAGTGAGTTGACTCACTCTTAGTGGAATGAACTCGGCTGAGTTAAGTGATAATCAAGGGAGATTATCGGGTGCCTTCTGAACCGTTGGATTGCGCCTTTTTCTCTTGGCCGTTGGATTTAGCACTTGGATTGTGTTTCTTTTGAGCTGCACCTTGAATCATCTGATTTGTTTTGTTCTATTTTCTGCCCTTGGATCTGTGCTTCGATTATGCAGTTCTTGATTTCCTTTCATCCGGTAGTAGATTACACACGTTTCTCTCTACGCGGTTCGATCTCTTGCCTTAATCTGTGTCCCGGGGAATTAATCTATGCCCTTGATTCAAATTCCTCCGACTATTCTGGGCCGTGTGATGATGCTTCTAGATAAAGCTTACCTTAATTCTTTCTTTTGCTTTGTTTCTCTCAACATTTTGAGCCGTCAATGCTCCAGAGAGGGAAAGAGGGGCCGAGAGCAAGGAGGAACCCTAGGGTTCTCCGATCGAAGATGAGCGGCGATTTCCGGCGAGGAAAACCAGAGAAGAGTTCAGGAGAAGAGGGAGAAGAGAAGATGCAGAAGAGAAGGGAGTTTTCTTTCAGAATATTTTTATTATTTTCTCTATTGGGATTTCTTCCTTCTATTTATAGTTTTCTTTTCTTCCTATATCCTAGATTTAGACCTTCTATACATGCTAACATTTTCTATACATTTAATCTTGCTTGTCATTCGGAAGTTGAGTGCGGCAATCTGTTGTTACTACTCTTCTTGGTTTCTTGATTTTATGACTTCTGTTCCTTTGGTAGTTAATTCTGTTATGGGTTTATTTTACTTTCAGGGAGGCTCTGGAAATAGTATATGTTGATTTCTTTTATTCTGAGTTGTCTCCTGAGTCTTGTATTATTAAAGTTTGTATATATTTTGTTTGGACTTTGATAGCTGTTGTTGTAGATCTTCTTTATTCCTACTGATCTCTGTTATTGTAAAACTGCTATTCTAGCTTGGTTTTTATTCTGTAATTATTTCTGGTCTGAATGTGTAATTTTAGTCTCTCTGTTGATGTTATATTTTGGGGATATTGGTGAAATATTTTAGCCAACTTGGCCTTCTTTTGTCCCTTTTATTTATGTTGTTAATTTGAGGATATGGATTCATATCATTACTCCCCTCCCCCACATTGACCTTTTCCGGGTCAAAGTAAAATGCTTCCTTTATTTCTTCCTCTGATACCCAGGAAGCCTCTGTAGCTAGAAGTCCTTCCCATTGTATTAAGACTTCTTTAATTTGATGATCTCCTTATAGTATTGTTCTGTGATCTAAAACTTTCATAGGCACTAACATCGCATCCCAGGAGTTACTAATTTTCTTTGGGTGGATTGTAGAATCAGAATCGTATTGCTTGAGTCGGATACATGAAATACATTATGTATTCTTATTACTTTATTTTATGCAACAGTCTATCTTTAGAACTTTGAAAGGGCTATAGTATTTTCTTTGTAGTTTTGTATACTGATTCCCAGAGACTGGAGTTTATCTATAGGGTTGTAGTTTAACTAATACCAAATCCTTTACTTTGAATTGAAGTTCTCTTCTATGTTTGTCATCCATTTGCTTCATTATATTTTGAGCTTCCTGTAGATTTGTTTTAAGTAGCTGTAGCATTCTGTCCCTCTGTTGTAAACTTATTTCTACCTCTGTGTTGATAGTTGTCTTCTCCTTACAATGTATTGAAGGGGAAGTGCATATACTATTTGAAAAGGAGTCATCTTTGTGGAAGTATTGATGGATGTATTGTAGGAGAATTACGCCAAGGAAGCGTGTAACCACATCCTTGGTGTCTCTAATACAAAACTCCTTAGATATTGCTCTAGGATTCTACATTTTTATATCATCACATGGGATGGTATGTACTACTATGTTATAATGTGGTTCCACTTAACTTGAATAGTTCTCTCCAGAAGTTGCTCATAAAGATTGGGTCTCTGTCTGAGATTATACCTTGTGGTATGCCATGTAGTTTTGCAATGTATGCAATGAAAATGAGCTATATGATGTCAAAATTGTTTAGAATGGCTGAGAAGTGAGCATATTTTGATAGTCTATCAGCCACTACTAATATAGTTATTTTATTATTAGACTTGGATAGTCCTGTGATAAAATCCATTGATACTTCCTCCCAAATGGCTTGTGGGATAGGTAGAGGTTGTAGTAATCCTGTTGGCTTCTGAGTGTCATACTTGACTTGTTGACAAATAGGGCAGGTTAATACAAAGTGTTTAATATCTTTTTTCATATTCTTCCAGTAGAATTGTTGATTAATTACAAAGTCTTCAATTCTCCATGGCCTCCTCTTGTGTTGAATGTAATTCTCTTATAATAGTGTTTACGTATCTTTGAATCTTTGGCTATGACAATCTATATCATCAAACCATTAACCATTAGATATATTTAGGAAATAAACTTGGATTGTCTAATATTTTTCTATAAAGTTCTTGTAGTTAGTTTTTCCTTGTGATTTGTTGTATTATAGTATTGAATTTTTTGAGTATAAACAGAATGAATGACATAAGTGATTTAAATTTGTAGAATTATCTTACGTAGAATAGTTTTTTAGACAAGGCATCGGCTGCTTTGTTTGCAATCCTTGGTTTATATTCAATAGTGTAGTCATATCCCAGGAGCTTAATTGAAAATCTCTGCTGTTCAGGAGTCTGAATTATTTGTTGCATTAATTCCTTTATACTCTTTTGATCTGTCCTGATGGTAAACTTGTTACCTAGCAGATATTGTCTCCATCTTGCTACTATTTCTGTTATAGCATACAATTCTCTTGCATATGTTGATGTTTTTGTAATGATGGTGAGAGCTTTTTACTAAAATAAGTTATAGGATGGCTATTTTGTATTAAGCTCAATTGCAGGATGCATGTCTCTATGATAAAAGGTGGGAAAAATTTGGATAGTATCTTGGTAGAGATGTTATTGCTTGTTTTTTGTAAGAATGCTATTTTCCTTCTTCACGTCCATAAATTGCTGCTTGGCTAACATAGAAGTTAGTGGAGAACATGATAGTTTTAACAAATTTTCTATAATAGCTAGTTAAACCCAAAAAACCTCTTAATGTTTGGTGAATTGGGTAAAAGTCATGTCTTGAATCTTTTGGGATCCACCTATACTATACAGGATAAAATGTCCTAAATACTCAATTCTATCTTGTATAAATGAGCATTTAGATGGCTTAAACAAGTGAATCTTTGCTTTAGTTGTTCCAATACCTCTTGGAGATGAGTTTGATGTAACTCCAAGGTGTTGCTATATGTAAGTATATCATCAAAAACACTAAGATAAATTTCTTAAGAAAGGTTTAAGCACTGCATTCATTAAAGCTTGGAATGTTGATGGTGCATTTGTTAGTCCAAATGGCATTGTCATAAACTCATAGTGTCTCTCATGAGTTTTAAAAGCTATTTTGTAGATGTCTTCTTCTTCATTGATTTGGTGATATCGACTTAAGTCCACTTTTGAAAACATTGTGGCTCCATATAATTCATCCATAAGTTCATCTTGAGTGGGAATAGGAAATCTGTCAGGTATTGTTATTTTATTTAGAGCTCTATAATCCAAATAGAATCTCTAAGTTTCATCCTTCTTTTTGATTAAAAGTCTTTGGAGAGAAAGGCATGCTTTCTCACGATTATGCCACTGTCCAACATTTCTTTAATTAATTTTTCAATTTCTATTTTCTAAAAGTGTGGATATCTATAATTTTTTACTCTCACTGGTTGAGTTCCAAATGGCAGATAGATCTGATGGTCTATATCCCTTCTTAGAGGTAAGCCTGCTGGACTTTGAAACAGTTCTTGATATTGGGATAATACTTGTTGTATCCTGTAAGTTCTTGAATTCTTTTAGAGGAATGTTCCCTATCATTTCTTTAATGAAATATGAGACTATTTCCTTCTTTTTTATAATTTGGTGAACGATGGAATGAAATGCTATCCTGGAGGTGTATCCCTTGTCTTAATTTATCATTAAAGTAGAATTTCATAGTCAACTTTTTATAGTCAATTGTACATTCACCCAATTGTTCTAGCCATTGAACACCAAAAACCACATCTACTCCTTGCATGGGTAACAGATAGCAATCAGTGGTAAAAGTATTCCCTTGTAGTTGGATAGGAATATTAGAACATATTCCTGAACATTTTAAGGTTTCTCCATTGCCTACTAATACTTGAAAAATTGATGCAGGTGTTACTTTATAGTCAATGAATTTTGCTAGTTTTGACTGAATGAAATTGTGACCCACTGTCAATCAGTACTTGTACTTTTTTGTTTCCAATCAGTCCTTATAATCTTAAAGTTCTAGAATTAGACTGACCTGTAAATGCATTTAGGCTGATTTCTGAAAATTCTTCCTATAATATTTGCATTTCTGGTTCAGATTCTTGCTGCATGTATTGCTCTTAATCATCATTGATCACCATTAAGGCAAATAATTTGGATTTGCATATGTGACCTCTGATATTTTTCATCAGTTAAAACATAATCCTTTCTTTCTTCTTTCTTCCTGTGTTGTTGTTAATTTCGGATTGGGATGTTTTTTGTTTTTTGTTGGTCATATTATTGGAGCAGGGTGGTAAAGGTGGTTGGTATATCATTTATTAGTGGTATGGATTGATTGGCTCTGTAATTTCTTATCATGGTAATTTCATCAGCAAGCCTATCTTCCATTAGCTTAGCTAATTGAAAAGCTTGCTGTAGGGAGTTGGGATGTAAGGCTCTTACTTCACTTTTAATATCATATCTTAGCCCAGATTCAAAATAACTTTGTAGAAATTGTGTGGAATCCTAAAATTTGAGCTCTTCAAATTCATTATAGAAATTCGAGCTGTAGATTTACAGCCTTAAAATTCTCCTTTCAAATCTCTAGAGATGGACCAAATCTTTGAATGACTTTTTTGGAATTATGTCCATGAGTGTTGATTTAAGTGCATCCACGATACCGACTTACTTGGTCCATCCATGTAAACTGATGCAATTAGAAATTTCTGGTCCTCTGATAAGCTATAATACTAAAAAAATTGGTCTGCTTTGAACAGCCAACCTTTGGGGTTTTCTCTATTGAACCTTGGCATATCTACTTTCACAGGTCTACTATTTTGCTGTGTATGTTGTCTATTTGGAAAGAAAATTTCTGTATGAGAAGGAGTACATACCTATGATTATTGTTTTTCTTGATGATTGTTTTCCAATTTTTCTTCTATAGAAGATAATCTTCTTGAGACTTCATTTAATATCATAGTGATTGAAGACATCTGTTCATTTATTTTATTGAGTCTTCTTACAAACTCATCTATTGTCTTGGCTATGTGTCTTGTTCCTTCTGCCATTTTTTTTTTGAGTGATGTAGTCAACGAGAGCACCAATGATATGAGTTTGGTCGGTGAGAATTGAGTCTGGTTCAGTGAGTTGACTCACTCTGAGTGGAATGAACCCGGCTGAGTTAAGCGATAATCAGGGGAGATTATCGGGTGCCTTCTTAACCGTTGGATTGCACCTTTTTCTCATGGTCGTTGGATCTAGCACTTGGATTGTGTTTCTTTTGAGTTGTGCCTTGAATCGTCTGATTTGTTTTGTTCTCTTTTCGCCTTGGATCGTGCGATTTGTGCGGTTCTTGATTTCCTTTTTAGTGGATTACACGCATTTCTCTCTACGCGGTTTGATCTCTTACCTTGATCTGTGTCCTGGGGAATTAATCTATGCCCCTGATTCAAATTCCTCTGGCTATTCTGGGTCGTGTGATGATGCTTCTAGATGAAGCTTACCTTAATTCTTTCTTTCGCTTTGTTTCTCTCGACAGTTTGAGCCGTCGACGCTCTAGAGAGGGAAAGAGGGGCCGAGAGCGAGGAGGAACCCTAGGGTTCTCCGATCAGAGATGAGCGGCAGTTTCCAGCGAGGAAAATCAAAGAAAAGTTTAGGAGAAGAGGGAGAAGAGAAGATGCAGAAGAGAAGAGAGTTTGCTTTCAGAATATTTTTATTATTTTCTGTTGGGATTTCTTCCTTCTATTTATAGTTTTCTTTTCTTCCTATATCCTAGATCTAGACCTTCTATACATGCTAACGGTATTCTGTTATAGTCTGTTATTAATCTTGCTTCTGTCATTCTGAAAGTTGAGGTACGTGCAATCTGTTGTTACTACTCTTCTTGGTTTCTTGATTTTATGACTTCTGTTCCTTTGGTAGTTAATTTTGTTATGGGTTTATTTTACTTTCAGGGAGGCTCTGGAAATAGTATATGTTGATTTCTTTTGTTCTGAGTTGTCTCCTGAGTCTTGTATTAAAGTTTGTATATATTTTGTTTGGACTTTGATAGTCATTTGTAGATCTTCTTTATTCCTACTGATCTCTATTGTTGTAAAACTGCTATTCTTGCTTGGTTTTTATTCTGTAATTATTTCTGGTCTGAATGTGTAATTTTAGTGTCTCTATTGATGTTATATTTTGGGGATATTGGTGAAATCTTTTAGCCAACTTGGCCTTCTTCTGTCCCTTTTGTTTCTGTTATTAATTTGGGGATATGGATTCATATCAAAGACTGTCAACACCAAATTCCTTTCTCCACTGGATCATATGAGTCCATATATGTTTATCTTTCTCAATATCAAACTTCCTTGCTTTAAGGAATCTCAACATCATGTGATAATCATCAAGCTTTGTGGGTAAAAGCTCGTCCATGATCAGAGATTGGCAAAATGCATCAACAGCTTGCAGCTCCTCAATATCCCTCACATCTTCAATAGAAATAGATAGGACTCTATTGTCATTTCTTTTCTTGCTACCTTTTTTTTCTCAAAGTATGTCAAAATTTAGTTGAGGCATTTATTGCATTTTTATTCAAAGATCCAATCCTTGTCCTCCTATAATCTCATGAATTCTCAATATCAGACTTCCATTCTTTTCTTCCATCATGGCCAGAACTTCCCTCGAAACATGGTATGGTGAAGCAATTGAGAGGCCCCGACATTTTTCGGTGATGCAATGATTCCATTCACTTAAGGGAGACGAGAGGCTGAGCTGTTGCGTGAGATGGATGGGTTGGGAGAGTGAGGAAGAGATCTTTCTTGCTCGGCTTGCAGCAGGGAGCCTCGACTCAACCTCCCAAGAAAGGAGAGGAGGTTGGATAAGAAAGAAGAGAGAGACTTATGGGTTAAAAAGAGCGGTGGTGCTGTCTCATGAGAGAATAGGGATTTTGTTTGATCTAGGAATGAGCGTTTGCTACTCCAAAATTTTGTCCCATTCCTTCCCCAAAATCCTCCAGTTAATGTGATTAATACCTTAATTATTCATTAATGTATTTCCATATAAGATTAGGTATAATTTTTAAAATTGGAGCGCAAATTTGAACGTCATTAAAGAGTATTTAAGGAAAGTTTATAATTTGATTAATCATATTATGATTTAATTACTAAAATTAAATTTAATTGTATTTAATTAAATTAGATATTTGATTTTCATAATATCGCATAAAAATTTTTGTAAATTTTTGTGAATCTTGTCAGAATCAAACTCACATAATATGGGAATTATTTATAAATAAATTCGATGTTCCAGATTCAACAATGTAATCTGTTTCAAGATCAGAGACCATTTGATTAAAGTCAGTGCCGAATCAAGTCAATTTTGATTCAAAAATTCATGTCGTCACTTCTGACTGCTCGATATTCGCACAAACTCGTCTGAATTGAGCATAAATAGTCTCATTTGATAGGCTCTGGCATTTCAACGCTAACGATGTGATCAATTTCAGAAATGGAGGTCATTTGGGCAACCTCACATCTTTCCGACCTCGATATCGGTGGATTTCCTTCTTGATCGGTCGACCGTTGAATTATGCAATACATATTTTCTGATCAATTTTGGCGTTATAAACATGATGGTGAAGTCCGTTCATCGATCGGAGACCATTCCAACTAGTTTCGGTGATGCCTAGTGCATTTTAGCTCGATTTTCACCTTTACATCCAAAAAGTCAAATTTATCTTGGAAATCAAATGACCTCCATGGGGCTAGCTAAAGCCTTGTATTCCTGGGATGTGCATACTATATACCCATTTGCATCCAAACATGTAAATTTGTATGAACATAAGAAAGAAAGTCTTAAATTATATGGTTAACTAATTCAATCACATAGTCAATCATGGATGCATGTATTTTTAGTAGAAAAGTGTGAACATAAGAAAGAAAGTCTTAAATTATATGGTTAACTAATTCAATCGCATAGTCAATCATGGATGCATGTATTTTTAGTATAAAAAGGGAATTCTCATCCCTTAACCACACATACACACACATGTAAAGAGAAATGAGCAAGTACGTGTCATTGTTAACCAGCAAAGTGAGGTAATCAAATGACCTCCTTGGGACTAGCTAAAGCCTTGCATTCTCGGGATGTCCAGACTATATACTTTGCTTTCTCACTATACATGGATCTATATATAATCAAAAGAAAGAAAACCATGCAAAAAATTGTAATTCCATTTGATTAAATCATTTATGCATATGAATTAAAGTTATATCCAAATTTTAATGTGGAGACACATGTAAAGGAAATCAAATAAGTATGTGTCATTGTTAACCAAGGAAGTGAACTAATCAAATGACTTCATTGGGGCTAGCTAAAGCCTCGTAGGGATATCCAGACTAATACTTATTAACATTAAATACATGTAAAGCTACATATAAATTAAGGAAAAGAAAGCTTTGCTTCACACATCTAAGATATAAGTGCATGCAAATCTATATGTATTCATAATTACTATCACTCTAACCAATGTAATTGATTTATAAGCTTTGGAAAATAATTTAAATTTATTAGTGATAATAGTCACACATATTATAAATTAATCTAACACATGCAAACTTACATAAAGAAAAACCATTTGATTTAATTAATTTTGAAAAGATGAATTCATGATTTCAAATAACAAACAACATTTACCATGATTGGAAAGGAATAAATAAACCTAAACATATGATTTTATTCAATTAAATTAATTCCTAAGGACCATCATATCAAATAAAACCATTTAAAGTAAACCAAAACTATTTTTATGTCATTTTTAATTTCATGTTTTGATTTGATCTAAAGATGTGAGAAAAAGATTTGCGGATCCTATCCCATTCCCATGTTTGTTAATTAATTTGGTTTAATGAAAGGTACTTAGGTTGATTTAATGAGTTAATTAAGTTGTAGTATGCATTAAGTCCATTAATTAACCATTTTCCTATGTTACCTTAATAGAATTATCCAAATAATTATGAGCCAACATAATATGCATAAGAAAATAAATTTGCAATGATCTTAAGAAATAAATGGTCCTAATGTAATTGGCTCAAAATTAATGGTTAATTAAGTACTTTGATGGTTTCCCCACACATGAAGGTTAACCATAATTTCCTTAAATAGCTTTAGGTTATTAAACACTTAAAGATCTGCCAAAGAATTAATTAATTAAGACTTAATGTGATTATAATTTTAATTTGATTAGTTAAGCCATTAATTAATTAATTAAACCTTGATTAATTTCCTTTTGAAAATGAAGCAAACTTAAGGAAAGAGGCTAGTAAAAAGGTCTTAACCCTATTCCATCAGTCCAATCACTATTGGACAGTGATTAGTGAACTAAATTAACCAATTTGTTGATGTTCATGAGATTAATTAACCATTAATTGAATTAAGAGAGTAATTATGACTTAATTAGTCAATTCTCCTAATTAAGCAAGTAATAAATCCCAAGAAAATCATGGGAGGTAGAAATCATCCCATTAAACTAACCCAACAAAATTTGGGATTAATTACTAAAGTGATTATGAGATAATTAAGCTAATTAATTTTATAATTAAACCATAATTAAGCTTTAATCACTATTCAAAATTAATTAGAATTATTTTTAAATAATTCTCCTTTAAAATACTTTTTTAAAAAATATTTATTTACATCTTTTTATTTTTTTATGATTTGTAATAATTTTTGGAAGTTTCAACCATTAAAAATGATTAATTAAGCCTAATTAGAGCCTAATCTCATCAACGCCACATGGCCCGCTGACACGGTGCGCTTTCCACGTGGCACCATGGGATTAGTTATTTAAATGTGTCCGACTCAACGCCTACGTGGTGGCGGTGGACGCAGTTTCAATCCCGGCTGTCTGATCTAAGATAGGACGGTCAAGATTAAACCTATGGTTCCTTAAAGATTAAATTAGATAATTCTATCAGATTTAACCACAAGCATCTGTTTCAATCACGTGGAATGGATGGTGCATGATCTATCATCGATCAAGCAACAAGAGGCAAGCACCGTCCATCTTCCTTCGCTCAATTCGAGCTCACCCGAGCTCGGATTAATCAGAGATCGATCCCATACCTTCACCTGAAGGATCTGAAGGAATCCAACGGCTATGATCAAGTGAAATGCAAATTTTCTTCACAAAATATAAATTAATTTTTGCCTAAAGCTCGATTTTGGAAGCATACCTCACCGAAGTTTAAGATCGGCGGTGCAAATGATTGAGGAAGCTTCGTCTAGTGGAGGCGAAACCCAACTGATCGGCACGAGCTTTGATTCCTCATTGTTTGCTCAGAAGACCAAGGTCCTTCGATTTGGAGCTCGGTCTTGATCGAAGTCCTACCTCCTGTCGCTAGGAAGCTTGGGAGACGATTCATTCTTGCTCGACGAGGCCTAGGGAAGGTGTGTGCAAGTTTAATTTGGATTTGGTCGAGGTTTGGATCAGTTGGGTTAGAAATGGGTTTGCTCTATTTCAGGGTGGACGGGAATGGAGTTTTTGATCAAGGAACAAGCTTAGGAGCTTGGGAAAAGGCTCTAGTTGCTCATCTTGGGTAGCTGGGGCTCTGAGAATGCTCAAGTTTTGATGTGGAACGAATTGGAGGGGGTATACCCCTCTTTCCTTGGATCGGACAGCCTTGATCTGTTTGACTTCTAATGGTTGTCCAGCCGTCGATAGTGCCCTGTGATGGTAGGGTATCATCTTAGGTGGCTCTGTTTTGTTGGCCAAAGGTAAGGTGGTGGCTGCTAAGGTGGGAAGGAAGTTGTTGTCCTATGCAAGCCAAATGCTCCGATGGGGGAGGTGAGGTGAGTTCACCTCCCCACAGATCATGGCCAACCCAATTACCTCTTAGGCCAGGTTGGGTAATGTCTTAGGTGCCTAGGTGAACCATTATGAGAGTGTCAAATGGACAAGGGATGAAAATGATCACTTACATGGGTGATTTGTCTCATGTGATACCTTCAACCCAAGGGTAGAATGGTCATTTGACATTGGATTTGATTTGGGCGGATTCGAAAAGAGTCAAAAGTGGGTCAACCCAAATTTTTAAGTGATTTGGAGTTGATTTGGTTAGATTTGGCTCAAATGGGTTAAATTGAGTTAGGTTGAATAAAGTTGACCAATTAGTCAAATTGGGTCAAACCAAGGGTTGGGTCAAGTTCATATGATTATTTGGGATGTGTTGGTGTTATTGATTTAGTTTGGCTTAGATTTGATTTTGGCTCATTTGAGTTCATTTGGGTCACATGGGTTAGGTTAACCAAATTGACCAAATTGACTTGGGTTAGGTATTGATTTTAGTTTGGGTTTAGTTGACCAATTGAATGTGATTGTATGCTTTCGTTTCAATTAATTTAGACTTGGTTTTGATTTAGGTCAATTTGACCCTTTATGTCAATTTGGGCTAAGTGGGTCAATTTGGATTCAATTATGGCTTTGGTCAAGTTTAATAATCAATTTGAAATTAACTTGAGTCATTGGTTGTAATCAATTTAGTTTGAAATTTTAATTTGATCCAATTTGGCATTTTAGGTCAATTTGGGTAAATAGGTCCAATTATGTTTGGTTTGGCTCAATTGAAGGTCAAGTCATGTTCAAATACTGATTTTGGGTTGGTATAAATCATTAGTTTCAAGGGATTTGGCTTAATTTGCAAATTGACTAGTTTGGGTTCATATGGGTTAAAATGGTTGACTTGGTCAAATGACTAAGTTGACTTGGTTCGACCCAATTTGTGATAATCGATCAACCTAGGGTGATCAACAATCATGATAGGAGGTTTAGATTGGCTTGGTTCAATCCAACTTGAGTTGGATTGAAGTTTAGCTTAAATGAGTTCTTTAGGTCACTTTGGGTCAAGTAAACCTAAGTAGGTTAATTTGTTTGATTTTGGTTTGATTTGGTTTTAATTGATTTTATATATGGATTTAGGATTCATATATAAACTCAATTGCAATTGATTTGGGGTTTGGATGAGTTTTGGTTCATTTGGACATTTCAAGTCAAAAGGGCTAAGTTAGGTTTGACTTGGATTGATTTTGATTTGGCTTGATGATTATTGATTTCATTTATATTTGGAAATGAGGTTGAAGGAATGATTGATTCATAAAATTAATTAATTGATTTTGGCTCGAATTTGAATGGAATTTAGCTAAGTCCATGATATTGGCTTAAAAGGTTTAGATTTGGACATGATTTGATTTGGATTTAGTTTTGGTCATTTGAATGTATATTTGATTTATATTTGGGAAGATAATTGAAGAAGTAATTGATTCATGAAAAATCAATTAATTTTGGATTAATTTGAAGAGGATTTTGGCTAAGTTCATGGAATTGATCATGTGGCTTAAGCTTGAGATTAATTTGATTTGATTTTGGATTAAGATTTGAAGTTGAGTTTGTGCTTGAATTTGATAGATTGATTGAAGGGTTGAATTGATCTTTGAGAAAATTAATTGAATTTGAATTGATTTGAATTTGGTTAGGGCTAAGTTCATAAGATGAGATCATAGGGCTTATGAAGGATTTCAAGTTTGGATTTGATTATGGGCTTCAATCATTTGGTTTGAAATTGGGTTTGGATTTGATGTTTGAATTGAATTTGGGATTTGATTTAAGAAGGTGAACATAGGTTGGGTTTGGGTTATAGGTGGGTTATAGGATTGGTGAATCTTTCTAATCCTTAAGGCATAGCTAATCCTATGACTAACTTTCTAAGTCTCTAAGCTTAGGTTAAGTGTTCACATAATCACTAGAAGTATCTTATGACTAAGGAAGTCTTAGTGTCTAGAAGACTCCTAGGTCTAAGAAGAGATTGAGAACTCACTCCAAAAATAAGGTCAACATTAATGAAAGGATAAGATTGCATTGTATGGTGATAATAATGAAGGTAAGAAAAAAATACAACTAGATTTTAAGGTAAGTGTAATTAAAAAAAAAAAAAAAACTAAGATTTGATATTAGAAAGACCACAAGTTAAATTTTTTATAGCAAATAGTAATATAAATAGTATATTTAAGCTGGCATTGATGTAAATAAAAGATTTAAATATTTAACATTTAAATAATATAAAATTTGTTGACATTTAGGTAAGCTATCCTAAATTATTTTATCTTAATTGAGCTTTTTATCCAAATATATTTTTTCTATTATATTTATGATAATTTCTTTACTTATATCTATAAGATATTTAACTAAATATAAACAAATTTTAATTATAAGAAAAATTCTAAAATTTATTAATATTATATTTTTAATATTAGTAAATAATAAATCTGAATTTAGCTAAATCAATGATAATAGGTTATAGCGTTGGTTTAGTGTCAAGAAGCCAATGGGGTCGAATTCGACTATGAGCAGCTTGGATTGCTCAACGAATAAGGAACATTCCCTTTGGCGATCGTTCAGTTCCTTCATAGCTCGATGGTGTTTGACGAAGCCGTTTAAGCATTAGTGATCGAATCCGCTCACTGCATTCTGAAGGCTTCTTATCTGAAATCAATTCGAGCTTGCCAGAGCCAGGATTTTGCGGTAAATATGCAGGCTAAACGTGGTGGAATCTTTGTTTCAGCAAGATTCCGGCGGGAAAATGGATGCCCTCAGCTTCATGTCCAAAAGCCCTCCCAAGATGGTCAACGGAAAGCAGCAGCCATTATCTAGCACCCAGCGGATATCTCCCAGATTTGTGCCATTCTCCATGTGAACCCGTTAACTCTTCTTCTCAAAGAGGTTGGCTTTTCAAGGATTATAAAAATATCATGGAGTGGTACTCTAATGGTTCTGCTGGTAAAGCCCCTTGATTATGAGCTTTACTTCGGAGGTAAGAAGAAGAAAGAAAGGAGAGACGGATCGAAGACGCCCATCTGTTGCGGCTGTTCCATAATCAGTATCTGCAGTGGCGCTTTATCAATGCGCATGCTGAAAATACAATTTCAACTCAGCTGACGAATACAAAAGGAGTAAGGGGCTATGTTGATCGTCTAGACTCTTTAAGCTTATTGATTTCTTGCTCTCTTTTTTATCTTCAAACTGATTGGTTTTAAGTAACTAAATTGATTCATAATTAGAACTTGATCTTCTGTAAAACAAGTGATCATCAAATTATATTATCATTGCGACAAGATACTAATTAAAATCATTCCTTTTCTCTTTTTGTTTTTTGGAAGAAAAAAGGTGGCAGTTTTTATTGTAATGTCATCCCACTGGGATTTTTCAGAATGCATTATATGCATGGTTGACCATCTCAGAATTGCGTGATTCAACAATGAATAAGCGAATCAATCTTCAAGTATTGAGGCAAAACTTGAAGCTAGCTTCCATTCTTAAGGGACAAGTAAGGACTATGCCCTGAATTTATATAATTTACATTCTTTTGGATTGAGGTAGGCTACTTACTCTTCTATATTTCTATATTTCTCTTTTCAGTTTATTAATTCTGTCTGTTTTTGTGGAATTTTCTCACTGCTTATGGTAAATATGCTTGTACATCCTCTGGTAATTTTCATGCCTTCATTTTTAATGCTGTGATTGCTCAAAATGTTTATATATTTCTGAATAATTAATGCTATCCTAACATCTGGGCCACACTTTTTGGCTGAATATGTTTTCTCATTGAGGTTGTGTGACTAAAGGTTTTTTAGGACAACGTTTTAACTGCGTTACTGTATGAAACGTGAATTTTTGTGTGTTTGATGCCCCTTTCTGAATTCCGTTCTCAAAATATTCCTAGCAACAAATACAGTTTTGCAACCTTATGAAGGGTCTGTTTGAGACGATTGTAACTTTTTGAAAAAATGATTATAAAATACTATGAAAAAAATAATTTTTTGAAAAGCTACTGTATAGGTTACAAATTTTTTCTTATTTAAAAAATTAAAACAATTGTTTTATGAAAGCCACCACACTCTAATAATGTTGGTTCTCAAAAGTAGCTTTTAACTACAAAATTTTCTAAAAAATAGCTAAAAAGTTGATAGTCAAACGTAAATGTGGTTGATTTATGACTATTTTTTGAAATGCAAAATAGTCAGAAAGTTATCTCAAATGCACCCAAAGACTCTCGCGATGGTTGCATTATGTAATTTAGTGGATAAAAAAAAGACCAAGGATCCCTCTTTGTGTTTGCATAATTATCCTCCTACCTATCCTTGTGACAAAGTCTCCCTCTCAGTTCCACGATTTGCTCTTCCAGATCACCTTCTCTTTCACTTGCAATTTCGCAATTCCATTTTTCTGTTGAGCTACTCTGCCATTCTGCTTGGCCTTCCGTCTATTGTGCATGCAATAAATAGGAGATGCTCCCTCAAATATTTTCCAATCCGCACCTCTTCGAGCGGTAGCAATAAAATCCGGTTCTACCTATTGTGACATAAAAGCTTTCATTCATATGGTATGCTTCTCAATTTTATTATTCGGTTTAATCAGCGGACAACAAAGGCCATTTTTATTGTTCATCTAGTTTCATTTGCTGCAACAAGCCATTAAAAATACAGATAATTCTCTATAGCCTTTTTTTGTTTAATTTGTTAGGCTTACTTCCATTGTGTCTTATTATGTGTCAAATTTTCATTTAATTCAAGTATATTAAGATCATTTTTTATACATCTTAATCAAGTCTTTCTAGGTCTACCTCTACTTTTCTTAATATAAGGCAAATCTAATGCATCTACTTTCCTAATCGGGTCATCGAATCGCCGACATTTTATGTGGCCAAACCATCAAAGACGGCTCTCTCTAATCTTATGTGCCACTGGAGCTACTCCAACTTTTTCCCGAACATACTCATTTCACATTTTATCTCTAAGAGTAAAGCCACTCATCCACAGCATCCTCATTTTCAACACTTAACTTAGTCTTATACTTCTCTTTTATTAGCCAATATTCTACATGCATAAATCATCGGTCTTACCACCTTATAAAATTTTTCTTAAGTTTAAGCGGTACTTTTCTATCACATAATAGGCCGGATTCCTCCACTTCAACCATCCAACTTGAATTCTACTAATAACATCTCCATCTATTTCACCATCATTTTGAATAATAGAGCCTAGATATTTGAATCGCTTCACTCTTTTAATGATTTGTTCACTGTCCACTACCACTAGAATTTCTACAACTAAAATTACACTCTATATATTCAGTTTTAGATCTACTTAAATGAAAACCTTTAGACTTTAAGGTTGACATCCACAGTTCAAGTTTCTTTTGGACTCCCTCTCTAGTCCTATCAACAAGAAGAATGGCATCAGCAAAAAGCATACACCAAGGTACATCTTCCTGTAAATGCCTAGCAAGAACATCCATAACTAACGCAAAAAGATAAGGGCTTAAAGTTGATCCTTGATGTAATCCAATTGAAATAGGAAAATATTTTGTCAATCCTCCTTGTGTTTGGACACAAGTAATAGCTCTAGTATACATATCTTTAATTACTTGAATATAATCAATATTAGCTCCTTTCTTTTCTAGAACTCTCCAGAGAACATGTCTTAAAACTTTATCATAAGCTTTCTAATATCATATGTAGATCCTCCTTACTTTCTCTATATTTCTCCATCAAACCTCTTAACAAATATATAATATCCATAGTAGATCTACCTGGCATGAAACCAAATTTATTGTGATAAACTTTTGTATCACATCGTAACCAATGGTCAATTACTCTCCCATAATTTTAATATATGACACATTAACTTAATTCTTCTATAATTTGAACACTCTTATGCATCACCTTTATTCTTAAATATAGGAACCAACAAAGTCTTTTCTCACTCATCTGACATCTTTTTACTCTTTAAAATAACATTAAAAAGATTTATAAGCCAATAAATTCCTTGATCTCCTAAACATTTCCACACTTCTATTGGAATATCATCAAGTCCTATCGTTTTTCCACATTTCATTTTTTTTAAAGCTTCTCTAACTTCAAATTTACTAATATAATGATAAAAATAAAATTATCTATTTTTGTTTAAAGTATTATGATTTCTCAAATCAATCGTATTTTTAAATCATTCATTGAAAAGTTTATCAAAATACTTCATCCACCTATTTTCATTATCATTTTCTAAGAAAAGTATTTTATAATTTTCATCTTTAATGCACATTACTTGAACTTGATCTTTATTTCTCATATCTCTTTGGTTGGCCATCTTTCACCTTCTTTGATATCCAATCAATTATATAAATTATTAAAAGTTAAATTTTTTACATCATATATTGTTTTTTATATCTTTCCCAATTAGCAAGCTTAATAAATCAAAAAAAAAAAAAAAGGTTATAGAGAATAATCTGTATTTTTTTTAATGGCTTTCTGTAGCAAATAAAATTAGATAAATAACAAAAATGATCTTCGATGTTTGCTAATCAAATCAGATAATGAAATTGAGAAGAGTATTGTATGGAGAAAGTTTTTATGCCATAATAGATAGAACTGAATTTTATGAAAAATATTCTACAAATTTTGAATAAAGTTGTTGACCTCGATTTGTCTTCCAAAAAAAAAAAAAGCCGAGCAACCGTTTCCTCCCGTTTCTCTCAACCGTTCACGCCCGATCCTCCGTCAAAACCGAAGGCACGCTGCACGCACGAAACCCCTTTCTCATTCAACACTCTCCCATTTTCCCTCATCCGTTCCCTCTATTTTCCCCTGCTCTTGTTCGTTGTCTCCTTAAAACCGCAAGGAAGCCGAACTCCATCTCTCTCACAATACTGAGCCGCACAACAGCCCCTCCGTCCTAGCCTCTTTATCGCAATACCGAGCTGCACAGGTGATCCTCGCCGCCCCTCCCGAGCTCCCCTCTCTGCTTTGATTTTCCTTCCCACGGGACCTGCTCCCATCTTCCCACAATCGCACAAACCGAACGTAGACTCGTTCCATCGCATCTCTCTCTTTCTCTCCCGCTCCGTTCGTCCTTCCCTCCATAAGTCGAAATCAAACGAATTTCTTAAAAAAATATGCACACAGAGATCGGACTCCACGCACAGCCGCCTCGTCTCGCCTGCAACAATCTTCCGGAATCCAAGGGGATTTGGTGAACCAGATTCCCCGACGACGAAAATCATCGTTCGAAATTTCTAATTTCGGAAGAATCAATTAGACGGATATGTTTTGATCTTATCCAATGTCCATTATTTTCTGATCCTTATCATCATCGTTTCTCTTGTTACAATCAAATTTTAATCCCGCCTTCCTCATAACTTATTCGCTTCGATCTTCGATACGTAGCGGATTTGGTCAATTGAAGAGTAGAGAAAGATGGCGTGTTCTTTCTTCCTGTATCCCCTCCGTCAAAATCCACACCATTTTCCTCTTTATTTCTCTTGGGCGAATGTTGTTTTCAACAGGATTTTTTAATATAAGCTTAAAGCACAATAGTGTTGAGTTCTGTCAGATGGCAAAGATATCCGTAACATCAACAATTAGTCTTACTGAATTCCTTTTGCTTAGTAAAAAGCAAAGAGGCAACCGAAAGAAGGGATTCAGTTTCTCGTTCGCTCTCCTTGCTTTCCTCCTGATTTCTCTCGCTACCGAACCCACAAACTGAAACATAGCAAACCTCTTGACTTATTGTTTGGTTGCCAAAACAACAATTAATCTTTATGTTTCCTTGCCGATCAATACAAATGTGCAACAAAGTGGGTATGGATGTGTATGAAAATTATCTGTATATATGATTATGCTTCTTTATGCAGTTCCCTAATGCCCGATAAAGTATATTGAAAAGAGAGATTTGTGGTGTGAAGATTCCTCATTACCTTCTAAGGTAAAAAGGTTAGATGTGACAAATGTAATCTTTGAAAATTTACAAATTTTTGGAACTTAAATTTAAAATTAATTGAATATCAAATTAATTAAGAAATCTAAAGTCCTAAAATAAAATAAATTCAAATAAAAAAATTTAAGCTTAAAATTGAAAATTAAAATGATATTAATTGAATTTGAAACCGTCAACTTTTGAGATAGATAGTTAGCAAAAATTGAATTTAATTGAGATTAAAATAAGTTGAATGCTTACAAGTGAATATGGACAAAATCGTTTACTAGATTTTAGATCATTTTTGTAATTCACTTTGAAATAATTGAAGAGGTTTCAATTGACTATATTATTGAAGTGCAAGTGGCTTATGAGATATATGGGTGCTTGATTGCAAAGCAAATGCAAAGAATTTGATAGTCTACCAATGAATATGAATTTAACTTTGTGACGTCTCACTTAAATGAAAAAAAAACCTCATTAAACATATAATTAGATCATAAGAGATTTATAGTAAAATTAATAATCAGCTTCAAATATGATGAAATCAAATAAAGCTTATAGGAGATTCGTGACAAACTTAATAGCTCATCAATGAGCATGTTTCATAACCTTTTTAATGAATATTTAAATTGTATTATATCATGTGTTTGAGCAATAGAAGTAGTTTAAGTCAAATACACTAAGTCATAAAGTGTCAGCTTTCAAATGATAGTTGAATTCATATTATACTTCAAATGATATTATGCTCATCTTGATAACTCATCTACGAGCAAATGTGGATTTTGATATTTCATAAGCTAATATGAACAAGATTTATTATTGATTATTCTAAATATCAAGTTCTTGAACAATACCAAGCATTACAAAGCTACTCGATTAACAAATGAATTATGGTTTAATTCACACTAAGCAAGTTGAGAAGTGTTGAGAAAGTTTAAGTAAGACACACAAAGAATTTGATACATAGTCAATAACTATGAATATAATTCTTACAATGTGTCACTTTAAATGATCTAAGAGAAAATCTAATTGAATTCATAATCAAAATCACAAGATGCTTATAGATGCAATTCAAGCATGACTTAAGAACAAGGCTTATATTTAATAAACTAAGTTGAAAGAGATATAATAGCTTGTCTTTGGGTGAGAATGAAAGTTGAATATGATGATTAGCAAAGATGTAAAATCTAATCAATATGCATAAGCTAAATAGGCGTTCTATTTTTGCTATCATGATAAGTATAACCAAAGTTACACTACTTTAAATCAAAAATATGAAGTTGAAATCCCCGATCTGTGATTCTTCATATAAGCAGACGTGACTAAATTAAATTCTATGAATTATGGAGCTTCTTTCAATCCAAAAGTAAGGAATTTCATTCAAATTATGATTTTAAAATCAATGATTTCATTAATTATATGAAATTATCTAAAATATAAATCTGCATGTTTACATAGAGATTTAAAGTGAAAATTTTAATGTCAAAAAAATTTTAAGTCGAGATTAGATAAATATAAAATTAATCTCATAATTTAGAAATAAAATTGTCTAAATTACTAAATACACCGACACCGCATGAATGTTTAGATTTAAGTGTATGAGAATGTTTGCGGATTGCTTCAGTTTGGTCTTAGGGTGGGTCGGGTTAACAAAATCTAAATTATTATTAACTTATTAAAATATATAAGAAGCTAATTATGTCATATAATATAGATTTGATTCTCTATTATTAAACTAATAGAGTTGACAGGATCTGAAATAATAAATTAAATGATCAAATAATACATTCACCCCGATGATGGTTGTGTTGAATGAAGATTTTAACCGAAGGAGATACTTTCATCAAAAAAATGTGATTTTAATTTTAAATTAAATTAACTTAAATTGAGTATCAATCCAAATATGAAATCTAATATTTCATTAAGCTATTAATGGTTAAATGAAATTCAATCATTAAATACTTAAAGTAAACTCCATTCAATCCACTTTTCAACCATTTGTTAAAGGTGATAAATTAAACTCAGCTCACAAGGAATGTCAAAATCAAATATATTTTATATTCACTCTCAATCAATCTAATGGGGCGTGGCTTGTGTCTCTCATGTGGTTTGGATAGGCTCACATATGATGCGATTTGTAGAGTCCTCGATCATTGTTGTGCCAAATGACACCATTATATTATCACGATTGTAGGTCATTTCCCAATGGCTCACATACCTTGAGATGTAAATCATAGGGTACACTGATAGCAAAAAAAGCTAAGGAGACTTAAGCTTATCTTCTTATCACCCAGTGTAAGAATTGCCTGCAACCCATGGTGGGATCCTTTGGTTAGGTTGATTACCTCATCGATTAAGTAGACTAGGGATCGCAATGGTCAAGATGTGACCATGGATTTAGATTAGGCACGTCATCATTCCCCTAACCATTCGCTTTAAGTTAATATGATAAATTTCATAAGCTTAAATTTTAAACTCTCTTCTTCTTATCGTTATGCATGCTAACATTAGCCAATTGAAAGTTCTCTCTCGATATTGGGAGGTAATTATAGGTGCTTTTATAGGAAACTAGAAAAGATCTAAAGTCCTCACAAAATGAGGGTGAAATCTCTGAGTAGTGTCTTATTTACTATTCCATCTGCCTTTTGAAAATTTTCATCGACACTTAATCTTACTCTCTTCAATGTGAGAGGGTGTGGCATAATTTTGACTCTGGGACAAGTTTCTCTTTTCATCTTTGGCTAGTCATATACATGCTATAGTACCAACAAAATATTTAAAAATTCAAAATAAAAAAGGTGATTTAAATGTATAATAAATTCAAATTACTAATGTATGAGTGTTGACCTCGTTTTTAGAATGAGCTCCCAACACGTTCATCTTAGGCTTAAGATTCCTCTTAAACTTTAAGAGTTCTTTAGTCTTAATACACATCTAGTGATTAGGTGGACACTCCCCTAGCCCTAAAAGACTTAGAAGAGTTAGCCATAAGGATAGGTCATGCCTTAAGGGTGTTAAGAAAATCTCCTACCCTTTAGCTGAAACCATTCCTCAATTTCCTTCTGTCAAGTCAAACTCCAAATCAATTCTATTTGATTTTCTCAAACTCAAATCAATTCCATGATTCAATTCCATGATTGAATTCCATGATGAAAATCCATCAAAATTTCTAAGTTCAAATTTCCCAAGTCCTTAACCCTTTCTTAAGGACTTAGCAAAATTATGATCAAAACCTATTAAATTCTTTGAGATTTTCTCATAATCCATTTATATTCTCATTTATATTCATATTTATAAATGAAATATAACTTCAAACCCATCAAATCAAATTCTAAATTCTAAATCAATTCATGAAAATTTTCTTAAGTCCCTTTAAGTTTTCATTAAAGGACTTAGCCAAAAAATCAACTCTAAAACTTGATCAAACCTATTCAAATTCATGGGATTTTCTCAAAACTTATTTGTATTCTCATTTATATTTTCATATATAAATGAAATATAAATATAAATCAATTAAATCAAAGGTAAAAATTAAATTCCAAATTTAAAATCCTTGAAATTCCCTTAAATCTCTTAATTTTCCATTAATGAATTTAACCTAAACTTTGATCAAACCTATTCAAACTCATGGGATTTTCTCAAAACTTATTTGTATTCTCATTTATAGTCTCATATATAAATGAAATATAAATATAAATCAATCAAATCCAATCCAAACAAAATTAAATTTCAATTTAAAAATTTTCTTAAATCTTTTAAATTCCCTTTAATGGATTTAACCCAAATCATGATTAAAACACTTCAAAATCTTGAAATTTTCTTATCATCAATTTATATTATCATATATAAGTGAAATATAAATTCAAAAAATTAAAACCAACTCCAAAAGTCTAACTGAAATCCACTCAAAATCAAATTTAAGCCTTTCAAGTCAAAATCTTGAACTTAGTCAAATCATTCTAAATCATGCCAAACTCATGATTTTCTCTCATGGTTCAATCAATCCTACAATCATGAGCTCATATATAAATGTAAACCTCAATCAAACAATCAAAACCCAAATCAAAAAATCAAACCCAAGACCCCTTCATATTCTTCCTTTGAATATGAAATTTTCAAATGGATCAAAATCCATTTGACTTCAAACTACTTGTAAATGGATTTTATATTTCAATCATAAGTCCATATACAAGATCAATCAAGTTTAAATCAAGCTTTAACAACCCATTTGACCCACTTACCCAAAGTGACCTAAAGTACTCTTATGAGCCAACTTTTGATCTAACCAAATTGATTAAAACAAACTCATATATCTCTCATCATGATCAATCATGAGATGATCAATCAATCAAATTTGGTCAAACCAAGTCAAATTTAAGGGTAGACCAAGTCAACACTTAACCTAAAATAAAACCTTACATAGCCAAATTCCACCATTGGCCAAATTGTTTGAAACCATTGATTTAATTTTACTCATGACCTATGTTTGAACTTGACCAAGCTAACATTTGAGCCTAATAAAATTGGCCCTTGACTAAGTTTTATTTTGACCTAAAGGGCCAAAATGTGTCAAAACTTGATCTAAGCCAAATTGATTATTAAAACCAATGGGTCAAGTCCATCCCAAATCACTTGTGGAACTTGACCAAAGCCTCAATTGGTCACCCAACAATTGACCTTAGACTAACATGACTAAAGGGGTCATGTTTGAAATTGAACCTTAATTGATTGGAAACAAAGATACCAATCCATTCCATATGACTAACCTAACCTAAAACCCCTTTACCTCAAATGGGTCAAATGGGTCAAATAGGTCAACTTGACCCATTTGACCTAAATGAAGTCATATGAGCTAAAACCAAATATATACCAAATGGAACCAAACTAAAGGCACCAAAATATTTCAAATGGTCATATGAACTTGACAACCCTTGAATTTGACCTATTGGTCAACTTGACCTGAATGTTGGATATCAATGAAGTTATTTTCTCATAGCTTGACCAAGGTTCTATGGTGAGAGGAACTTTACCCATGAAACAATGTAGCTTTGGTTAGCTTGGTCAAATGGTTAGGGTCCTTGGGTGCTAAGAGGGCAAACTTGTGATAATCGATGATTTTGCTCCTCGGCTGAATGAAACAAATTTTTATTGAATTAAGGGGAATTCTTGTACACTCTCAGGATCATTAGGCACAGCATCCATTTGAGTTCCCCATAGGAGAGATTAATTTGATCAAGTGAAGATCAAGTGGGTTGGTCCATAATAGATCCATTCAAGACTTGAAACTTCAACCTTGAACGGCTTCTCATTCTCGAGCATGGTGATCACTTTGGGGTGGGTAAATTTTTAATTTTCTTAGCTTGATAGGTGTTGGTCCTTTGTGAAATGAGCTCATTGCATGAAATCTGATTAGATGGTTTTGCTTAGATGGTGTGGGTTGAGTTTGCATGATTCCATGCTTGGTCGGGGATCTTGGATCCATTGATCTCGAGGGGAAGAACTTGGCTCATCTCAGCCATCCATCCGCGCATTTTAGATGGACGGTTTAGATTATTTGGCATGTATTAGAATTTCTTTATCTATTTTAAATCGCAGGTGAATCCTTAGCTGTCCGATCTTTGATCGGACGATAGATATAGCGCTGCATGACCTCCTTTTTGATGTGACACTTAAGTGGGTGGCTCATGGCGGCATGTAAAAGCCGCTTGGCCATAGCATCTTAAGTGATGTGGATTAGTTATTTGTTAATTCTAATTAATTATAGAACTTAAAATTCATAACTCTTTATTGAAAAATCAAAAATAAAGAAATAATGCTATGGAAGATAATTTTCTAGAATATTTTTAAAATAATTTTTGTATTTTGATTACCTTTTGAATTTGGGTTTCTTTGGAAATTTTAATTAGCTAATTATCTTTAATTAGTTCATCAATTAATCTCAAACAGGGTTCATTAGGGATAACCTCGCCTCCCTAATTTTTTTTAGTTTTATTGAGCTCAATTGGAAAATTACTATTTTCTTTCCTTTAATTAAGGGTAATTAAGATGTGATTAGTGGATTTATCCATGATTAAGTTTGATTAAGGTTCCATTTAGGAGTTTTATGGAATAATTTTGGGGCATTTCTCCTAAGTTATTCCCCAAACCCCCTTTTCTCTCCTTAATCCCCTCTTAATTAAGGGTTAACTCATTAATCATCCCTTTAAAGAATTTTTAAAAATTTTAAAAAGTTATAGAACTTAATTAATCTACCTTGGGTAGATGCTTAGGTGTTTAATAGCCTAAGTTTAATTAAGAAAATTAAAATCCCTTTCATAAGTATGAAAGGGTGTTTTAAAAGTACTTAAGCTAAACTAGCTTAATTAACTTTTAATTGTGAGCCAAATTGCATTAGGTCTTTTCATTATTTGGTGCATTATAAATTTTAATATCTTGTGGGTTTTATGTCATCTCATTGGTTCATAATTACTTAGTTAATTTTTCTAAGGTGGTGTAGGTAAAGGTTAATTAAGTATCTTAATTCATACCCTAATCAACACATAAAATGGATCTAATTATCTAAAATTAAAATACAAAACACATGTGAGAATGGGTTAGGAAATAGCAAAACTCATCACATTTTCAAAATTAAATCAAACTTCAAACTAAATAAAAATCATTTTTGAAATTCACAAATTTATTCTTTAAGAATGTCTTTAGGATTTAAGTAAAGTGCATTTTTTTACATGCTTTCATTGCTTTAAATCTTTCCCAACATGTTAATTTGTATGTCATGTGATTCATGCATTCATAATTTCATGTTTCAAATTTTAAAATAAAAATTGTTTACTTTATGTCAAATGTGCATGTGTTGGCTAAAGTAAAATATGAGTGGCTATAATCACTACTAAATCCAAAAATATTTTCAAAACTCATAAATGAAATATCAAATCTAAAAGTGTGCTATTCATATATTAATTATTAGCTTGCATGTGATAGATTATAAAAGCATGCTTAGCATAGGTTCTCTTTCTTCCTCATGTTAGCATAGTTTTGAATATGAGTTAGCAAGATGTAGGGTTCATTTGAAAAAAAACCCAACACTTACTTAATCTCATACCCTATTCATCCATATATCACTTAAGAAAGTTTACTATATTTGTATGCATAAATTGCATAAACAAAAATGAATCCATTAAACAACTTTTTTGCATTTCCTTTTCCTTTATTTCTTTTTTTATGCATGTTTGTATTTAAGGAAAGTGGTATATTAGTGGACAACCCAAGATTAAGGCTTTTTAAGTAGCCTAAGTAGGTCTTGTACTTACACCTCTGGTTAACGATGTTGTACTCGCCTTTTACTTTATATATATGATGAAATTTTGGATAAGGAAAATCCTTTTCTAAGAAAAAAAATCATGCATATTCAACTTCTAAATTTTCTTAAATGGATTACTTAGCATGCATAAAGTGTTAACTACTCTCATTTTATGTATAGATATGCTTAGGGTCCATCCATATGCATGTTATATATGTTGGGAAAGAAAATGAAGAAATGTGTGTTATGTGAATTTTGATTCATTTTATTTAATCTTAAAATGCCTTTCTTTTTGAATAGGTTTGTTTAGGGTTTATCTAAACTTAAGATTGATTAAAAGATGTTCACCTAAATGAAACTAAAATATGAACCTACTTTAGAAAATTATTTAAGGTTAGGGAAGGAAAGAGAAGTTCTCTTCTCTTTTTCTCTTTTCATAACTTAGTAATTAATTGTAGGTTTCACTTAAACCAAATTAAAATATGAAATAAAAATAACCCAAAACACTTAAATAACTTAAATGAAATCCTCCCCTAAGTTGAACATGTCCTTCACACTTAGAAAACTTGAACCTAAAGTCCTAAGCATACCACACAAACCTTCAAAGCACACATTAGCCTAAGTCACCACTTCTACTTTAGGTTAGTGCATGGTGCATGATGTTATGTTTTTTGTGATAAATGTTTTAGACTGGATGTTAGGGTGTATGCAGAATGAATGGTAGATCTTAGTAACTATTCTTTTAGGGATTGTGCTTAAGGTGCTATCATAAATAAAATATAAATGCTTGCAGTGCTTATACCCCTGCATAATCCATAGGCTGTGGACTTAGTCACCCATGTGTGGGGTGATAAGTCAATATACATGCTTGGGATTTATGTGGTGTGATTTTAACTTTTATTTTTGGTGTTAGTTAGATTTCTACTTTTCATGTAAAATTTGTATAATTAGGATTTTGGAATGATTATTATGGGATTAGGATGAACATTGGTCATAAGATCCTATCTTATGCACCATGTGAAGCTTAGCATCCACCTTCCAACCATCAAAGGAGGAACAAAAGAAAAGAAAGAAAGAAGAATAAAGCTTGAAGACCCATAATGAATTCCTTTGCTTAATTGTAATTCATTTGTAATCTGGGTTGTATAAGGGTAGAGCTTGGCTACCCACATTTGAAATTTTTGGATTTGTGCGGTGGTGCCCAACCACAAACGACCATTTATTCTTTTTTTGATTAGCTTTATAAATTGATTGATGATTTATTTAGCTTTTGCATTAAGTGACATGCTTTTCCTAGTTGCTTCATTGCTTTATGTATGGCTTGGATGTGGATTAGGCTCTTTAGAAAATAATAAATCTTTTATCCAACTTAATAAAATTAAAATTAAACAACTCATAACCTCTAAAGCTTAGGATTAAAATCAAGATAAAAGAATTAGCAACCCTTAGTTGAGCATTTCTTTATAATATCATGCACAAATGCATCTTATTTCACTCTTGATTGGAGGGCTTCCACCTTTGAAAGACTTGACCATTTGAGGGCCGTGGTGGAAACTCCATCCTTCTCTTGATTTTGGCCATAATCTAATTTCTCATGCATTAGTCATAAAAATCCTATTAACGGTCAAAATAATTGTCCAAAATGATAATAAAATGAAAATTTGAATTTTATTAGATTTAGGTCATTTGAAGCATGTCCCTTTACATGATCTAGTCTCTTTAGAAGTGAGTTTAAGGACTTAGTCTTTCTAAATAAAAATAGCCTAGCTATCTTGCATAAAAAAAGACACATGTATTTAAAATTGTAGGAGTTAGTTGGTGGCCACACCTGGGTGGTTGTAAGTCAAGTCGGTGGTTTGTCCTCTTTGTGGAGCAAACTATTCATTAGATTTAGGTTGTGCTTTTCGGCCCTGTCAAAACTCCTAGATTTAGGTTACGAGGTTGCTTCTCCCTTTGAGGTCATAAGCATAATTCCTCACCTCTTAGGCATTTCCTTAATCTTGTGTTAAGGAATCTTAAGTCCTAAAATTTTAATGAAAAAATCAACTCAAACAAACTAAATCAATTTCTAAAATATAAGCCTTATAAGGTAGTTTGAGATGGGTTTCCCAGCATCATGCATCTCCTACTTATTTCCATTTTGGCTTTGATAATAACCTCTTTTGATCAATCCCATTTGATCTTTAAAATAAACCAATCGATTGATAGTCCTTTCCTATTGAAATCTTCAAAGAGATCATTTACCTTAATCGAGAGTTTTCTAAGGATCATCCCTTGATGTAATTAACTATGGGGCTTGCCCAGTGAAACTGAATAAAATAAACCTTTTTTCATATAAAGTAGGGAAGAATCTCTACATATGTTCCATCATCCTTAGGAGTCCTTATTGAGGTGATTGGTTCCATTAAAGGGTAGTGACTTTATCTTTGAGATAGTACACTATTTCTTGATGATGTATCGATCACGAATAAATACATCTATATCTATGGCATCTTACCAAGATGAATTTCTATAAGGTCTCTTCTTTCTTTTCTCCCATTTGAAGGTGGCTCCTTAAGAATTTATTCACCACATTTTTTTGGCATGGGATGGTTCCTCTCTCCATCTTTGGTAAATGATCATTGTCTTTGAGTGATAGTGGTTTGTACTTTGGTATGAATCCAAGACTATCCTTCTTTCAGGCACTTAGCTCATTTCATTCTTGAGTTGATTTAAACATCTTTAGGTTTTAGGACCGCATTCCTTGTTGGTCTTAAAACCTCGTTGGTTCTCCAATGGGTAAAATGAAAAGATCTAAAATAAAAGAAACATCTCTTAAAGACTTCCTCCTTATCATTTTTCATGATAAGGAAAGGTTCATCTAAAATAATAAAATCTTCCATAAAGAACTTTGCTTTTCAAAAGCACCTTTTCAAAATGCACTTAATAAAATATTTTCCACAAAATTTCTTCACCTTCATTTAAATTCACATAATTGTTACATGTAGAATTTTCAAAAAATAAAACTAATAACATTTTTCAAAAGCACAAATGAAATATCTTCTTTCAATTCACTTTGATGAAGATTTCATTTTCAAAATAAAATGAACAATCATCTTTTCAAAATCACAATCATAATCATAAAATTTTCAAAAAAAAAAGCATATGATTTTCTATTCAATACATTATTGAATGGAAGTTCATTTGTAAATAAAATTAAAATTTTCAAAAAAACACACATGAACATCTTCATTTATATACTTAAATTTATTAAATGAAGATTTCATTTAATAAAATATCATTTAGGAAATCCCTCTTAAACATATCTCACATATGTTTTAAGTTGGAATTCCTCTCTTTTCAAAAAAGCAACAATCACATACAAAATAAAAATATCATATTTCAAAAATAAAATGGATCTCCATTCTACATACTTAAATTTGTTCAATGGAGGTCTTCTTTTCAAAACATTAAAATCCACAATCATATTTCAAAAATATTTCAAACATACATTTGGAATTTCACTTAGCATAATCAAATTTGCTAAGTGAAGTTTCCAAATCCAAAACCAAAATCAACAATCATATTTCAAAAAAAATTCAAACTAATATTTGGAATTTCATTTAGCATAATCAAATTTGCTAAATGAAGTTTCCAAATTCAAAATCAACAATCACATTTCAAAATTTTCTACATATATTTGGAACCTCACATAACATACTCAAATTTGTTAAGTAAAGTTTCCAAATCCAAAATTCAAAAATTTTCAAACACATTTGGAACTCTATTTAACATACCCAATTTTGTTAAGTGAACTCTCCAATTCCAAAAATTTCAAAATTTTCAAACAATATTTGGAACTCCACTTAACATACCTAAATTTGTTAAGTAAATTTTCCAAATCAAAATTCAAACTGTAAACATATTTGGAACTTCACCTAATCAAATTTGCTAAGTAAAGTTTCCAAATCAAAACAAAAATTCAAACACTTTGGAACTCCTCCCTTAGCATACCAAATTTATTGAGGTTTCATTTTTCAAAATCAAAAAAATGAAATCAAAATTTTTTAAAACACACCATTTGAATTTCATTTAGCATACTCAAATTTGCTAAGTGAAATTTCCATTTCAAAACCAAGTGGACTTCATCTTTAGCATAAATTTGCTAAAGTTGAATCTCAATCATTTAAAACAAAATGAACTTAGGATCCCTTAGCATACCAAATTTAAAGGATCCTACCCTTTCAAAATCAAAATTTTCCAAATGAAACTTAGGATTTTCTTTGCATACTAAATTTGCTAAGAATCCTATTTTCAAAATCAAACAAAATACACTTGGATTCTTTACTTAGCATACCTAAATTTGCTAAGTAAATTCAAAAAATTTTCAAAATAATCACTTTTACTTTACTTAGCATACTAAATTTCTAGTGAAAATTCCAAAACATTCAAACAACACAAAATCATTTGACCCTTACTTTAACATACCTAAATTTGTTAAAGGAAAGGGTCCTCAAATCAAAATTCAAATTCAAACATAATGAACCTATGGAAGCATCCTATCAAAATTTGAATCCATATTTCAACATACTTAAATTTGTTGAAGTTTGAATTCATATTCAAATTCCTCTTTCAATCAATCAATCTTTCCAAATTTTTGAACCTTAACACTTAAGTTGTTGGATGTGGTTCAAATTTTCAAAATTCAAAATTCAAAATCTAGCGAAAAGATGCAAGTTCATTTCTCATTGTGGATCTTTTGATTAGCAGTTTTGGTTTACTTATCGGTGCAATGGTAGGTTCCCAAAATTTATCTTACTTTCCTCACAACATGGATCTAGATAATGACTTCCTCATTTGGAACCACATTTGATCCACTTTGGTCATGGATTTGAGGGCAGATCACTTGTGAGGGCATTCCCCTCACTTCTAAGATGAAGGTGGTAGGGCGGTCATCGGGGTAGACTTTCCTCAATTTGATATCTCTCCTTGAAGAGGAAAGTAGTACCAAGTGGTTTGATGCAGATCCCATTCAGTTGCAGTTCATCTCGAGTTGCACATGTTGCCCGGTGTGCTAGCACCCACCATCTGTACCCTCAAGGGTAAGGCTCCCCAGTTTTAGAGCTTGCCTCCCCACATTTGAGTATGGGTCTAGCTCACACTCCTCTCATCTACCCACATAGGAACAAGAATGGTCAAATGGTTCCATACTTGGGAGCAAAGAGCTTGGCGCATGGCCATGGATGAGTCTCCCATGATCACTTCACCACTGGTTACAAAACCAATTTCATCCTCTCTCATGATCAAATAGAGAGGATGCCAGGAGGATCCGTTCATCACCTCCTCTAGTGGTGCACTTATACCGGTTCTAGAGTAGGAGGTGCAGCCTTCTATGTTACGCCCGGTAGGTGAGCATCTGGATGCTGTCCGTACCCAGTTGATCTCAATTATCCCCTGGAGAGATCCGTGGAGAGGGCCCATGAGGCCCATACATCATATTTTAGAGAGAAGAGGTTGACCATTAGTTAGCCTCTTCTACTTTGGTTAACTTTCCAACTCGGTGTGCTACATGCGCCAACCATAGTGATAGTTTTCTCCTCATGGGGACTAGCCACCACAAGAGGCTAGTTCCTATACATAGAGAGTTGGTGGTGTCTCCACCCCACCACTCACCCCGCGTCCATCGCATCAGGTCTTCACCATCACCATTCCATCCCAGGCCATGAAGGCCACATCCAGGAAAAATGTACCCCGTTGGTGATACGGCTATAGCCAAGGGATCCTACTCCTCTACACCACCATTATGGTAGGGCCGAGCTCTCACGCGACCTTTGTGTGGTGTGGAAGGAGTGGTGACCCCAGCATCGTGGTTCATTCCTTCACCAACTCCATATGGATGTGGAGATGGTGATATTATCATAGATATTCTAGATGACGATTTAATGGCGGTGGAGGATCATTAGGATTACCTCTATTACAACGATCAATCGGAGTATCATTCTTCTAGTGGCAATCCGCGACTCCCACTATGGGTGAGGTCCGGTGCCTCTTAGTGCATGATAGCGATCACACCGATCAGCCCAAGCTATTTGTACCTGTTGAGTTAGATTGATCCTTAGATGAGATAGTTGCACACTATTTTATGGAGAAAAAGAGATCTTAGGGTACACATGGTCTGATGAAGAAAAAGTCAACTTCAATCCCAACGAAGATGACTTGATGAGGGATTCAGTTGTCGTATGCATGGTCGATACTAGAGGTTCTCTTCTTAGGGACCAATAGGCCATGGAAGGTGATGAGGTTGATCAAGGAGACACCGCAGAATCAACCCATCACCTCCAAAAATAGTTAAGGCAGAAAGAAGAATAGATTGATAGGATGGCACAATAGTTGCAGGACTTGTTGGAAGTAGTGTCGATTGCAGAAACAAGCCCTCCAGTTCATCTATGCAGTCGATAATGTCACCGAAGTGCATGTCTTAGATCTTAAGACTCTACCTCCATTGAGCAAGGTAGCATGTATAGGAAGGTAGTGGAAAGTACCTCCATGAAAAGATTAAAATCCATGGTTGAAAGTGAAGGAAGCTTTGGCTCAAGCTGGGAGGATCATCGTTCCAAAGGGTAGACCCTACCTGGGGTGATGATATCCGATATCCCATGGTTTCATGCCTCCTTCCTTCAAAAGCTTTGATGGTGGAATCAAGGTAACATATAGCTCACAGGGCCGGTTATTTAACATGGTAGTGATGCTTTACTCTTTAGACTCTTTTCGGTAGCTAGCGGGTATCTTTTGATTGGTATGATAGCAATGGTTCAATTAAGACATTCTTGAGTTAGAGCAACTCTTCATCAAGAGATTTCTGGAGCTCAATAAAAGGGTTATTGTAGTGATCTCGTTGTAGCCCAACAACTCCGTGAGTCACTTGTTGATTATATTCTCGATGGAATAACAGTATGAAGTGTGAACCATACTATCTAACGACATGCCATTGAGATTCTCTTGAAGAATATCCATGGCCCGGTCGCCTTAATGCTTAAGGGCTTCACCATAAAGACATTTGAGAAGCTAATCAACAAGGTGGCTAGTATACAAGAAGAGGCTAAACATTTGTCTTTTCCAGATCAATTGCCAAAGTAGAAATCCCAAAAGGTTTATGAGAAGAAACACGAGTAGTAGTAGCGGTTGACAAGGGAAGCGAGCTAGAGATCAATCAAGACCATGACCTCACACCTCCACCTCCTTTTCCACCAGAGGCGACCATGCCGACCTCCACAGCCTCCACCGACACCACCCCTCGACCATACCCGTGATGGCATGCATATCACCCGGTAGCTATGGTCCTACTCTTTTAGATAAGTTAAACAAACCTTATTATTATTTTAGAGGGAGGTAAGGAAAATCTTTAAGAATCTCTTAAAAATTTTAGCTACAAACTGGAGAGGAGGAAGTAGGCAAAAGTCATGATCAAACTTTTTCCCTACCATATGCTAGGCCACATTTTGGAGGATTGCTTTACATTCAAGCTTGAATAGTTTCAAGACTAGTGGTTATCCCAAAGGAATACCTTGTGGAACAACCTTAGTTCCATTAGGGTAATCCTTGGGGATACAAGTGATCTACAAAACCAAAGAAGGTTGGGACATTTCTTTTCTAAAACCTCTAAGAAAATAATTGAGATCAAGAAGCTTTCCATCAGTGGGGTCAACTCAAACCTCAACACCAAGGAAGGTTTGCAAGTTGTTAGTGCCAACTCTAGGAAAGTGGGAGCTCAGTGGCGACGCATGTGGGCATAGCCCTTAGCACAACCACATGTCAGACTCCGACCTTTAGTTCTTCCACATGACTTCCATTTTCTAGCTCTTTATTTCTTCTACTAGTAGAACTCTTGTATCGTGATAAGGGCATCAAATCCCTTACTCCACTCACTCTACTTGACTTCTACTTTGTACCCCAAATCCAATTGAAGAATAAAGCTGATTTGAATTACATATGTCTCTTTTGATGAGTTATCTTCTTATTCTATGATAACTCTTCAAGTCTAATTAACTATAATAATGATCTTCCTCTTTTTTAGTTGGATTTTCAACTCGAATCTTGGTTCACCTCTTGAGATAGACTTGGAATCATCCGATTGAGAGTCCCATAGAAGGTAGGTGAGCACGAGTGCATGTAGAACTTGCCACCACCTTGCCTCCGAGATTAGAGTCAACCTCCATAGTGGCAGGTTCTACCTCCTAGGGCATCACCTAGATGAGAATAAGTCATTTGTCTAGATTGAGAAGCCCTTCCACAAGATGCTCCACCCTTGGATATGCTTGTGGAAAGACCATAGAAGGTGGACTACAATGTCCTTTCTCATCTAGAAAGTTGTCATCTAAGCTAAGCATATGATGCCTTTGTCTTATCCAAAGATGAGGGAATCACTAATCAAGGCCCTCCTTGATCACGAAATATGCTTAGCTCACGGATAGGTGAGGAAGCACACTATACAAAGAAGCCCAAGGGATCACCTTCACGGATGAAGACCTTCTAGGGGACTTGGAACCTGTCCTCCCTACATTATTGACATGGATGGGTTCAAACTCGGGGTTCTCATGGATTAGTGCATCGGTAAATATTATGAGTCTAAAGACCTTGCCTATTTGAAGATCGACATCTCTACTCTAGGAGATAGATGATGTTGAGGATTCAATGATCAAGGTGAGAGTGGGCTTTAGGTTTTATAGTGTTACCATTGGAGATGGTGATTGGAAGACTGAAGCCAAGTTCTACATCATTGATTCAAATACTTCATTCACTGCTTTGCTTGGTAGGCCTTGGATACATCAGAACAAGATCATTCCATCCTCCCTTCATTAGTGCATCAAGTTCAGAAAAGATGGAATTGAGTGTGTAAGGGATGAAAAGCCATTCTCGTTAGAGGTTGAGATTTATGAGGATGCGACCTACTATCTTCCTCAAAACCTTTCTCATGAACTTGGACAAAATTCAAATGCAAATGCAAAGAAAAAGAAAATGAAGAAAAAAAGAAAAGATAAAAGAAAAGAAAAGAAAAAAGTCAAGTGAAAGTGAAGAAGAAGTGGATCCATATCACATTCCACCCAGTTCATTCCATCATATGGACATGTGGGTAGGATGGCTCAACCTCCACTGGCGAGGTAGAAGCGAGGCAGTTCAGAGGTGGAGACCCCTAGTTGGCCTTGACCAATAGAGGTGTTCTTCATAGAGTACTACTATTCACATTGACTTGGAATCCTCGAGGATGAGTCTAATGTGATTAGTATACTACCAACCCTCTGGTTCCATTGGAGGTGACTTTTGATCTAGCCAGAGATGAAGACCAGACCTCCAAGCAAAGCAAAGTATTTAATTGTTTATGTGAAACTATTCGACAATAGTTAGGAACCTTAGCTCTTACCTCACTTACATCTCAGAAAGTTGAAGGTTTAGTAGTTAAGGAAGTCCCTAAGTCTTCCAGTGACATGAAGCAGAAGAGGTTCTTTTTGGGTTCATCATCCTCAAGTCCAGAGCTTGATGTAGGACTTGAGGAAGATACTTTTAAAGAATTAATGGAATTACCTTTTGACTTTTACTCCCTTGTGTTCAAAATCTTATAAAAGGTTTAGTTCCTCATGGTAAAGCACAGTTAGAATATTTTGAAAAAAATTATGGAACAATATAGGGAAGCACAATCAAGAATAGGAGATTAGGTGCATTGGTCGATGATGAAGATTATTTAGTTGTTACCAACCATTTGAATCGATAGGTTCTTCTCACACATCCCCAACTCTTGAGAATGTGTGTTTAGAAACTTCGATGATCATGATCTCCAAGTCAAAGAGGCATCACTAGAATTTGAAGAGGAGATTCATTCAATAATCGACAAGCTTAAAGAAATCAACCTCAGGATAGAAGAAAATCCTCATCCAACATACATCAGTTTGTTGTTGAATGAAGAAGAAACCAATGACTTAGTTAGGCTATTGATTGAGTTTAAAGCGCTTTGGAGTTATGAAGAAATGCGGATTATCTCGATGTTGCGGTCCAGCTAGCAATAGATAGCATTACCTATTAAGCAAGCTCCTAGACGCATGCGATTAGAAATTGAATAGTCATTTTTTGAAGTCAAGAAATTGATCATCTTTGGTTTCATCGGGGAAGAAAAATATCCTACCTGGTTAGCTAGTGTCATCCCAATTAAGAAGAAGAATGGCCAAATTCACATTTGCATCAATTTTAGGGACTTAAACAAGGCATGTCCTAAGGATGAGTTTCCTCTTCCTATACTAGAATTAATGGTGGACATTGCCTCATCTCATGCATCTTCTTTCTCTTTCATGGATGGATCATCTTATAACCAAATCAAGATGTCTCAAGATGAAAGAAACACTTTTTTCGATCGAATCTTACATTATAGGGTCATGCCTTTCGCCTTAAAATGTTTGGTGCTACATACATGCCATGACTGGATCTTCAATGAACTCATCCATCATCGTTGAGTGTTACGTTGATGATCTAGTCAAAGTAGAAAAGGAAGACCACCTCTTTGACTTGAGAGTAGTTTTTGAATGGTTAAGATAATATAACCTCAAAATGAATCCCAGTGTGCATTGAGTCACAGAGAAATTCCTTGGGTTTGTTGTTCCACGGGGAATAGAAATAGATCACGAAAAGATTAAAGTATCTTAGAAATGCCACCTAAGAGTTTAACTCAACTCGGATCCTTTCAAGGATGGTATCTAAGATGCTTTATCTCAAACTTATCAGGAAGATGCAAGCCATTCTCAGCACTTGTCAAAAAGGATGCCAAGTTCAAGTGGGATGATAAGTGCAGCATCGAAGATATCAAAGAATACTTGGTGAAGTTCTAGCGACCCCGGGGCCATTGATCCTTTACACTATTGCATTGGATGACTCTCTTCTATTAAAGCCAATGATGAGGAAGGCACTCTACTACCTCCCTGATTCTAAACCATCCACTATTGAGAAACATTACTAGCTTTGATCTTTGCATCCGACACTACATGCTTTCTCATAAGGTGAACTTGATCTCAAGAACCAATCCACTGACCTCATGACAATCTTTTGGATGTTTGGCTCATTGATCCATGATTCTCTCATAGTTTGAAATCACATTTGTAGTCCTCTATGCGGTAAAAGGACAGGCACTAGCAGATTTCTTAACAACACACCCACTTCTTGTTGATTCTTTACTTAGTGATGATCTCCCTGATGAACAAATCATGAACTTAGTGGAGGCTGGAAACCATCGATGGGAGATGTATTTTGATGGTGCTTCTTTTCTTAAAGGGGAAGCACCACGATCTATTCTCCCATGAAAGGCAGGGGTAGGAATAGTTCTTGTAACTCTAGACCGCGATGTGATGAGATTCTCATACTATCTTTCCAACCCCTACACCAATAACAAAGTATGAGGCTTTGATTAGTTATTCATCACTGTCACATCAAGAGAATCAACATCTTTGGGGATTCTCAGTTGGTCATCAACCAGATTGTTGGGTCCTACCAGGTCCTCTAACCTAAGCTTCATCATTACTATGAGTATACCATGAAACTGTTGGCCCAGATTCCCGAAGTCAACATCTACAAGGTTCCCGAGAGAAACGTAGTAGATGCCTTGGCAAACTTGCAAAGAGTTGGCATGTCAGGAAGATGAGTCCATTTCAATAAGGGTCCAAAATAGACAAGTCTTATCCTTATTGATTGAACTCATCGAGAGACTTTCTCTTGAAGGAGAGGTTATCATTGCCAAAGTGGACAAGGAGATGGATTAGAGGCAACTGTTCATGGATTACTTGAGCACCGGCAAACTACCTCAAGAGAAATCTCAAGCCCATCAGGTGAAAATGAAAGCTCTCTCCTATGCTCTTGTTGATGGCACTATACCGACAGTCCTTTGACCAAATGTGGTTACGTTATTTAGACAAAGAAGCCCATGGCATTTGTAAAGTACATTGGGTCTATGTGGAGCGCATCATCTGATGAAGTGAAGATCAAAGACTTGGATACTATGGCCTTCTATGATCAGATGCATGGGTAGCTAGGAGATGCCATCGGTCGGTGCGGTGTGGTCCTCCACCACCAACATTCTACACCTACTTCATGGCCATTTGAGTGTTGGGGTACCGACATTGTAGGTCCGATCGATCCTTCTTCCAAGGGATTCATCTTACTGCTACTTAACTTTTCCAAGTGGTAGAAGCCATCCCACTCGAGAGGTCACAACTCACCATGTGCTTATTTTAGGAACCATATCATATAGGTTGGGGTGCCTCGATGAATTATATCGATAATGATGCATTCAAAGCATGAAGATCAACTTTGCTAGCAGGTATAGATTGGAGATACTCCACCATCTACTACTAATGGCTTAGTATTCAACAAAACTCTCATCCAGATACTGAAGAAGACTCTTGATGATAATAAATGATAGTGGAATGAGTAGTTGGTTGAAGCCTTGTGGGTCACCGCACCAAACTCCAACTCGGTCACCCATTTTTTAGTGTATGGGTGCGAGCCATTCTTCCAGAAGTTCAACTCCATCACTAAGGATAGCATTGGGTAACAAGATCACTACTGAGAATGCAAAGTTGGTTAGAAGAGCTTGAAGGTTTGGAGGAAAGTCTACGGGCATGAACCTCAGTTGTACAAGGCCAAAATGATTCTCACAACAAGGCGTCTAGGTCTTTGGTAGGAGAACTTGTGTTAGTCCTAAGGAGACCAATTGTTCATCGAAGATGGGAGGCAAGTTTGAACCCACTTGGGAAGGCCTTGAGGAGGATCTTATCGACTTATTGATTGTAAGGGGAACACGATGCTTCCAATTAATGGGCTCTATCTAAGAAATATTACCCATGAAATAAAACTTGTTTGAAAATAATTCATTAATAAAAATAAAAATCGATTCCATTCATCAAATGTTCTCTTCTTTTCAAGTGTTGTTTGTTTGTCTTAATCCACCGTGATGTGTTTAGGATAGGTGTAAGAGTCCCCCGGTGGCATCCTATCCCTTTTTCACAACAAAAATACAATCTCTTGATGCTATTAGAATAGGTGTAAGAGAACCCGACTTAGTCTCTTTATAAATAAAAATAGCCTAGCTATCTTGCATAAGCATAAAGACTTGCCTACATATATTTAAAATCGTAGAAGAAGTTAGTTGCAACCACCCCCTTGTGATTGTAAGTCCAAGCTGTCGGGTGGTTTGTCCTTTCTTGTGGAGGCAAACCAATTACCCATTTTTGCCTTAGATAGTCAGGCTCACCAAAGCTCCCAAGATTTAGTTGAGATTGCTTCTCCTCTTGAGGGCCAAGCATCCCTCACCTCTAGCATTTCCTTAATCTGTTAAGGAATCTTAAGTCTCTAATGAAATACAACCAAACAAACTAATTTCTAAAATATAAAGCCTAACTATAGATATGAGATGCTCACAGTTTCCTAGCATCAGAGCATCTCCTATTATTTCCATTTTGGTTTCAATAATAACTCCTCTTTGATCAATCATTTGATATTTAAAATAAACCAATCAATTGATAGTCCTTTCCTATTGAAATCTTCGAGACAATGATCATTTACTTTAATCGAGAGTTTTCCTGGATCCCATCCATGGATGTAATAACTATGGGGCTGCCTCAGGAACATAACTAACCAATTTAAAATAAATCTCGCTTATTTTTTCATGTAAAGTAGAAAATCTGCACATATGCAATATCCCCAGAGTCCTTATGGGTGATTGGTTCCATTAAATGGAGTGATTTCATCTCTTGAGATAGTACATTATTTTCTGATGACATATCCGACAATAAGTACATCTCGGATCTATGTGGCATCTTACTAAGATAAATTTTATAAGGTCTCTTCTTTCTTTCTCCAGATTTGAAAGGTGACTCTAATAGAATTTATTCACCATGATTTTCAGTAATCCTTAGATGGTTCCTCCTCCATCTTTAGTAAATGATCATTATCTTGACATATGGGTTTGTACTTTGGTATGAATTCAAGACTATCCTTCTTTTGTAAGACTTAGCTCATTTCTTTCTTAGTGAGTTAACATCTTTAGGTTTTTTAAGACCCATTCGTTGGTCTTAAAACCATTGGTTTCTCATGGGTAAAATGAAAAGATCTAAAATAAAAAAGAAACATCTCTTAAAAGACTCCTCCTTATCTTTTCATGATAAGGAAAGGTTCATCCTAAAATAATAAATCTTTCACAAAGAACTTTTCTTTCCAAAAGCACCTTTTCAAAATACACTAATAAAATATTTTCAAGAAAATTTCTTCACCTTCATTTAACAATTCACATAATTCTTACATGTAGGGATTTTAAAAAAAAACTAATAATATTTTTCAAAAGCATAAATAAATATCTTCTTTCAATTCACTTTGATGAAGATTTTATTCTCAAAATAAAATAAACAGATCTCGAGAGATAGAAGTCATTATCCTATAATGGACCTAATCATCTAATAAGGACTCATAAGGCATGATGGGTCTTCAATGCCGAGATTTTCCCCTACTTTACATGAAAAGTAAAGTGATTTATTTTAAGCCGAAGTTTGTTAAGTTTCAGGCAAGCCATATTAATTACATCCTAAGGAATGAGATTCCTAAGAATACTCTCGATTAAGGTAAATGATCGTTGTCTCCAAAGATTTCAAAGATAGGACTATCAATCAATTGGTTATTTTTAGAAAATCAAGTGAGATTGATCAAAAGGAGAGAGTTATTATCGAAATCAAAGAGAGATGAGTATGGAATGCTCATGATACTATGAAGCCTAGTGAACATCTCAAATTATCCTATTGTTGGGCTTTATATTTTTGAAATTAAGGAGAATTATATGTTTGAGTTGAATTTTTATTAGACATCTAGGGCTTACAATTCCATAATACAATATTGTAGTAATACCTAAGAGACGAGGATTTATGCTAGTAGCCCCAAAGGGAAACAGCAACCTCAGGTTTTAAATCTAGGGAGCTTTAGCGAGGGACAAAGCATGACCTAAATCTAAGGCAAAGTAAGTATAAGGTTTATCTCCATAAGAGAGGATAAACCACCCGACAGTTGGGCTTACAATCGCCTGGGGTGGTCGCCAACTAACTCCTACGATTTTAAATATATGTAGGCAAGTCTTATGCTTTGCAAGATGGCTAGACTGTTATTTATTTAGAAAGAAAACTAAGTCCTTGAACACACTCCTTAAGAGGCTAGATTATGAAGGGCATGAATAATGACTTAAATCTAATGTAGATTTTGTCAAATTTTATTTTGGTTTTTGAAGATTTTTTTATTTGACACAAGCTATGGGATTTCATATGTCTAATGTATGAGAAATTGATTATGGGCCAAAATCAAAAGAAGGAGGTGTGTTTCCACCATGGCTCTTAAAGGTCAAGCCATTTTCTCTAGCGAAAGTGGAAGCCCTCCATTGGCAAGAGTGAGAAAAATATGATTTATACATGATATGAGACATACAACATCCAGCTAAGGAGTTGCTAAATCTTTTATTATCTTGATTTATATTCTAGGCTTTAGGTGAGGTTATGAATTATTTAGTTTAATTTTGAGTTGATTAATTAGATAAAAAATTTATTTTTTCCTAAGAGCTTAATCGCATCCAGGCCATTCAATAACCATCAGATAATTAAGAAATTAGGAAAATCATGTCATCCTAATTGCGCAATCATAAACATAACATCTATCAATTTATAAAATTAGTGAAAAAGACTAAGAGATCGGTGCGGTCGGGTACCACCGTACAACCAAAAAAGAAATGTGGGTAGCCGAGCTCTACCCTTATACAACCCAAATTATAAATGAATGATTATAATTAAAAGGAGTCCATGCTATGATGGTCTTCATTCTTCATTTCTTCATTTCTTCATTCTTCATTTCTTCATTTCTTCATTTTTAATTTGCTTCTTTTCTTTCTTTTGCCTTGATTGGAATATGATTGCTCCAAAGGCATCACATGGTACATAAGATTTGGTCTTATAACCAATGCTTATCCTAATCCCTCATAACATTCATTCCAAATCTCAATTGCAAATTTTACTTTAAAATGGGAAAGGTAAATCTAACTAAACCTACAAAACAAAGGTTAGCTAAACATACCAAACAACCCAACCAGTTATATAAATAATTTGGACTTAGCACCCCTCACATGGGTAACCAAGTCCACGTGTCCTAATTTGTTATGCTTAGGTATAAGCAACACATAAAAAAGCATTTATATTTTATTACAACGCCTTAAGCACAACCGAAAATATATAGCTAAGATCGCCTCACATCTAGTCTACACATACACCTAACATCCAATCTAAAATATACCATAAAATAAAATATTCATCAAACCATGCACCTCCCTAACCTAAAAGCTAGAAATGGTGACTTAATCTAATGTGTTTTCATTTAAGGCTGTGGTAATAGTTTTAAGGTTGGAATTTTCTAAGTGTGAAAGATTCAATTTATATGGTGATTTCATTTTAAGTGATTTAGTTGATTTATCAATTTTAGTTGTGATTTAATTTGGTTTGAATGAACCTACACTTAATGACTAAATGTTATGAAGAGAAGAGAAGAGAAGAGAATTTCTTTCATCCCTACCTTAAAGTAATTCATTAATAAATTTTCTTTAGTGAATGTTTTATTTTGTGTTTTAATTGATCCTAAGTTTGGGTTCTCTAAATAGTCTTATCAATAAGAAAGGCATCTTAGATTAGTTAGTGGATTACTACCACATAACACACAATAATTTATTTCTTTCTACCATATATACCATGCATATAAATAATCCTAAGCATATCTATACATGTAATGCAAATCTTAGCACACTTTGATGATTAATGCAAAGAGATGTGATTTGAAAGTTTGGATATTCCATTTATTAATTGGATTATTAATGCATGTCTTTATTATGTAGAAAAGAGAGATTTCTCATCCATTAATTAAATGCACAACCACATGCATAAAAGTTATAAGTGAGTACGACACCATTGTTTTCTACACTAGGGGCATAAGATACAAGACCTACTTAGGGCTACTCAAAGCCCATCCCCAGATGTCCGATATACCACTTTTCTTATACATATAAATATATACAAAAGAACCCAATGGACAAAGAATCATGCAAAAGGTTATGTTTGATTTGGTTGTATAATTTACATGTGTAATATGAAGATCCTTCTTAAGTCAAAACATAGAAATACATAGGAATATATTTAAGCAAGTGTTGTGTTATTTTCAAATGAACTTTACACTTGCAAATCCTATGTAAATGCATGTTAAGAGAAGAAAAGAGAATTTCATAATACACATCTTATGCTATAATCACATGCAAGCTTATAAATATTTATAAGTAGCATCACTTCATTCATAATCTTTGATTTATAGGTTTTAAAAGATAATTTTTGATTTAATAGTGATAATAGCCACTCATATTCTTAATTTTAGCCAACACATGCAATTTGACATAAAAGAAAATATTTTATTTAATTGATTTTTCAAAAGAAATGAATACATGATTTTATATGGTAAATAATATTTAGCATGCTTGGAAAGAAATAAGGGGATGTAAGCACATGACTTCATTCACCCTAGTTAATTCCTAAGGATAATCATATAAAATAGATTATTTAAAATAAATCAAAATTCAAGGAGATTTTTATTTTTGAATTTTATTTGACTTAGGAAATATGAGAAGAGTTTGCTAGTTCTAACCCATTTTTCTCATGTGTGAATTGGTTTAGTTTAACTTTAGAATAATTAGATTGATTTTATATTTTGATAGGGTTAAAGTATGAATTAAATCCATTAATTACCCCTTACTTATACCACTTTAACATAATTATCAAAATAATTATGAGCCAACACATGATATGCAACCACATGGAAATTAAATTAGTAATGCACCTAAGAAATGAAGGGGCCTAATAATTGGCTCACAATTGATTAATTAAGCTAAAAAAGTTTAGTTAAGTATTTTCATAACCATCCTACACATGTAGTTTGATTATAATTTCCTTTGAAATTCTCTTAGGTTATTGAAAACCTAAGAATATACCTAAGAATTGAATGATTGAATTCTGGAATGCTTTGATTTTGAGTTTGATTAATATTATATAATGAGGTGATTAAGCCATTAATTAATTGCAAATTGATTAAGTTTTTATCCATATGAAATAAACTTAGGGGAAAGATTGGCAAAGAGGTCTTCATCTCATTCCCTATGTCCATTCACTTTCATGATGATTAGCAAGTTTAATTAATGAATTTATCACTATTTAACATATTAATTAATCATTTAATTAATTAAGAGAGGGATTAAGGATGAAATAAGCAATTCCCCTAATTAATCCAACAATAAATTCCAAGAAAATCATGGGAGGTAGGGGTCATCTCACTAATCAACCTCAGAAAGTTTGGAATTAATTGCTAAAGTAATTAAGGATTAATTGGCTTAATTATATTTCCAATAAAACCTAATTTAAGTTAAAATCACTATTCAAAATTAATTGATTTTAATTTTATATTATTCTCTTCTCAATTATCTTTAAAATGGGTGTTTATTTATATTTTTTATTTTCTACAGTTATGAATTTTAGAAGTTTCACCATTAAAATCGATTAATTAAGTTTAATTAAACCCCATCTAAGCATGGCCATATGACGACTTTCCACGCGATGTGATGGGATTGGTTATTTAAGTTGTCACATCCGTAATGAGTGGTGGGGACTTTTTCCCGCCATCTAAGATCAGATGTCCAAGTTCAATCCCGCAGTTAGGAAGGAATTAGAGGGGAACTAACATGATTTGATCATAGCATTCAATCATCACAGAATGGATGGCTTTGATCCTTCCTTCCGAAATGAGAGAACACCGTTCAACTTTTCTTATTCAATTCGAGCTAACCCGAGCTCAAATTGGGATCAAAATGATCCCACACCTTCAAAAGGAGGGGGGATGCACATCCAATGGTCAAGATTGCATGGGGTGACAATTTCCTTTGAAAAAGACTAATTGAAATTTCTTATAGCTACGATTTCAAATAATTACTTTGTCGGAGGCTATCACTCGCACTTCCAATGGAGGACATAGTTTCGTCTAGTAGAGATGAAGCTCTGTTGCAAGAATTCGGACTTGACTTGAAGTGAGTTGCTTGGTCGACCAAGCTCCTCTTCAATGGTGACCGGCCTTAATCGAAGTGATGCTTCCCGTAGCTTGGAGACTTGGGTAATGATTCGATTGAGCTCGCATTAGTCCAAGGATGGTGTGTGCAAGGTTAATTTGATTTTGGTTGAGAATTGGATGAGTTGGATCAGGAATTGATCTCCCCTATTTCGGCTTTGAGTAAAACCAAAAATGGGAAATGGGGGAGCTCAGGAATGACTTGGAATGCTTGGGGAGGCTTCTATTTAACCTCTTTATCTCTGAGGAATTTATTGCTTGTGGTTTGAGTGAGAATGAGGGGGAGCATATCTCCCCTTACTTAGATAGGACGGTGAGAGGTTGATTTATCATTTTGGCTCAATGGCTTGGATTGGAGGCACGATTTGAGCTGCAAAATATCCCACAATGGTCATTTTGGTTAGTGGGGTGAGGGAGAGTGGATGCCCATGTGAGTGGTGAGTGTATTTGGTAATCCAAGTGTTCAAATGTGAATGGGGAGGTCAATTTGGCCTTACCTTGGGTCATGACTGACCCAAGTTCATTGGATAATATTCACCACCCTCCTTGGTGCCTATGTGGACCACTCAAAGGATGTCAAGTGGCCTTGAGAAAGAAATGGCCAAATTCCAAGTGAATTTGGTCATATAATACCCTTTGACCTAAGGGAAAAGAGCTCATTTGGCTATTAGTTTGATTTGGGCAGATTTGAAATGATTCAAATATGGGTTGGGCCAAATTTGAAGTGATTTAGAGTTCATTTGGTTTGAATTAGCTCAATTTGACTCATTTAGATCAAGTTGGGTCAAACTAGGTCAAACCATGGGTTAGGTCAAGTTGAAATGATCAATGGGTATTATTGGTTTGGTTCAATTTGAATTAGATTTGGTTTTGGTTCATTTAGGTTCATTTAGGTCAAATGGGCCAAGTCGACTAATTTAACCCATTTAATCCAATTGGGTTAGGTCATGGGTTGGTTTAAGTTTGGTTAATTATTTGAAATGTATTGTAAGCTTTAGTTTCAATCAATTTTGATTTGGTTTGATTTCTAGTTGACTTGACTTTTAAGTCAAGTTTGGTTCATTGTCAATTGGGCTAGCTTGGGTCTAATTGGTCAATTAAAGCTTTGGTCAAGTTTAATAAGTGATTTGGACTGAATTTGACCCATTGGTTACAATCAACTTGACTTAGATCAAGATTTATCCCATTTTGGCTTTTTAGGTCAATTTGGGCCAACTTAGGTCAAGTGGCCAATTAGGCTTGGTTTGGCTCAATTGATGGCTTGGTCATGTTCAATCATTGATTATGAATTGGTTTAGATCAATGGTTTCAATCAATTTGGCATATGAAAAATTTTGACTTGTTTAGGTCTCATTTGGGCTAGGTGTTGACTTAGTCAAAGGCTGGCTTTGACTTAGTTTGACCCAATTTGAGTGATTGATCATTTCACAATGTCAGGCTTGGATGAACTTAGTTCAATCCAATTTGGGTTGGATTAGAACTTAGCTCAAAAAGATGTTTTAGGTCACTTTGGGTTAAGTAAGCCTAAATGGGTCAATTAACTTGATCAAGGCTTGATTTGAGTTTGGTTGAACTTAAATATAAACTTATGATGAAGTATAAATTCAATTGCAAGTGGTTTGGAGTCAAATGGGTTTTGGTTCATTTGACAATTTTAAGTCAAAAGGATGAACATGGGTTTCACTTAAGTTAGTTTGATTTTGGCTTGGTGATTGTAGTTAATGTTTATACTTGGGTATGTGATTGAATGAGTGATTGTTTGAAGAGAAAATACAAGGGTTTGGATTGATTTAAGAATGATTTGGCTAACTCCAAGAAATTAGCTTAAAGGATGAAAGTTAGGTTTGGATTTGAGTTTTGGATTTATATTAATTTGATTTTGGCCATTTGAATTTATATTTCATTTATATTTGTGAATATAAATGAGAATATAAATGATCCATGAGAGGATAATGTGAATCATGAGTGATTTGATTGCGAATTTGGCTCAGGTAGGTCAAAAATTTTGAAAAAAAAGTTTCGATTTGGTTTGATTTATATTCATTTGATTTGGATGCCAATTTCATTTATAGTTGTGACTGTAAATGATTGATTAAGTGATTTTAAGGAAATCACTTGGCTTTGGGTTTATTTAAAGGGTTTGACTAAGCATATTGATGTGATTCATAAGGATTAGGAAGGATTTGGATTTGGAATTGATTTTGGATATGAATCATTTGGGATTGGAATTGAATTTGGAATTGATTTGAGATTTAAAAAAAATCAATTGAGTTGGAATTAATTTGAGATTTGATTTGGATTGGAATCGCTTGAGATTTGAGTTGAATTAGTTTGAAGGAGTGTACATGGGTTGGCTTTGAGCTATAGCGCAAGGGGTTGCCTTAGATCCCTAATGCATAGTCTAATCCTATGATAAACCCTTATAAGTCTCTAGGTTAGATTAAGTGTTCACCTCGTTACTAGAAGTGTCTTAAGAATAAGAAACTCTTAGTGTCTAGAGGAGTCCTATGTCTAAGATAGAGAAGTTGAGAGCTCGCTCCAAAAGTGAGGTCAACAGTGAATGAGATTATAAATTGAAGAATATGTGATCATTAAAACCAAAAAGCTAATTGAAGCAGGACTCATACGAGAAGAAAAGTATCATGATTGGATAGCTAATATATTTCCCGTGAAGAAGAAAAATGATCAGATTTGTATCTTTATTGACTTCTGGGATCTTAATAAAGCTTGCCCGAAAGATGATTTACTGTTTCCTATATTAGAATTGTTGGTTGATAATACATCCAACTATGATATATTTTCTTTTATGGATGGATCGTCGAGATATAATCAGATCAAGATGGCACCTGAAGATGGAAGATATACATCGTTCAGAACACCTATTGGCATTTATTGCTACGCAGACATGTCTTTTGGTTTGAAGAATACTGGAGCTACCTACCAAAGAGCCATGATGCATATTTTTGATGAGTTGATTCTCCAGATGGTGGAATGTTTTGTTGATGATTTGGTGGTGAAGAGATTAAATCGTGAAAATCATTTTTAAGACTTGAGAATTATATTAGAAAAATAAAAAATATATGATCTCATGATGAATCCTCTAAAATGTGCATTCGGGGTGTCCTATAAAAATTTCTTGGGTACATTGTACATCATAGAGGAATTGAGATCGATCTTGCTAAAATTAAGGCAATTGTGGAAATGCCTCTACCGAAGAGCTTGCGTCAGCTCCGTTCCTTACAATGACAGCTTGCATTCATCCTATGATTCATATCAAACTGATTAAGATGTTATGAATCGTTTGCAAAGTTGATGAAAAGAATGCTCCATTCAAATGGGACAAGGAGTGCCAAGAAGCCTTTAATAACATTAAAATCTACCTGTTAAATCCACCAATTCTTGCAATGCCTACTCCTGGGAAGCCCCTCATTCTATATACAACTGCATTGGAAGAGTCTCTTAGAGAATTATTGGCACAACACAATGAAGAAAGCAAAGATAATGCTCTTTATTATATTAGCCAGAGGTTGATAGGAGTAGAAATGAGATACTCTCCAATTGAGAAGCACTGTTTAGCATTGATCTTTACTGTCCAAAAGCTCCATCAATATATATTATCTCACAAAATTACTCTCATTTCAAGGATCGATTCGCTGAAGTACTTGATGACAAGACTGACATTGATAGGTCGCTTGACAAGATGGGCTGTATTATTTTTATAATTTGATATTACATACATTCCGTAGAAAGTAGTGAAGGGACAGATTTTAGCAGATTTTCTCGCTGCACATTCTATTCCTGCAGAATCACCTCTTAACAATGATTTACCTGATGAGCAAATTATGCTTATTCATAAAAGAAAAAAATCATAAATTTGGGAAATGTACTTTGATGGAGCCTCATCGATTAAACAAGCCCAACCTCTAAATTTCTCAAGGGCAAAATCAGGAATCGGCATCATCTTCATAACATCAGAGGGAGGAATAATGAGATGATCATATGGGTTGAAGTTCATGAAGGACTTTTTGGGGCACATTAATCAGGTCCTAAGATGACAGCAAAGATCAAAAGGATGGGTTATTACTGGTCATCTATGGTGAGAGATTGTATCGATCATGCTAAGAAGTGTCATGAATGTCAAGCACATGGGACATAAGCTACCAACCTCCAAATCCACTACACCCAACAATAGCTTCATGGTCTTTTGAATATTGGGGTACATATGTAATTAGACCAATTGATCTATCGTTATTAGCTAGTCACTGCTTAATCCTAGCGGCGACTGATTATTTCTCTAAGTCAGCTGAAGCTACCCTATTTAAAGAAGTTACTACTGATCGAGTGATCATTTTTTTCACGCATGATGTGGTCTATAGATTTGGAGTGCTGCACCGAATATTTTTTGATAATGGCACAACTTTCAAAAATACGAAGATTTATAGATTTGTCGATCAACACAATTTATTGGTGATATTCTTTAATATATAATCTAAAGGCAAATAGTTTGGCAGAAGCTTTCAATAAGACATTGGTCAAATTGTTCAAGAAGATACTCACTATAAATAAAAGAGAATAACATACCAAATTGATAGAGGTATTATGGGTGTATCGAACTACCTACAAGACGCCGACTAAAGCCACTCCTTATTCATTAGTACTTGAAACTGATACGATCCTTTCGCTTGAAGTTGAGTTGCCTTCACTTCGAGTAGTCAATCAATACAATCTAACCAAAGATCAAAATCCTCATTTGAGAATGGAGGAACTCGATGCGCTTGATGAAGTTAGATTGCAAGCTCATCAAAATTTAGAGGTTTATTGAGCAAATATGTCCAGGGCTTTTGACCATATGGTGCAGCCTCAAACATTCCAAAAAGGGGAATTAGTCTTGGTGCTGAGAAAATTAATTATTCATAATTGAAAATTCTGTGATAAATTTGAGCCTAATTGGGATGACCCTTTTGTCATTGAGAAAGTGTATCAGAGTGGGGCATACCAACTCATTGACCTAAATGACGTAAAATCAATGTCGTCAATTAGTGGTCGATACTTGAAAAAGTATTATATATGATAAATACATTTTTGAGGTATAGTAGAAATCGTCTTTTTTAGTATATTTATTTAGGTTGACATCGTGCTTCATGCCGAGATCCCTAAATAAATACACCTACTCAAGATAAAAAAAAAATTTGTGAAAATTCTCTTGTTACACAGGTGGCATTTTTAGATTTCTATACATAAATGAAATCAATGTTACATGTTAATACCCTCTTAAGATCAAATATATGAGCTCAAATATTGATATATTTTTTAATATTATTTTAGAGCTCTTTCAAAGTGCTTTAGAATTTCTCCTGCAAGATAGGGGCATTTTTATTTTATGTTAATTTTATTTGGATTGACATCATACTATAAGATGAGATCCTTGAATATATTATGATTCAGGTTGACATCGAGCTTTACATCGAAATCTCTGATATCGAGCTTTACATTGAAATCCCTGAATTTATCTATAATTATTATTACTAAATTCAAAGGTTCTTACAGGAACAAAAAGAATTTATTTCTACGCATGAAAAGACAGCCCTAAATATTAAAAAAAATTTCTTCAAGATTCTTCAAATGTTAGAGATCAAGTCAAAAGAACTCCCAATTTCGAAAACTTCAATCAACTGAGTTGGAAAAACATCAACCTCTACATTTTCAAGTCTAGGACACTGATGGGTTCTAAAGTTTGAACTAAATAAGCTCATAAATGACCGAGTTGCTGACCCTCTCCTCACTCAACAAATAGCAAGAAAAGGCTGCAGTGAAAGAGTCCCCGTTCATTAGTCCGATGACAAGACCACCAAGCCATCACAACTTAAGTTGAAGATTCGAGTAGATTCTAAATGTCGAACTCAACAATCCTATAAATGGTCGAGTTATTGACGCTCTCCCCACTCAATAAGCCATAGAAGAAAGCTCGCTCATAAGTCCAATGATGATGTTCAATCTCAAACCATATAAGAACAAGCAACCAGAATCCAAGAGATCTTTCTACCTGATCGATAGACCAAGATAATATGAGAAAACTCTTTTTTTGGAGCTATCTCAAATCAATCTTTATATTTTTTGTAGGGTGATATTTCAATCTATTCTCAAATAATTTGATCAAGCACAAAGCATATATCAAAGCCAATCTCCTCATCAAGTCTGTCAAAGTAGAAATCACATGACCGAGGTAGCAAATCCATAGTTCATACAAAGCCGATGGTCGAACTAAAGAAATTTTGCAATTATTCAGCCTCTTAAAGCACACATTGCTAGCCTGCTAACTCGACATTATACCTAATATGCTAAGGTGGGTCATCTATATGCACTTTGAGAAGTCCAAAGAAGCTCGTGATCACATATGTGCACTTTCTCGACAAATCATAAACAAATCGTCAATCCTTCATCAAGTCACAAAGTTTAAGATAAGGAATTTCATAACTCAAAACAAACAAACCAATTCCTCCATCCAACCCGTCTAGTATGAAGTTAGGGTTAGAGGAAATTATAATCCATAAAGATACAAAAGAAAAAGCTCTTCAATGAACTTATTGAAACTGAAATAATTTGAAATTTATGATCGACATAAAAGATCAACCAATTTTTAATAAATATGACTCACTTCATATATGAATCAAATTTATTTGAAAGCATTTGTTGATCTCGATTTCTCTTCCAGAAAAATCGAGCAACTGTTTCCTTCTATTTCTCACAATCATTCACGCCCGATCCTCCCTCAAAACTGAAGGCACGCACGAAACCCCTTTCTCGTTCGACACTCTCCCATTTTCTCTCACCCGTTCCCTCTTTTTCCTCTGCTCTCGTTTGTCCCGTCTCCTTGAAACCGCAAGGAAGCCGAACTCACTCTCTCTCGCAATACCGAGCCGCACAACAGCCCCTTCGTCCTCCCTCTCACTCACAATACCGAGCAGCATAGATGATCCTCGCCGCCCCTCCCGAGCTCCCCTCTCTACTCCAATTTTCCTTTCCGTGTGACCTGCTCCTATCTTCCCACAATCGCACAAACCGAACGAAGACCCGTTCTATCCCATCTCTCTCTTTCTTTCGCTCTTCGTTTGTCCTTCCCACCATAAGCTGAAATCGAACAAATTTCTTCCCGTCGTCTGCACGCAGAGATTGGACTCCACGCACAGTCGTCTCGTCTCACCGGCAAAAATCTTTCAGAATCCAAGGGGATTTGGTGAACCAGATTCCCGGACAAAGAAAATCATCATTCAAAATTTATAATTTTGGAAGAATCGATTAGATGGAGATGTTTTGATCTTATCCAATGCCTATTACTTTCTGATCCTTATCGTCACCGTATCTCTTGTTAAAATCAGATTTTAATCCCACCTTCCCCATAACTTATCCGCTTCAATCTTTGATACGTAGTGGATTTGGTCAATTGAAGAGTAGAGAAAGATGGTCTGTTCTCTTCCTGTAACCCCTTCGTCAAAATCCACACCATTTTCCTCTTTATTTCTCTTGGGGGATGTCATGTTGTTTTCAACAGGAATTTTTAATATAAGCTTGAAGCACAATAGTGTTGAGTTCTATCAGATGGCAAAGATATCCGTAACATCAATAATTACTCTTGATGAATTCCTTTTGCTCAGTTAAAAGCAAAGAGGCAACCGAAAGAAGGGATTCAGTTTCTCGTTCACTCTCCTTCCTTCCCTCCTGATTTCTCTCGCTACCGAACCCACAAACTAAAACATAACCATCCTCTTCACTTCTTGTTTGATTGTCAAAACAACAATTAATCCTTATGTTTCCTTACCAATCTTTGAAAATGTGCAACAAAATGGGTTTGGATGTGTATGGAAATTATCTGTATATGTGCTTATACTTTTTTATGCAAGTTTCAAGACTGACTTAACGCCCAATAGCGAAAGAAAGAGACGATCATGTGATGATCGCCACTATATCACATACCGAAAAGCCAAAACTATTGAGAAAATTTTACGCCAAAATTAAATTTTGACTTAAATTTAAAATTAATTGAATATTAAATTAATTATGAAACATAAAATACTAAAATAAAATAAATTCAAATAAAAAAAATTTAAGCTTAAAATTGAAAATTAAAATGATGTCAATTGAATTTGAAACCATCAACTTTTGAGATAAATAGTTAGCAAAAATTGAACTTAATTGAGATTAAAATAAGCTGAATGCTTACAAGTGAATATGAATAAAATTATTTACTAGATTTTTGGATCATTTTTGTAATTCACTTTGACATTATTGAAGGAATTTCAATTGGATATATTATTGAAGTGCAAAGGGACTTATGAGATATATATGGGTGCTTGACTGCAAAGCAAATGCAATGAATTTGATAGTCCGCCAAGAAATATAAATTTACCTTTGTGATGTCTCACTTAAATGAAAAAAAAGCCTCATTAAACATATAATTGAATCATAAGAGATTTATAGTAAAATTAATAATCAGCTTCAAATATGATGAAACCAAATAAAGCTTATAGGAGATCCATGACAAACTTAAAAACTCATCAATGAACATGTTTCATAACTTTTTTAATGAATATTTAAATTGTATTATATCATGTGTTTGAGCAAGAAAAGTAGTTTAAGTCAAATACATTGAGTCATAAATTGTTAGCTTTCAAATGATAATAGAATCCATATTATACTTCAAATGATATTATGCTCAACTTGATAACTCATCTACGAGCAAATGTGGATTTCGATATTTCATAAGCTAATATGAATAAGATTTAACATTGATTATTCCAAATATCAAGTTCTTGAACAATAACATTACAAATTCGATTAACAAATGAATTATGGTTTAATTCACACTAAGCAAATTGAGAAGTGTCGAAAAAGTTTAAGTAAGACACACACAAAATTTAATACATAGTCAATAACTATGAATATAATTCTTACAATGTGTCACTTTAAATGATCTAAGAGAAAATCTAATTGGATTCAAAATCAAAACACAAGACGCTTATAGTAAGCTTGAAAGCTTGCATTCAAATACAAATGCAATTCAAGCATGACTTAAGCAACAAGGCTTATATTTAATAAACTAAGTTGAAGAGGTATAATAGCTTGTCTTTAAGAGAGAATGAAGTTAAATATGATGATTAGCAAAGATGTAAAATCCTATCAATATTAATAAGCTAAATAGGCATCATATTTTGCTATCAAGTTAAGTATAACCAAAGTTACACTACTTTGAATTGAAAATATAAAGTTGAAATCCTCGCCACCGATTCTGCAATTCTTCATATAAGGAGACAGAATGCAATATTAAATTAAATTCTCTATGAATTATGGAGCTTCTTTCAATCCAAAAATTCAAGAATTTCATTCTAATTATGATTTTAAAAATTAATGATTTCATTAATTAGATGAAATTATTTAAGCTATAAATACATGCATGTGCTCGGACATAAAGATTTAAAGTGCAAATTTTAATGTCTGAAAAGGGCAGGCTAAATCGAGATTAAATAAATATGAAATTAATCTCATAATTTAGAAATAAAATTACCTAAATTACTAAACACTTGTATGGGCCCTAACACAATGTTGAATGTTTAGATTCAAGTGTCTAAGGATGCTGCGCGGATTACTTCTCGGTTTAGTCTCAGGATTGGGTCTGAGTTAACAAAATCTAAAAATTCAATTATTGTAAGAATTTCAACTTATTAAAATATTCGAGAAGCTAATTCTGTCATATGACAGTAGATCTGATCCTCTATTATTAAACTAATAGAGTTGAGAAGATCTCAAATAATAAATTAAATGATCAAATAATACATTCACCCCGATGATGGCTGTGTTGAATGAAGATTTCAACCGGAGGTAATACTTCCATAAAAAATGTGATTTTAATTTCATATTAAATTAACTTAAATTGAGTATCAATCCAGATACAAAATCTAATATATCAATAAGCTATTAATGGTTAAATAAAATTCAATCCTTAAATACTTAAAGTAAACTTCATTCAATCCACCTTTTGCAATTATTTGTTAAAGGTGATAAATTAAAAAAGCTCTAGCTCACAAAGAAGCCAATGTCAAATCAAATGTATTTCTATATTTACTCGCAAGCAATATCATGCCAATAAGGACGTGATTTATATCCTCTGTCATGGGGGAAGGCTCCACATATAATGCATACAAACAGTCCTCGACGGTGGTGGCTCAGATGATCCCCAATGGCTCTATACCTTGAGATGTGAATCATAGGGTACACTTGATAGGAAAAAAAGCTCTTTGTCAGCTAAGATAGACTTAAGCTTATCTCCTTAGACAAACATCACCCCAGGTCTACGAGGATTACTTGGACGATGCAACCCATAGACAGGATTGGTCATCTCCTCTCACTAAGTGGGAGACTAGGGATGACGAACTATGATCTAGATCGAGCACGTCATCATTCTCCCATCCATCCGCTTAAGTTAATATGACGAATTTCATAAGCTTAAATTTTGAACTCCACATGCTGCTACTATACGCTATGCATTTAGCAATCTAACGACTAGCCTTAATCGAAAGTTCTCTCGATAGGAGGGGTAATTAACTATGGTGTTTTTGCTATAGAAAACCTGGAACCATATCTAAAGTCCTCACAAAATTAGGGCGGAATCTTGGGGTAGTGTCTTATCTACTATTCCATCTACCTTCTGAAAGTTTCAAGGATGCTTAATCTTACTCTCTTCAATGTGAGAGGTCAGTGGCGAATTTTTGGTGCCCACAATAGTTCTCATATTTTCTTTTCCACAACATTCAAAGGTTATATATGCTATATGATGTATAGACGATGCAAGTTTTAACTCAAATTCTTCAAACATATTTAAGCAACACTTGTAACAAAAAAAGAACTTTCATCCGCATAGAAATATGTGTTAAGAACTTTTGGGCTGCATGAAATAACTTTATCACACTCCCCCCTAAAATGATGATTTTGTTTTCTTTCTCAAAATAAATGAAAATAAATTATCATTTTTAGAACATTTTAATTATTTACTAACAACCAAATGAACCTTAAAGAGAAACAAAATAATATAAAATAAAAGGAAAAAGTTAATGTCAATATGGGCTTTCTGGCCTCTCTTTCCTCTCTTATACTCAAACACTAACTTCCTCACTTCTCCATCAAGCAATTTTTACAAACTACTAAAAGGATCCCCCTCCTTACTTGAAGTTCTTGGCTGCTTAATAAGGTGGAGAGTTTGATGTAGATCAAACCACTAGCGAAAGGAAGAGACGAAAATGAAAGGATAAAAAAGGAAGAAACTTTACCATTCAGAAAATTTCCTAGAATTACAATACCCCTAAATATATCACATCATCTTATATTTAACAATACTCTAAATAGATTTAATCAAGGTAATTAAGAGCTACTAAAGTATATTAAGAAGACTATAGCATTAAATGTAAAATCATAAGAAAATCCCTGCATTAGATTCCTCCCCCTTCCAAAGAGCTTGATTCGAGTTTTAAGAAATAAAATCTCCATCTAACATCATCAAAATAGAGATAAATGCTAGAAGAAAATCCACGCAGTAAGAGATGCATATCACCATAACCTCAGCAGCTAGTATTCAAGAAAGAATGTGATGATGGTCTCCTTGTACATTGTGTAGCCAGAGTTTGAATGGATTCGTGTGAGGTGTGAATCCTTCATGTGGATAAGAAGCACAATTTTCTCGCTGAAATATTCAAACATAACATGCCTTATTAAGCAGGCCTCTCACTCCTACCCTTCAAAGTTTGGGATTCAGCACAAAGCTTAAGAATAAAGAAATCATCTCCATTAACCTTCTTCACTCCAATACACTCAAAAGCATGTTTGCAATTGTCAATGGATCAAGACCCTGAAGTGCTTGATGAAGAGGGAGAACAGGGCCCTTGGCAGCATGGGCATAAAGCCAAGGGGTGTGTCCTCAAACTATCTTGCCCTTGCAGCTAGCATGAATCTTGTTGGCGCCAATCACACACCTGACATACCACATCTCTAGAGCCATTTTCCATAGCACAAAGCTGTCATACTCATCATTTCTTGAAGAATTTTGATTCTTCATCACCTTGATCATAGTCTTAAACTCAGATGTTAATATCCTTATCCTCCCCTATTATATGATGGAGCCTAATTTTATCTCTATGAGGGAACACCTTGGCACTAGAACAGGAGATTTTGGCTTCAGGATTAGAGAAAGTAGCGCCTCGACACTAGAAGCACAGCACAGTGACGCCTGGATTAGGGCACCAAAAGGCAAAAATGACAGAGAGGGTAGCGCCTAGGCATTGCAAAGCACCACCGCGATGCTTAAACCCGTGGAGAAAATCCTGGAGAACAACGGCACTAGCGCTTAAACGCCAAGCTCGTGGTGTTGCGGTGCTATGAGTTGGAGATTTTATATTTAGACAATTTTTTTTATAATTTGAGAACTGAGTTACTTTTTTCTCTAATGTGTGAGAGTGAAGTGCATACCCTAGAGTGACTGAAGTGTAGAGAGATTCTAGATAAGTATAATCTGTACTATTCTCTTGGATTTTTCTTTCATAGTCGAGATCTTGGTGGCATGATTCCGTGGTTTTTTCTTGTTCTCGAGTTTTTCTATGTTAAATTTGGTTTCTTCTGTGTGATCTCTTTTACTTTGATTTTCATTCATTTTATGTATGCTCTGAAACACTCAAATTAATTTTTGCATATTCTTTGATTTATTTTCTTCCTCAACATCCCCATGGCTTAGAATTATGAATTGTACTCAACAACTTAACACCACTAGAAGCTGTAGGGTATTGTTGTAGTATAAATTGAACCGAAGAAGTCTCAAGACTATCTTGGTGAAAGAGCATCCATGGTATATTCATTGATTTAAAAATAAAACATACTGGCCTCATCGTTGAAGTTTCTTAGCTTGAGGCATACAATCTCAGCCGCATGACACTCAAAGCACACCAACCTAGATTAGGATGAAAAATGTGTTGCCATCCATGTGTATTAGTCATTGTATCATCCTTGATAAGTTCAGGTTCTGAATCTGAAAGCATGTCAAAATTCACAACATTTATAACACCTCTTGAAACAGCTTCTTCATTTATTTAGGGTTCTATCTCATCAATATCATAGTAATTGGAGTTCCTAGCTTCTGAATGATTAAGTGAAGGAACATCATCACAACCTTAGTGACCTCTGAATTGCCAATGAGTGGATTTTGTTGTAATGATCTAGATAGGAAAGTACCCATTCCAAAGTCAAAACTAGTTAAGCTCAAATGTGAGTAATCATTGTTAGTAATTTGCAGGTGACTAGGAATTATTACAACAAGATTATCCTCCCAAGATGGTATACTTAGAAGATTCTTTTACAGCCTGAGATTTTGCAAGTTGCAGTAGCTGAAATTTCTACATTGACATCTACTTCAAAATTGTTGACCTAAATTTCCTTTTCAGATATAGATTCAAATTCTGGTAAACTTTCAGAGTTAGAACTTTGATCTAGTTAACATATCTCATCTTCATTTAAATTCTGATGTAACCGAGCCTCATCAATAACCAACTCAACCTTAAATTTATTTAAAAAAAAAGAGGTAACAACTTAGAAATTTCTATAATGATTGAAGCAATTCTAGAACTGGGCTGGGTAACAGAGGGCCAACCTTCATCAGAAACATGCTCATTCCTAATTGTTCCAATCTTCAATTGGCATATGAGAACCATTAACTCTCTGATCTAATTCTAGCCAAACTGGGATCACCGAGTACTTATCACTCGTGTCTGACGGGATGTGATTATGAGAAAAATGCAAATAATTGAGTACAACCATTGAAGGCTTCATTTCCTTGGAAGAGACCACAACAACTTCACTTCCAGCATTTGAATACCCTTCTAATGCAGTAGGATATGTGACTGTATCAAGGAAGACTTGATAGTCATTTATACAACTAAAGTAGAGTAACTCATCGTAATCCGAAGGCAAAAATCGTTCTCGCAGTAATTGCTTCATCTTTTGCTAGGTTTTAACATCACCCTGACCCTTGAGACGGTGAGCTCAGGATAGATGATTCAACCAATTGAAATGAATGAGTGATGTGAGTAGCCCTGGGAGGAGGATAAAACTCAGTAATGGTTCCAAGAAGCTCTGCTCTTGCAGATTGGCAGAATCTATGAGAACGCCATAGTTTTCGATTCATCGCAGTGGTGCCAACCGTTTCTAGTATGGGTGCTAGATATGCCGGTGTGGTTGCAAGATAAGGGGCGTCGTTGTTCCTGAAATGATGGAGCTCCCGTGGCACTCTTGGAACAGAAGGTCAAAAGGTCAGATATAAGATTTCTAACGTCTGTGGTCAATGGGTGTGGGATTTCCGAAAGTACTGCCAGCTTCGATCATCGTGACAAGCTAGGACGTCATCGTCTTTCCACTTCGCTGCCATAAGATCTCTGATACTTGATAATGTAGATCGAACTACCGATGAAAGGAAGGGATGAAAAAAAAGAAGCAACTTCACTATTCAGAAAATATCCCAGAATTATAATACCCTCTAATCTATCCCATTTTATCAGGTAGATGCAATCTAGCAGGTATGAGAGAAGCGATCATAACTCAGAGAGAGAGAGAGAGAGAGAGAGGCAAAAGTGGCAAGTACATACCACTGCAATGGCTTGAAAAAATTGCATAAATCAGCGCTTCAGTTAAACCATCATAGAAGATTGAGAACAAGAATCATGAATGAAGAGGTTATTAAAGTCTAATCTCTAAAATGTTTGGCTTCAAAACAGCCAATGTTGCGCTCATCTACAGAGCTCTTGAGTTCATGAAAACAGAAAAACAGAAAGAACTAATCAGAAAAAAAAAAAAAAAAACGAAACGCAGATGCAGTGATTTAGCTGCCTTCTTCTTCTTCTTACTACGACTAAGCTCCTCTCCTTTATCCGCCTAATTTCCAGAATGGTTTCCAAGCTTCTGTTTTGGTCATCGTTTCTCATGTGAGTCCACTGGTAGATCTTCCTGCCCCGTTGCCTGTATTCGCTGCTTCTCACTTTCTTCTCGTTGATATCCTTCAAGAAGCTTCCACTTCGCAATCTCCAGCTTCGACGTAACTGAAACTTCATCGCTGCTGCTTGGTTCTTGTTCAGAAGTCAGTATTGACGAGCAGCAGCTGAGCCCAGAATCTGTTATGGATGGTTTGTTCAGCACGTTAACAGATTCAGCCCATTGATCTACCAACACTTTCCAACCATCAATCAGAGTCCGAACAAGTTTTCGGATCTGTTTGGAGTTGTGTTTTCGTAGCGCATTCACCGTTCTTCCGATCTCAGTCGTTATTAGAGTTTCTACAGACACTTGCATGAGTTGCAGACTTCTCAGTGATTCATACAAGACTGAATCAGACTCATCTTGATAACTGCAAAGGACCTCCTTTATCCTCATCACCTCTCCAACTATCTGACTCTCCTCAGGGTCGTCAAAGTTGGAGCTGCTTTTCTCCTCCTCCATGGGGTCATCATCGCCATTATTGAGGGCCTGGAGCTCGGCGCGGTAGCAAATCTAAGCACAGGGGAACGGGGAAGTATAGAGCTTCTCGGCAATCAGACCCCTGCTGTCCTTGAATTCCTCCGGGCGATCGACCCTCGCTACGACGATAGCTTTCTCGATCAACTCAAAATATCAGATTTTGCGCAGCTGAAAAATTTCCTCCAGTAATCCAGTGACCTTTTGCGTCCGCCGTTGCCGCAAGCTAAAGAAGCTTTTTTTTCTCTTTTTTTTTCTCAGGGGATTTGAGTTCCGGAAGCTGTAATTCTCTCATCCTTCCGCCGATCAGAAACGGAATAAATAGAGAACGATCGCCGCCTCAGCAGAACCGACTAATCCGATAAAAATGTGATCTTTTCAATACTGATCAAGCACTGGATCGTTCTAACGATCCATAATATCCGGAGAAATCAACAAATTATTAAATTAATAGAAACGGATCTGCTTTCTTATAGAAATTGTTAAACAGACCTTCCTTAAAAATAGCCGAAATTCAAACGCGCCTTGTAAAAATATAGAGATATTTATAAATTAATCACTTAAAATATATACATTTATAATTTATTCATTTTTATCATTTTTTTTGAATAATAAAATTCATATATTTACACATATCATGATCAAATCCTTATGAATTTTATGAAAATAAAAAATATAGGTTAAACTTTTGTTATGAATTTTAATATTTGAATATCAATTTAAATTTTTGATATTAAAAAATAATTAATTTATAAATATATAAGAATATGATGATAGTGTATGTAAAAGCTCCAAAAATATGAAGTAGTTCTATAAATACAAATCTCCTGAGCATAAATGTTATATTAAAATATCGAATTAATTGATTTCAATGATAAAATATAATTTATGTAATACACAGGACAATATGCAAAAGCCTAAAAATATTGACTAATATTTATATTCATTATTTTAATAATTTTGAGTGAAAAGTTAAAGACATGACACATAATTCACTGTAAAATAAAATAATTACAAAATTTTTTTAGAAGAGGGGAGCTTGAGGAGCCTAATCCATATTTTTGTTCAGCATATTTGAAAATTGTTTTATTTATGCAGCTAATTATTCAAATCTTATCTTAAATAAATAAGATCTGAATTATTTATATATATTATAATATATATATATATATATATATATATATATATATATATATATATATATATATATATATATATAGTTATTTATTGATTTATTTTGTCAAACACATTGAAATCTTATAAGCCATGTTTTGCTGTTAAATAATATTAAATATTGTGTTGTTTCTATGATTATGATTTTAGTAAGCTTCGTATGTTTATTTGTGCTAGCATTAAATATTAATCTACTAAGCATAAATGTTACATTAAATTTTGAGATAATTGAGCTTAATAATTTAATTTAATTTATGTAATTTTCATAAAAAATATGCAAAAGCATAATGTGGGCTCCAAAAATTCGCCACCGACCTCTCACATTGAAGAGAGTTTGATTTGATATTAGTGAAATTTTCAGAGATGGAATAGTAGATAAGACACTACCTAGAGATTTCGCCTTCATTTTATGAGGATTTTATATCGGTTTTCTATACAAACACATAGTTAATTACCTCCCGAGAGAACTTTCAATTAAGTTGTTAGATCTAATTACAGCAATTAAGAATAATAGTGTAAATTTTAAGCTTATGAAAATCATAATTTTAACTTAAAATGGGGAGTGATGTGCTGATTTAGATCCCATGGTTCGTATCCCGCTTGCCGTAGTCCTTAGTACTTAATCGAGGAAGTAACGACCCAACCCGAAAGTATCCTCATCGTTTAGAGTTGCGTCGTGTAATCCTCAGACTGGATGGTGTTTGTCAAGAGATAATCCCACCAATAGAGTTTTTTGCTATCGTGTACCTTATGATTCACATCTCAAGAGTCATGGGAGCATATGGCTACATCGTAATATAATTTGTAATATGAAACCACTGATCGAGGATTCATTCATAACTATATCATACGTGATCGGCCAAGCTCATAATCATGAAAGGGTCACATCCTTACTAGCGTGAGATTGATTGAGAGTGAATATATAAATACATTTAATTTGACATTGCCTCCTTTGTGAGCTAGAATTTTCTTAATTTATCACCTTTAACAAACAGTTGCAGAAGGTGGATTGAATAGAATTTGCTTTAAGTTTTTAAAGATTAAATTTTATTCAAGCATTTAACACTTAATAATTTATCCAATTTTATATTTGTATTGATACTTGATTTTGATTATTTCAATTTGAGCTTGCAAACACATTTTGATAATAAGTATCTCCTCCGATTGAAATTTCCATTAAACACATCCATCATTAGTGTGGATGTATTGTTTGAGATCCTGTCGACTTTATTAATTTAATAATCGAGAATCAAATCCATTGTCATATGAGAGAATTAGCTTCTCAAATATTTTAGTGAGTTGAAACTTTTATAATAATTGGATTATTTTTAGGTTTTATTAACCACTACCCAAAGACTAAACCGAAGCAACAACATCCTGACAAAGAATTTAAACATTCAGATGTGGGTATTTATAGCTTAGATAATTTCATTTAATTAATGAAATCATTGATTTTGAAAATCATAATTAGAATGAAGTTCCTTAATATTTAGATTGAAACAAGCTTCATAATTCATGGAGAATTTAATTTAGCATCGTCTTCTATTTGCTTATATGAAGAATTGTAGATCCGGTGGCGTTGAAGGCATTTTATTTTTTGTATTTGATTTTTGCATTTAAGCTAATGCAAAAATTACTTTTATTTGATTATTCATTTATTAAGTCACTACAATTTTAATGAAGAATTGTATTTGTATTCATGGATATATCTCCAAACATATTACAAATTTTCCTTTTTTATTTTCTCAATTCATTCAATAAATTACAAACTGATTTGATTATTCACATTTGCTAATAAGCTACATAATCAAGCCCTCATTTGCAAACAAACTTGTAGAACTTAATGCAAATTTATTTGCAAGATTTCCATTCAATCCTTACTTGAAATTGAGTTTATAGATTCAATTGATTTCTATTGAGATCACTTACCAATCTCTTTTGAATTTTACATTTGAAAGCTATGCTTCAACCATATTACAAGCTTCCGATAATCCAATTATACATTCAATTGAATTTATCTTTGTATCATATTGAAATGAAAGACTGTAAAGTATCGTTCATGTTCACTCAGTCAATCTTTTAAGCTTAGCTTTGAATCTTATAAATATTATTTACCTCCAAGCCTTATAATTCAAAATTTGATTTGAATCTTATAAATATTATTTGCCTCCAAGCCTTACAACAACAAATAAACAACAACAACAACAACAACAACAACAACAAGCCTTAATCCCACTAGGCTACATGAATCCTTCGCCATTGTGTCCTATTATGTGTCAAATTCTCATTTAATTCAAGTATACTAAGATCATTTTTTATACATCTTAACCAAGTCTTTTAGGTCTACCTCTACCTTTCTTAACATAAGAAATCTAATGCATCTACTCTCCTAATCTCATCGACGTCGACGCTTTATGTGGCCAAACCATCTAAGGCACTCTCCCTAATCTTATCTACCACCTGAGCTACTCCAACTTTTTCCTAACATACTCATTTTGCATTCTATCTCTAAGAGTAAAGCCACTCATCCACCTAAGCATCCTCATCTCGTAACACTTAACTTAGTCTTATGCTTCTTTTTGGCCAACATTCTCGCACTATAAGTCATGGTGTCTTACCACCATCTTATAAAATTTTCCCTTAAGTTTAAGTGGAACTTTTCTATCACATAATAAAATGATGCATTCCTCCACTTCAACCATCCAACTTGAATTCTACTAATAACATCTCCATCTATTTCACCATCATTTTGAACAATAGAGCCTAAATATCTGAATCGTCCACTCTTATTAATAACTTGATCACCTAAAGTCACAACACACCACTAAAACTTCTACAACTAAAATTACACTCCATATATTCGCTTTAGATCTACTTAAACTAAAAAACCTTTAGACTCTAAAGTTGACCTCCATAATTCAAGTTTCGTTGGACTCCTCTAGTCTTATCAACAAGAAGAATGTCATCAAAAAAGCATACACCAAGGTACATCTTCTTGTAAATGCCTCGTAAGAACATCCATAACTAAAGTAAAAAGATAAGGGCTTAATGTTGATCCTTGATGTAATCCAACTAAATAGGAAAATATTTTGTCAATCCTCCTTGTTTGGACACAAGTCTTCTAGTATACATATCCTTAATGACTTGAATATAACCAATATTAACTCCTTTCTCGTTCTAGAACTCTCCAAAGAACATCTCTTGAGACTTTATCATAAGCTTTCTAAATCAATAAATATCATATGTAGATCCTTCTTACTTTCTCTATGCTTCTTCATCAAACCTCTTAACAAATGTATATAACATCCATAGTAGATCTACCCGCATGAAACCAAACTTGGAGAAACTTCAGATCACATCGTAACCTATGCTCAATTACTTTCTCCCATAATTTTAATGTATGACACATTAACTTAATTCCTCTATAATTTGCACAATCTTGTGCATCACCTTTATTCTTAAATATAGGAACCAACAAACTCTTTCTCCACTCATCCGACATCTTTTAGTCTTTAAAATAAAAAAAAAGATTTGTAAGCCAAGAAATTCCTTGATCTCCTAAACATTTCACACACTTCTATTGGAATATTATCCGGCCCCATCGCTTTTCCACATTTCATTTTCTTTAAAGCTTCACTAACTTCGATTTACTAATACGATGATAAAATGAAATTATTTGTGTTTAGGTATTAAGGTTGCTAAAATCATTTTCGTGATCCTTCATTCAAAAGTTTATCAAAATACCTCATCCACCTATTTTCAATATCTTTTCTAAGAAAAGCACTTTATTATTTTCATCCTTAATACCCCTCACTTGAACTATGTCTTTACTTCTCCTATCTCTTTGGCTATAACTTATACATACATCTTTCACCTTCTCTATCTAATCTATTGTATAAATCACTAAAAGCTAAATTTTTGCATCATATATTGCTTTCTTAGAATCTCTACGCGACATTTTATATCTTTCCCAATTCTTTTACATCTAAACCAAATTTTATAACAATGCTTCTTATTTCTTATCTTTTCGCACACTCGACTCCACCACCAATTATTCTTATTAAAAGAAGCTTTTTCTTTTGATTCTCCAAGCACATCTTTAGCAACTTGCTTAATTTCACTTGATATTTTTTCCCACATAACGTTATTTTATGAATATCCCAAATTCTAATTTCTTGTAGCGCTCTTAAAAATATTTTTATTTGTGTTCTTTAAGTGTCACCATCTAATCCTAGATAATAATTAGTTTATTTTTCTCTTAAACCTTTCATCTTAAAATCTAAAACTAATAGTCGATGTACTTAAAATTTCACTTGAATGACCTTACAATCTTTACAATCTAAACGATCTATTTTTCTTATCAAAATAATCAATCTTGTTTTACTAGATCCATTTTTCTAAGTAATAATATGTTCATCTCTTTTCTTAAATAAAGATAGAACTACAAAATCATGGCAAAATCTAATATACCCTACCTTCTTCATTAGTTACTCCAAATCCATAACCACCATGAATACTTTTAAAATCTTCTACCACTCTACCAACATGTCCATTTAAATCTCCCCAATAAATTTTTTTTTTCTTCAAGAGGTATCTTTTGTATTAATCCCTTTAATTCATTCCAAAATTTTTCTTTGAGCTTACCTCCAAACCTACTGAGAGTATACACTTATAACATTGATAATCTTAAGATCAACAATAATCTTTAAAGCTATAATTCTATCTCCACATCTATTAATACTTATAACATTATCCTTCAAACTTTTATCTATAATCACTCTACACCATTTCTAGGACTTTTACCGAATACCAAAGTTTAAAACCTAAACTATCAATCTCCTTAGCCTTTCTCACCAACCCATTTAGTTTCTTGAACACATAAAATATTTATCTATCTATGAACCATAATATCTATTAATTCCATTAATTTACCGTAAGAGTACCTATATTCCAAGATCTAACCTAATTCCAGTTTCATGGACTAACTTCTTTGCCCTCATCCGTCCCATAATATGGGAACCTCTTATTTAACAGATCCTGATAAATGGCTTTTAACATTTTTCATCAGATTATTCAAGCCATACAAAGACGCCGCTTCGTGAGACGCAAGATTGACACAATGATTTAAAGGATTCATGCTGATTATTTCGAAATTTTATCTTTTACTACCTAACGCAACCCTCCACTTTTTGCATCCGGACTTGGAACCGTCAATGATAGTGTTCCTCCAAGACAATTCAAAATTTAATTTGATGTCATCATTAATTTTCAATTTTGAGTTTAGAAGTTATAATTAAATCAATATATTTTGAATTTGAATTTTATTTAGAGCACAGCCTTTCAATTTTATATTTATTTTGAGTTTGAATTTTATTTAGAGTATAACCTTTCAATTTTGTATCAAATTCATTTCAAGCTCATTTACATTTAATTTCCAATTCATTTCTTTAGGACTTTATATTTTACATATATTTTTGTTAAGTCTAAAAAATTGATAAAATTTCGATAAGATTAATGACGCCCTCGATGCTACATCAAAACTATTTTGACATATCCCACGCCTGTTAAAGGCTGAAGACTAAATTTTCAATCCTTACTCTAATGAGCATAACTATACCTTTCAATCCATAAAAAATAAAAAATATATGTAATTTTTACACATTCAAATCTCCACCCTTTTTTTTAAAATCTCAAATTTAGTCAAAATTTCGATAACATTTCTGCAGGAGGTCACATCTAATAACTCGGCTTTTGTGATGCCTATTGAAAGATATGAAGCAGATTCGACACCACAATCATCTCTTTCAGATCCAATATCTATTGAAAGATTAATGGATCTTGAAACCTGCATAAAAAAAGTATAATCATATATACATATAATTTCTACACATGTTTCTTTACACATTTACAACCAGACACTAATAAATTTGCAAACCAATATGACTAATCAGCGACTTGAAAGCGATGTAGGGAGATGCAGCTGCGAATCCGACAATAATAGAAACATAGAAAGGAAAAAAGAGGGAAATGTCGAAAACCTAGAGAAACACGTCTAATGACGGAGTTTCCTCTCAGCTGCGATAAAGATAATGATCGGGGGAGGAAATGAGAAGAATATGCTGAGAGGAACCCACATGATGACGATGTTGTCTCTGGGCTGCCCTCTTTTGTGAAAAAGGGAAAGCCGGCGAAGTGTATAGGGCTTATGATCTGACTCAGTTGGCAACGGGAGGAGGGATGCTCGCAGCTTGAAGGAAGACGAACAGAGAATAAAGAACATAGCAGCAATACGTAACATGAAGGGAAGTGCTCGCGGTTGAGAGGGAGATTCGGAGGGAACAGTTTCAGCTTTTCTGGAAGGCCGAGGTCAACACATAGCAGATTTTTTTTATGAAGAATTAGGCTATAAATGAAGGAGAGAAGAGGCAAAATGAGTAGAAGTGATGTAAATCTCTTAAATCTGACTTCAAATGATTTACTAAGCCCGAGATTTAACCTAACATGAGCGAAAAAATGGGATTTAAGAAGGCGATATACTGATTGACAAGCACAAACAAACAAACAAAATATATGGTTAGCATACGTTGAAAGAAACTAGAGAACGAGATATCTAATCCAAAACATTCATGGCATATAATTAGATATTTAGCGGATTATTTGATTTTTTTTAACATCTTCTAATTTTCAGTGAAATTTTCTATATCCAAACAGAGCTTTAAATAACAACATGATAAAATTGGATTAGAAATCTGCTTCCCAGCTCCCTTATAAACCAAGCCTAACTCGAAAACACACAAATCCAGCAAAACTGAACCATCCGCCAGACGAAATAATGAAAAAAAAAAAGATCAATAATCCGATTGAAATCCTAATCACCAAAACCAATTACCAGATCAACGACACTACCATTCTGCCATAATAATTAGATCCATAAACAAAAGAAACCAAACGAACAACAAAGGCCCTAATCAATCGACAATAAACGTAGACTAAAACCAACTAACCGTGTTAGAATTGAGCCAAGAATAGACAGAAAATAATACAAAGATTACCCTAGACATCAACGATGGGAATCTGCCCAAAGATAATAGCCGAAGCAAGTGTTACTGGACAAAAGAAGTTTGTAGAAGTCAGATTGAAGAGGCGAAGTAGAGGAGGAGAAGACAAGAGGGATTGGGAGTTGAGTGAATGCTTACGGGTTGCGGATGGGGCGAAGAGAGAGGAGCAAATGCGATTGAGGGGTTCTTGCAGTTCCCTTGGCTGAAAAAATGGGATGAGGGCTTGCAGTTTTCAGGAAGGGGATCGTGCGAAGGAGGGAGTTTCGAATCGAGAGTGGGATCGGTTGAGGGAAATCGAACGAAAGGGGGAGGAGGAAGCCGAAGTCGGGCTTGCGTTCGTGCTCCTTTCGCTCGGGTCGTTCATTTAGTTTTCGTTTGCCTAAACTTTTTTTAAGTACGTTTTGATTTTGAGAGGGTGAATTTTTAATTTTAATACTCATTTAAATAAAGTATTTTTTTAAATTATATTTTATCAATTTAAACTCCATTTTAATCCTTTTCAAAAATAAGATAAATAGTTTTTTAAAAATCTTTAGCGCTTTTGATCAGAAGCAAGCTATTTACCTTCGTATCAAAATTAAATCACAAAATCGCACTAAAAAGTTATCAACAATTCGTGAATAGAGGAATTAGAGCTAAATGAGAACTTGGCTGAAAGATATATATATATATATATATATATATATATATATATATATATATATATATCAATCTTCATACGCTTTCGTAATAGCTCATTTTGTCTATTCTTGAATGCCGATCTATTTTGCTTAAAAAAATGGCTTAACTTTATCATTGTTAGTGTAGTAATTGACATATTTTGATAAATTTTGATGTTTATTTGTCAATTTCACATTGTTTGACATCATTATATTCATATTTAATATTCTAGATCTCTTTATTTGTTATATTGTAAAAATATATATATTATTTCGGCATTAAATGATGAAGTTCGTTTGTAGATCATTTCGGTTTATTTTTTTGTATGGTGTATTTATTATTTATTTCTTAAGCATTCAAAGTTGATTTAATTCATCTTATAAGTTTGATTCGACTGATTTAATATATATGAAGGTCAACACATAAAAATATATTAATTAATATTTATATTCATCATTTTCATTATTTTTTTGATGGGCAAAAAATCCATTGCAAAATCTTGCAAATATAAAATAATTTCTTTTATGTTATTATTAAAATATGTTAATGAATTTTAATTTGTTGAGGAATTAGTTTATAGCAAAGATATTTTCAATGGACAATGAACATAAAGATTTGATAAATCATTTGAGATATAATAATAATTAAAATTTTATCATATGATTTTTAATTTTTATATAAAAATGATTATATGTCAAAGTTTTTAATCATTTGAAAAATATGTCTTCCACAATTCGTTTTCTTAGATAGTTATTGATGGCTGATTTTTAATAATTAATTTATTTTGATATCACTAAATAAATCACTGTATTTTTTTTTTAATACAGTTTTATTTATTTTTAAACTAAAAATATTTATTTATTTATAAGAAATCGACTAAATTTAATTATAATTTAAACAAAAGTTAAAGAAAAAAAGAAGAAGCCGCCGACTCAAGGCCGTAGGCCAATTGCACGTGGCCTGCCATGTGGCGTGCTCCTGGCTCACAGAAATGTGATGTGCTTACGTGGGCAGCTTATTGTTTAGAATATTTTAAACTAAAATAGATTAGCTTAAAATAAAATTAAAATAATTTTGATAAAATTTATACTTAAAATGATATTATTATTTTTAATTATTTTATTAATTTTATTTGATATAATTAAATTATTAGATATATGATAAAATATTTATTTTATTTGACTTTAGTAAGTATAATAATTATAATACAAATATCATGTATGTTTAATAATTTTATTTTATTATCTAATAATATAATTATATTTGTTTGATAATTTAATTAGATTATTTAATAAATTAATTATATTGAAAGATAACATATGATGTGTAAACAAAAATATGTGGAAAAAAAAACATACTAATATAAGATGTATGAAGATATCTTAATATAATTTTTTTACATATATCTTAAAAAATTGAGTCCGAGTATTTTTTATCTACAAAAAAAATATTATGAATAGCTTTCTTACTATTTCTATACATGTCTTAAAAATTATGTAATTGGCCAAATGTTATTAAGATTATTAATTAAATTATATTGAAAGATAACATATAATATGTAAACAAAAATATGTGTAAAAAAAGTTTTATAGAGATATAAGATGTATGAAGATATATGTGATGTTTATTTTTAGATGTGGTGGACCTTGATATAAGATCTTTATTGAAATGATGACATTAAGGTATGATGTCTTATCTCGAAGATGAGATCACCATGCAATAATCACCTAAGGACTCTTAAGGCATGATGGATCTTCGTATATATCACAGATTCTTCCTTTGTTTTACATGGAAAAGTAAAGCATAGTTTATTTTATGTAGGATTTTTTAGTTCCCTATGGAGACAAGCCTCTATAGTTAATTGCATTATAGGAAATGAGATTTCCTAAGAACACTATTGATTAAAGTAGTCAATTATTATCTCTAAAAATTTTAAAATTAAGACTATCAATGAATTGGATATTTTGAAAAATCAAATGAGGTTGTTTAGTTGGAAAGACTTATTTTGGATTCCAAAGGAAGATAAGTAGGAAGTGCTCATGATACTAAGAAGCCTAGTGAGTCCTCCAATCTATCCTATAGTGATGCTTTATATGTTTGAATGAGAGTGGATTTGTTTAAATTTTAATTGAAATTTTATTAGATTGCTAGGGCTTATATTTCATCAACACAAGATTGTGTAAATATTTAGGAGGTAAGGATTTATGTTCGTAGCCCAAAGGAAATAAGCAATCTCGGATTTTAAATTTATGGAGCTTTAATACAAGTTAAAAGCGCGACATAAATCTAAGCAAAAAGGGGACATAATAGTCTATTCCACAAGAGAAAACAGCTCGACTCTTCTTTTACAAACCTAGAGTGGTCCTAACACCTCCTACACTTTAAAATCATGTAGTTCAGTCTTATAAAATTATAAGATGGTTAGGCTTGTTATTTAATTGGAAAGAAACTAAAGTCCTAAACTCACTCCTTAAGAGACTAGAGCATGAGTGGTATGAGCATATGACTTAGTTGAAAATGCAAATATTTATAATTTTTATTTTATTTTTGATATAATATTTTGGACAAAGGGTTTGAGATATTTATGCTTAAATGCTTGATGAAATTTGGTTGTTGGGTAAATCAAAAGAGAAAGAGGGTGAAGCTCCATCATAATGGGTTACTCTCATAGGTCAAACGATCCCTAAAGTGTTGAAATGGAGGCCCTCATTTTTGTAAGAGTGATTCAATATGATATGCATGATATTAGACATACAACATACAACTAAGAGGTGTTAAATCTTTTAATTATTTTATTTAGAGCCTAAGCTTTATGATGAGATTATGAATAATTTTAAAATTTAGTTATGAGTTATTAGTTGGGTAGAAAAATTAATTTTATCCTAAGAGCCTACCGCATCAAGGTCACACATACAATCATCAAAAATGAAGAAACTATAAAAAGGATACAATTATAATGCACAATTTAAACAAATCATCAATCAATTTTATAGACTATCACAAAAGAATAAAAGGATGGTGCAATCGAGTATCGCCCTACACCCTGGAAAAGAGAAAAGATGGGTAGCTTTACCCTTATACAACCTGGAGTATAAAATAATAATTATAGTTATAATGAATACATATGGGGTCTTCATTCTTCACTTGTTCTTTCTTTTCTTCTTCCTTCCTTTGATTTGATTTGATCCAAGGCATCACACGGCATCCCAAGACTAAACCTTCTAGCCACTACTCATCCAAAATCTCTCATAGCATTAATCCTAGTTCTTATTATAAAATTATATTTATATGAAAAAGTAAATCTAACTACCTACAAAATAAAGATTTTACCTACAATCTCAAGTTATATTTCATAATTTGGACTTAGTGCCCATGGGTGACCAAACTCACATGTCCTAACTTAGGTTATGCTTAGGGATTTAAGCAACCTACAAACAAAGCATTTATATTTATTTTTAAGCAATCCCTTAAGCATAATCCTTTGCAGAAAATATGATTAGGCTAATAATGCCATAACATCCGTCTAATCATACATTTCTAAAATATTATATTACAAAATAAAACATCATACCATCTAACTTAGGACTAGAAGTGGTGACTTAATTCTAATGTATATGCTAAGACTTTGTGTGATATGTCTTACTAAGAAATATGGTTGTGATTTGTCTAAGTTTGGAAATTGTTTAAGTTAATCATGATGGTTGGTTTCATTTCAAGTTGTTTAGTCGAGTTGTGAATTTTATTTTATATTTTGCTTTATTTCGTTTTATTTACACTTAACATCTAAGTGTTATAAAGAGAAGAAAGAGGCTTTTCCTCTTTCATCCCTTCCTTAAGCCACTTTCTAAAGCACATTAATTTGGTTTAGTTCTCTTTAGTGAATGACTTATTAAATATTTTTATTAATCTTAAGTTTAGGTTAACTATAAATAATCCTATCCAATATGAGAGACATCTTAAGATAAATATAGTTGGATTACTTCCACATAACACATGTTAAATAATTCCTTTCCATCACTTATTAGCATGCATATAATTTAACACTTAGTATCACACTTAAATGATTATGGATGCATACACATTTAGTGATTGTATTTTACTTGATTGAGTTATTTATACATGTAAATAAAAGCTTTATTCAAATCTTAATACAAATATACATATGAATGAAATTAAATAAGTATGTGCATTTGTTAACCAGGGAAGTGAGATAATCAAATGATTTTCTTGGGGCTACTTAAAGTCTTGTATTCCTGGGATGTCAAGATTATATACTTATTAGCATTCAAACTTATGTAGATCCATATATAAACATAAGAAAGAGAGTTATGTCTTTATATTTTTGTTTGAATAATTACGAATGCATGTATTTTTAATAAAAAAGATGATTTTTTATTCTTTAATTAAGTATACATACACATGTATAAATGACATAAGCGAGTATGTGCCATTGTTTAGACCAGAGTAGTGAGGTAATTAAATGACCTCCTTAGGACTACTTAAAGCCTCGTATTCTCGGGATATCCATATCATATAATTGTTATCTTAAATACATATGAATATATATATGATTAGGAGAATAGAAATCATGCAAAAAGTTGCATTTCTTTTTATTGAATTATATATATATATATATATATATATATATATATATATATATATATATATATATATATATATATATATATATATATATATATATCACTCAAATATTGATATCCATTTATAAACTTTAGAAATACATTAAAATAGTGATAAATAATACATATAATAAATTAAGATAATACACATAATAAATTAAGATAACACATACAAGTTTACATAAATAAATTCAATTTGATTGATTTGCATTTGAAAATGATGAATGTATGAAACCACATGATATACAATATTTAAAGTAACTGGAAAGGAATAGCAAACATAAACATGTGATTCATTCAACTACTAATTCCTAAGGACAACCACATCAAATAAAATTATTTAAAGAAAACCAAAGCATCTTATTAATTTTGATTTTGGGTTTTAATTAAACTTAAAGAAGAGAGATAAATTATTTTTTATTTCAATCTCATTCCCATGTTGGTGATCTTAATTAGTTTATGAAAGGATAATTAGATAAATTTTATGAATTGATTAAGTTAAATAATTAAGCAAATCATTTGATTACCCTTTCCTATACTTCTTTAATTTAATTAATCATTTAATTATTAGCCACAAATGATAGGAACATATGAGGGAATAAAATTGCAATGCTTCTAAAAGAACTATTGCAATTAGTTTATAAGTAAAGATTAATTAAGTTAAAGAATCTAATTAAGCACTCTTATGATTTTTCCATACCTATAGATTAATTTTTTTAGTGGTCATTATGTTATTAAACATATAAAGAGGAACCCTTATTCTCATTGTTAATTATCTAATATGATTAACATTTCAATTTAATTTGATTTAGCCATTTAATTGATTCATTAAGCACTTAATTAATTCACATATTAATTATTTTTTTTCTGATGAAATGAATTTAGAAAAGTGATTAAGAAAGAGGTCTTAATCACTCTCCTCCTCATCTCACGTTAATTATTGATTAATGAGTTTTAATTAAGTTATATTGTTTAGAATATTAATTAATTATTACATTAATTAAAAGGGGTAGTTAAGGTTTGAAACATCAATTTCCCTAATTACCTAGGTAATAAATTCCTAGAAAATCATGAGAGGCAGATCATCACACTAAATCAATACACCAAGTTTGGAATTAATTACCAAGTAATTATGGCTTAAGCTAATTAAGCACACATTCCAACTCTAATTAAGCCTTAATTATTATTCAAAATCAAATGAAAATAATTTTAATAAAATCTCATATGTTTTACTTTTCTAATGAGTATTTATTTGCATTTTTTATTTTTTTTATTTTAAGTTTCAATGATTAAAATGGATTATTAACCCTTAATTAAGCCTAATCGTGTCGGCACCACACGGACAATTGACGTGACAGTGCTTTCCATATGACATCGTGGGATTGGTTATTTAAACAATTTGATGCGGTGCTAACATAGCGGTCTCGGACGCGCTTTCGTCCCCACCGTTCGATCTAAGATCAGATGGTGGGGAATAATCCCATGGTCCCTAAGGAAATTAATCAGAGATTAGTCTAATCATGGTCGTCCATTCTAATCACATGGAACGAACGTTAGATGATCCATTATCCCTCGAGTGATGGAAGACAGACACCATCTGCCTTCCTTCGCTGATATGAGCTCACTCGAGCTCGTGAGACATTAGAATTGATCCCAACATGTTCAAGGAGTGGATCTAACAGGGAGAATCATATGACATCAACATTTCTTTCACAAAGGCCAAAAAAAATTTTAAAAATCTCAGTTCACTAGAAAAATACCTCGCCAGAGCTTCAGACCGGATGCTAACCGATCGAGGTAGCTTCGCGTTGAAGAGGCAAAGCCCTGGTGAAAAGATGACACCTTGACTCCCGGACGGCTGTGGACCAATCATCAGTTGGTCTAGAGGGCTTCCGTGCTCAATGCTTGGGGAAGGTTCTTTTTCACTCTCCCAGGCCCTGCGCTGGGTTGGTGTTTTTTTGGTGATGGGAGGCTGAAGCTCGGAGGAATGCTTGGGGAGGTCGCCTCTAAGTGCTCTAGCTCTGAGAATGTCCAAGTGCCCAATTTGAATCGAATTGAGAGGGGGTATACCCCCTCCTCCTTGGATCAGATGGAAGGGATTGGTTTAGCCTCTTGTGGCTGTCCGATCATCACAGGTGGCCAGAGGTAGTAGGAACATGCATAGGTGGCTCGGGTTGGTTGGTCAGGTGATTGAGGTGGCTGCCTTGAGGTGTCTACATCTCCTTTAGATGAGACAATGAGGGGAGGTGAGTTAAGTCACCTCCCTTTGACCAAGGCTGACCTAACCACTTTGGGTTGGGTTAGCTACATAGCGGGTCCATTTCAAGCTTTGGGTGGGCAAATATAAATGAGGGTTGTTGACCCTCAAAAATAGATTTTATCTCATATTGGAGGCTTTACCTATTGGGTAATGGGTCAATTTGGGTCTAAATAGGTTGGATTTGGTTTGGATTGACCCAAGATGAGCCATTGATGGGTCATGCCAAATTTCAATGGGTTTGGACTTAGTTTGGATGGGTTTGGCTCAATTTGACCCATGTAGGTCAAATTGGGCTAGGTTGGGTCAAGTTGACCAATTGGTCAAATTAGGTCAAACCAAGGGTTGAGTCAAGTTAAAATAAGTATTTGGAATGTTTTGGTTTAATTTGGCTTGATTTGGATTTGGCCCATTTGAGTTCATATGGGTCAAATAAATTGGTGACCAATTTGGCCAAATTAATTGGTGGCTTGAGTTAGACATTGGTTTAGGTTCGATTGATCATTTGAAGAAGATTGTAGGCTTTGATTTCAATCAATTTAGATTTAAGAATGATTTAGACTAAATTGACCCTTTAGGTCAATTTGGGCTAAATAAGTCAATTGAGTTCAATCAAGGCTTTGGTATTTAATAATAAATTTGAAATGAACTTGAGTTATTAGTTTGAATTAATTTAGATTGGATTTTGATTTGACCTAATTTGGCCTTTTAGGTCAAATTGGGTCAACTTGGGTTAAAGTGTCAATTGGGTTTGATTTGACTCAATTGATGGTCAAATCATGTTCAAAGATTAATTTTAGGTTGGTATGCATCATTGGTTTCAGTTGATTCAGCTTAGGATGGGATTTTATTCATTTGACTCATATAGGTTAAATGGGTTAATTTGGTCAAATGACCAAATTATCTTAGTTTGACCCAATTGATTGCAATTGATCAATCAAGGATGATCATAATCATCATAGAGGGTTTTAATTAGTTTTTAGGTTGGATTGAGATTTGGTTAAAACAGGTATTTTAGGCACTTTGGGTCAAGCGAGTCTAAATGAGTTAATTAGTTTGATTTTGGATTGAATCGAGTTCAGTTGAATTTGTATATTGGTTTGAGATTGGTTTATAGCTTTGATGTGATTTGAGAATTGGATTTTGGCTCATTTGGATATTTTAGGTAAAATGAGTTAGGTTAGGTTCATTGAATTGATTTTAGCTTGATTGATTTAATTGTAATTTTGTCTGAATTTGGAATGATTGAAGGATTGGTGATTTAATGTGAGTTGAGATTCATTGGAATTAGATATGTGGATTTGAGATTGAATTTTGTAAGGAGGTAAGCATAGGTTTTGGTTAGGCTATTAGGTTTTTGGTTAGGTCATAATCTATAGTCTAATCCTTTAAGTCTCTAGGTTTAAGTTAACTTAGCCACTAAAAATATCTTATGACTAAGAAGAATCTAATGCCTAGAAGACTCATATATCTATGATGGGAATATATGACCCTCACTCCAAAAGTGAGATCAACATTATCTTAATATATTTTTATTCACACATTTCTTATTAAATTGAGATCAAATATTTGGTATCTTCAAAAAAGAGAACATTGTAATAGTAGCTTTCTTACTATTTCAATACATGCCTTAAAAATGATGTAATTGGTCAAATGTTGTTAAGATTGTTAATTTAATTATATTGAACATATGAAGTGTAACCAAAAATATGTGAAAAAAAAAAGTTTCATAGAGATATAAGATGTATGAAAATATCTTAATATAATTTTTTCACATATATCTTAAAAAATTGAGGCCAAGTACTTTGTATCTTTTAAAAAAAATATTATAATAGTAACTTTGTTACTATTTTTATATATGCCTAAAAAATTATGTAATTGGCCAAATGTTATTAAGATTATTAATTTAATTGTATTGAGAGATCACAAATGATGTGTAAATAAAAATATGTGAAAAAAAAAATTCATAGAGACATAAGATGTATATAAATATCTTAATATAAATTTTTTTCACACGTCTTAAAAAATTAAGGCTAAGTATTTTGTATCTACAAAAAAGAAAACATTGAAACAATAACTTACTTTCTTACTATTTTTATACATACCTTAAAAATTATGTATTTGGCCAAATATTATTACGATTATTAATTTAATTGCATTGAAAAATAATATATGATATATTGATGTATCTTCAAAAAAGATACATGTTATATCTCAGAGAGTATCTCATATAACTCACTATTAAGATATAATTTTAACTTAAATATCATAGTGTTGATGCCCACTTTGAGATCCTTAAATTCAAGCCCAATCATAGTAAAAAATGCATAGATTAATCGATAAAAAATATGAATAACTATCACAAAGAACTTTAAAAAATCAAATTAAAGGCTAAACATACATATGTTATATACATTAGAAAATAGTAAAATTGGTGATGTTAAAATCATGAATTATACAATTGTGATTAAAAAACGATATCAAAGAATAATAAGCAAAGGATAAATCAATGAATAGTTCCACAAAGAATTAAAGTAATTTGAGATTTTACTTCACACAAACAAATCCTTATAGAATGATGATTTCCCAAAATAACTAAAGAATCCATCTTCGGCGGAGTAGGTGAGACCTAAGCCGTGATGAGAAGACGCGGCCTCCTGAGCGGGAGAGGGCTTCGCACCTCCTCCTCATCCTCCAAACCCCAGCATCGCCCCTCGCTCGATTAATCTTTGCGGAGCATCTCACAATCGAAAAACGTGGAACAGACAGTGCTACCCTTCCAGCAAAGGTGGAGTGGATTTGTCAGCTGGAAACACAAGAAATAATTAGGTCAAAAACTACTAGTTGGGGATAAGTGACTTAAAAACACGATTAGGGCTGTTTGGTTTGCTGTAAAGTGAATGCAATGTAATTAGTTTACATACTTTTTCTCTTTTTTGTTGTTTGGATGGAAGTAAAGTAAATGCAGTGTAATTTTTTGAGGCATTTTGAAATCGTCGGTTAGAACAATTTGAGTGTATTTGACAAGTCAAACGATCAAATATCCGAATTCCACTCAGAAACACCAACATTCAATCTAGGAAACACAACTCAGCCCTAGTTCAAATATCCAACAGTTGAAAAAGGGTACCTCAATAAATGCAGCTAAAAAAGAACAAAAAAAAACTATCAAAACAATGGACCTCAGAAAAATAAGTTAGATCTCAAAAGAAAACTCTTGTTCCATAAAAATAGATAAAGTAATCAAGAATGCAATCATCGCTCGATCGATCAAAAGAATTCAAATCGAAAGATAATAACTTGTACATACCTGATCATGGAAGAGAGAGAGAGTAGGGTTTGGATTTTTCTCTACAGGTCGATCATCAATGAGGGAAATTTTTTCGTCTCTTCGACACGCAAATGTCTAGGCATGATTTGGGATTGGCGAGCTCCGAGTAAAGGATCTTACGAGTCAAATAACTTAAAACACACGTGCTAATCAAGATCGAGTCACAGTATCACTTTTAATTGGGTCAATATAAATTTATACCTAAAGAATTAGAGATGAGCTTCACATATTCTTAGTATTTATTTGATATAATAATAATTAATAATATTATTCAAAATAATGAAGATAAATTAAATAAAAATTTTATGAGCTTTAAAGTTTAATTTCATTTAAGTTATTTGGTCCAAAATAAATGATGTCGAGCTAAAATATTAAATATTTGAAGATATTATCCTCATTTATATAAATTAATTAAGAGTAAATTTAAGCTATAAAATATAATTATTAAGATTGATTTTAATTAATTGTATTTATGGCTTGATGAAAATTATGTTTTCATGAAATTTTACAAACCAAAAAAGCTCAAAATTGAATTAGAATACTTTGGAAATTACTTATCTGATCAAATGCATGTCAATTTTATAGTCAAAATATGGTGATTCAATTTGACAAATCCAACTAAAATCAAAAGAACTTAAGTCCATTTAGAAATAAAAAAACAAAAAAATTTAAAATTATAAAATAGTATTGTCCATTTCTTCCTCCATCTAGACCTCTTGGCTATGACATTTACATGGCCTAAAGGCTAATGGAATAAGAGAAATTGATTAGGTTTAGGGTTGTTCATGGAAGAAATTTTAAAGATTTTAACTTCTCATATATATATATATATATATATATATATATATATATATATATATATATATATATATATATATATATATATATATATATATATATATATATATATATAGTTTGTGTGTGTGTTCATGCCCGTGCGTGATGATATTATGAGCTATTATCTAAATCAATTTAAAACTAAGAGGGGAATTTAAGTTAATCATTCTTCTAAAAAATAATTTTTTAGAGTTAATCACATTAGAAGACACGTACAATAGATACTCTATATAAAAAATATGCTCATATATATGATTTAGTTTAGTTAACATTAAAGATAAACTATGACTCAATGACCATTATTTAAATAGGCCAGTTTATGCTTTATGATAGGTTTGTTCTTATTACATAAGGTGAATCACCTTAACCAAGTGAGGAAACTATATCGTCATATAGAAAATCTATGTAATGATAATAATTAAATCACTAACAAATTTAAAATTTTTGAAAGGGCCCAAAAGGAGAGACAAGTAATGATAAAATTAAAAAAAAAAAACTAATCTAATTAAGATTTCATAAACCTATCTTCCTAGATTGTTAAGCTTGAGATTACTTAGTAGTAAGGGTAATCATCCTAGCTTAGCTATAAGACACCTATTAGTAACAAAAATAATTAAGTTGTCTAAAGGAATCTCATAATCTTGAACCAAGAAAAGAAAATATAAATTTCTAGGCAAACGCTTATTAGGAGAATGGATTAAGATAAATGTAGAACTTACAAATCATAGTAGTGCAAGGAATACCTTCCAAAAGATGTATGAAGATATCTTAATATACTTTTTTCACAAGTCTTAAAAAATTGAGGCCAAGTGTTGTGTATCTTAAAAATATATATCTATTGAAACAATAGCTTTTTTACTATTTTTATATATGCTTAAAAATTATATAATTGGTCAAATCTTATTAAGATTGTTAATTTAATTGTATTGAAACATAACATATGATGTGTAAACAAAAATATGTGTAAAAAAAATCTATTGAGATATAAGATAAATGAAGATATCTTAATATAATTTTTTCACACGTGTATAAAAAAATTTAGTAGCTTTCTTACTATTTTTATACATACCTTAAAAATTATGTAATTGGCCAAATATTGTTAAGATTGTTAATTTAATTGTATTGAAAGATAACATATGATGTATAAACAAAAATATGTGCAAAAAAAAAAAGTTTTATAGAGATATAAGATGTATGAAGATATCTTAATATAATTTTTTCACACATGTCTTAAAAAATTGAGCCCAAGTATTTTGTATCTTCAAAAAAGGAAACATTATAACAGTAGCTTTCTTACTATTTTTATACATGCCTTAAAAATTATGTAATTGGCCGACGATTGTTAATTTAATTGTATTAAAAGATAACATATGATGTGTAAACAAAATTATGAGCAAAAAATAAAAAGTTTCATAGAGATATAAGATGTATGAAGATATCTTAATATAATTTTTTCACACATGTCTTAAAAAATTGAGGCAAAATATTTTGTATCTTCAAAAGGAAAACATTGTAACACTAGCTTTCTTACTATTTTTATACATGCATTAAAAATTATGTAATTGGCTTAATTGTATTGAAAGATAACATATGATGTGTAAACAAAAATGTGGAAAAAAAATTCATAGAGATATAAATTTTATGAAGATATCTTAATATAATTTTTTCAC